>SKCR01026052.1:0-376869 GCA_019454045.1 Zanthoxylum bungeanum | reverse complement strand
AAAGTAAATGGACAGAGGCATAGTTTTTAAAGTAAATGGACAGAGGCTGAAACCGTTCTTAGACAATCCGATTCCTGCAGCAGAGGATACACCTCTTGCTGACCCCACCTATGCGGATTGAGTTTACTCTTTCTTATTGTGGTACTTTATTTATTTATGTCTTTATTTATTTCCTAACTATTTTTAATCTTTTGTCCTTTTTCTCTTGTTTTGTTTTGTTTTTTATTTCTTTTTCCATGATATTTCAATATTTCATCCCGGCTCACCACATCTCTAATCAGGTGAACTCCTTCCTTGTATTTACCTTATTGGTTGTTACATTGAGGACAATGTTTTATTTAGGTTGGGGGTGGTGGTATTATCATGTGTTTCACCTGGATGGATATGTCTTATTCGTATTGTCTTTTCCGTATTGTTTTGTTTTATTTATTGAAAAAAAAAAAAATTTATTGTTTTGTTTAGTCCCTGATAGTTAAACATAGTTCCTATGATGATATTGTCTGTGTTAGGAAGAAATCTTAGAAATGATAAGTCCTTTAATATACTTTTATCTGATGACTTGAGTAGTTTATCTATGTTAGACTCGTAAGCACTTAATTATAGGTTTTTAAACAGTGAAAGCCTGAGTAGTTAACAAAGTGACTAGTTGAAGAAATTATATGTCGATGAATGACCGTTTGCTTAGATATCTATCCTGACTGCTTGTGTTTATGACGTAAGGTATGGTTGCAAATAAAAGAAAAAGTCTCCGAAGAAAGACATTGAACCACCTATACCGATAAGCGTGAAGCTACCCCTGGGCGAGTATTAGGACCACCATGAGGAGAAATGCTACCTTAAAGGGTATGTGTGTTGAAAGAAAAAATCAAAAGAAAAAGCAACAAAGACGAGAAAGAAAAGAAAAGATCATACCATATTGAGCACACATAAAAGCAACTACAGAGCTTAATTGAGATATCTAGGTTGGTTAGACCCATCGACCCCGATTTTTAAACGAAATCATTGAGTTGGTTTACCTGGGAATAAAGCTGTGAACGAACCTTAGCACACACACACGTTGAGTCTAGCCTAGATGATTTATTCAAGATTTAGATTTGAGTTGCATTGAGCACTTTGAAAGTTCTTTTGTTTCATTGCTATGCATTCTGTGAGGACAAACTTATGTGAAACTATTGGGACTATTTGATTTTTAATTTTAATTTTATGATTATATGTTTTGAATGACGTTTGTGGGTATCGTCGCTGTAAGCCCTCACGAGACTATAACTCGTCCACTAGGGACCCTAGGGGTTTAAAGGCTTGTTGCATACGCTGAATGCAATCGTGATCCCTACGAAAGTGGCTTAGATAGTTTATTTATTTAATTTTCATTTTATTTTACGCTTGAATTGCTAGATACTAGCAATAAGCGGTTGGGGGTTGTGATCAGTACATGAAAATGTACATTAAAATCATTACCTAGGTTTATTGTTAAGTATTTAGTTATATAATTCTTTATTAATTACATAATTCCTATTATTATATTAATTTAAAAATGCTTATATTTATGCTAATTTAGTGATTTTTATTTGTAGGAATATTAATACATGGATCCGGAAATTTTACAAGAATTTTGGGACCCCTGGGAACACACAGACGAGCAGGGAGCATGGCGCCATGGCGCCGGAACCACTACAAATTCCAGGGGGAATGGCGCCATGACGCCATTCACCATCTAACCCATGGCGCCATGGCGCCATAGGGTAAGAGTAAACTTGGCGCCATGGCGCCAAGTAAGGAGCCAAGTCAAACATGGCGCCATGGCGCCAAGAACAAGAAGAAAAGGAGGCGCCATGGCGCCCACCAGCAACTCGGGCCAAACTCCCGAAAGTTTGGCGCCGCGGCGCCCCCAGAAAGTCAGACTCCATACATTTTCCAGACAGTTCGGAGCCGTGGCGCTGCGCAGGGAATTCCTACGCGTTCCAGGTTTCGGATTTTAGGGTTTTCTGAGATCCTAATGACTCCCTGACACTTCTATAAATATGAGACTTCGCCCAAAATACAAAGGGAGGCTAGTTACAAAATTATCAAAGAGAAAACAGAGCCGTGCAAATTCCCGGGATCAGAACCAATGATTTCTCCATCTATCTCTGTTGTTTCTTCATCTAGCATGCGGAACTAATCTCCCAAGCAAAGCTAAGGGCGAACTCTTGTACCCAATTCTTGTATTCTTGTTATTTGATTCATGAATGGATTTAATTGATTAATATAATTGTTATTCTCTTCATCTCTTTATTTTATGGATTAATTGAGAACCATATTTTATTAGTTTACATATAGATTCAGTCACACTTCTCTATGTGTTGTTAGTAAAATTGGTTTGATAGATTAAGGTTGTTTTGCGAGTTGATCCTCTGCTGCAGTATTGCCCGAGGGTATATTGTCGTCGTTGGATGGGTTGTAACGATAACCTTTGAATTGGTTTGATAGATTAAGGTTGTTTTGCGAGTTGATCCTCTGCTGCAGTATTGCCCGAGGGTATATTGTCGTCGTTGGATAGGTTGTAACGATAATCTTGTGAGTTGTAACGTAGGGAAGATTGAATAACAATTTCCTTAGAACTTAAACTGGTGTAGAATTGAATATCTTCCAATTGTTGATTTGGGACGTGAAATCCTCAATTGTGTAATTACATGAATCGATAACGGAATATAGGTATAGGTACAAGAGGAAACCCGAATGCTTTGCTATTTTTTCTCATTATTGTTAAAATCCTTTAAGTCTTTAAATTCCTTAATTTACATCGTATTTAATCTTCCTTTAAATAGTTATTGCTAACGTTTCTGTTTAAGTAAATTTGTTCCTGTAACCTTCTCTCTGTGGAATCGACACCCCAACTGTACTGCGATAACCGCAAGTAATATTTGGGCTTAATCAGCTGGGTATTAAGCCAACTGAGTTGAGTCCTTCCAACATGACTATCAAAGTCTATGATGATAGCAAGCGAGGAGTCGAAGGTACTTTTATCGCAATAGTCAAGGTTGGTCCAGTTGAGGATGAAGTGGAGTTCACTGTGCTGGACATCCCAGCCACTTTTGCCTTATTGTTGGGAAGGCCCTGGTTCCATAAGCTTGGGGGTGTGCCCTCTACTTTGCATCAGATGATCAAATTCCCTTATGATGGGAAAATTGTCACTATCCGAGCCGAGGGGGATAATGCCGTAGCCGCTTTAGAAATACAACATTTCCCAAGGTTCCAAGTGTTGGCAACTTTTGAGGAGTGGGTGGATCCCAAGGTAGCCCGAATTATGGAGAAGATGAAATTCGAGCCGGGCCAAGGCTCAACACTGCCAGATTTCAAAGGGCAGAACACTCAAAAGGGTTTGGGATATCGTTCTGATGAGGACAAGCCCAAGGTCAAGAAGAAAGGGCCAAAGCTGATGGAGTGCTTTGTTAAGGCCTCAGGGTATCAAGGAGAACCCGAACCGGTGGAAGTCAACGGCATTGTGGTACCCGGATTCGAAAACTTCCAAGATATGCTTGGTGAAAAACCGCTGGCAGGAGAAGTTGCAAAGAAGAGGACGAGAAGTGGGAGGAAGAGCTCATGAAGCTGGAGACCCTAACACTCGGGGAAGAAAAGAAACCTGAGATAGATCCTGTTGTAGAGGGAGAAATATCTGTAGAAGATGAGGATATTTACCTCCCAGATTTGTTTGAGTGTACTCTTTTTGTTGTTGGCAATAAAGACAATAATTCTGCTTACTTGACTGAGTCTCCACTTTCTAACTTGCATGACTTAAGCATATTCGATATCAACTCCGTCAAAACGAATGCATTCAACCTTGGTACGCCTGAAAATCCCAAGGAAATCTTGATTGCGAGCGAAGTTACCGCCGAAGAGCGGAAGAACTTAGAAGAGATGTTGGTTAAATCTGCCAAAGTGTTTGCTTGGTCTTATGAGGACATGTCTGGGGTAGATAGAAGTATTGCCTACATGCGATACCGACTTACCCGAACATGAAGCCGGTAAAGCAAAAACTCCGAAGGATGAGACCTGAATGGGCCGAGAAGGTCAGAGAAGAGGTTAAGAAGCAAATAGATATGGGATTCTTGGAAGTAGTGAAATACCCCGACTGGTTGGCCAACATTGTGCCTGTACTGAAGAAAGATGGCAAAGTCAGAATGTGCATCGACTACCGAGATCTTAACAAGGCATGCCCAAAGGATGACTTTCCTCTGCCGCATATTGATGTGCTTGTGGATAGTGCAGCATTGTCAGCCATGTACTCGTTCGCGGATGGGTTTTCGGGGTATAATCAAGTGCTTATGGCCGAAGAAGATAAGCACAAGACCGCTTTTGTTACAAAATGGGGTACTTATTGCTATAAGGTGATGCCATTTGGGCTTAAGAATGCCGGAGCCACATATCAGCGGATGGCCACCACTTTGTTTCATGACCTCATGCATAAGGAGAATGAGGTGTATGTGGATGACATGATGGTCAAGTCTGAAACGAGGGAGGGGCACATTGAAGCATTGGAAAAGTTCCTTGAACGAGTGGATAAGTACAACTTGCGGCTGAATCCCAAGAAGTGTGTTTTTGGAGTAACATCGGGAAAGCTGCTCGGCCACACAGTTGGAATGGGCGGAATAGAAGTGGATCCCGAGAAGATTAAGGCTATTACTGAGATGCCGGCACCAAAGACAGAGAAAGAAGTCAGAGCCTTCCTAGGGAAAATCCAGTATATTAGTCGTTTCATTACAAAGTTGACATCGGTGTGTGAGCCCATCTTCAAGTTGTTGAGGAAAGACCAACCGGTAAAATGGAACGAGCAGTGTCAGGAAGCATTTGACAGAATAAGGGAATATTTGGTGAAACCTCATGTGTTGAAACCTCCGAGACAGGGTGGGCCTTTGGTACTTTATTTGGCTATTGAACCTAAAGCACTGAGGGTGATGGTGGTACAAGCCAATGAGACAGGAGTAGAGCATGATGTCTACTACCTCAGTAAGAAGCTGCTTCCGTACGAAGCTCGCTATCAGGAAGTGGAGAAGATTTGTCTAGCAGTAGTATGGGCATCCAGAAAGTTGCGCCACTACTTCCAATCTTACAAGATCCAAGTAGTAGCAAAGGAGAATCCTTTGAAGTACTTTACTCAGTGCCCTCCTGGTTGGGAAGTTGGGCAGATGGTTAGTGCTGCTGACTGAATTTGACATCGAATACCTCACCTCCAAGGTAATCAAAGGGCGAGCCGTGGCAGAATTCCTGGCCTTGCAACCTGTTGAAGGGGATCAGTACAAGTTTGAGTTCCCCGACGAAGAAATCCAGGCTATAGCAGTCCAAGGATGGAAGATGTATTTTGACCGAGCAGTGAACTGCAAAGGAGCCGGAATCGGGGTTATAATAGTCACCCCTGAAGGAGAAACTTTGCCTATGGACAAGAGGTTGACATTCAGAGTGACAAACAACATGGCTGAGTATGAAGCTTGTGCATTCGGGTTGACTGCACTGATAACCTTGAGGGCTAAGAATGTTGAAGTTTTCGGAGACTCGATGTTGGTGATCCGGAAGATGCAAGGAGAATGGGAATTGAAAGAAGAACGGTTGAAGCCGTACTTGTTCTATCTCAGAAGTCTGGCACAGACTATCCCCGATTGTAAATTTCAGTATTTGCCGAGAGAGGAGAATCAGATGGTAGATGCATTGGCAACACTGGCCGCAACTTAGGAAAATCCAGAGAAACTGGTGATGAGACCGCTTGTGTTGACAACGGCAAGCAAGCCAGTCTATGAGATAGGTAGAATCCTGGAAGTGGAGGTCGATGATGGAAAGCCGTGGTACCATGATATTCAAAGGTGTCTGAACAATACGGAGCTCCCAGAAGAAGCTAGCAAAAAGAATAGAATAGCCATTCAGAAGTTGTCCTCTCAGTATGTGAGTCTGAAGGGAGAGCTCTACAAGAGGCAGGGCAATGGTATTTAGCTGAAATATTTAAGAAAGGAAGAAGCTCAGAAGATAATGGAAGAAGTGCACGCTGGTGAATGTGGACCACATATGAACGGATTGAACTTGTCCCGCAAGATTGTGAGACAAGGCTTTTACTGGTCAACCATGGAAGCCGACTGTGTGAAGATGGTAAAACACTGTCATGACTGTCAAGCACACGACAATTTGAATCATCTGCCATATACAGAGTTGGACGGGCTGTCAGAACCTTGGCCTTTCTCGGCTTGGAGAATAGATATGATTGGAGAGATTCGATCGAATGCATCGAATGGGCATCGCTTTATAGTAGTGGCCGTAGACTACTTCTCAAAATGGGTAGAAGCCGAATCATTCCGCAACGTTATAGCAAAGCAGATGGCGAAGTTTATAGCTCGGAATCTCATTTGCCAGTATGGTATGTCGTACCATGTGGTCACAGACAATGGAGTCCAATTTCAGGGAGAAACCAAGGTGATGCTATAGAAGTATGGAATCGGCCATCATAAGTCCTCACCATACAGGCCGCAAGCTAATGGGGTAGTCGAGGCAGCCAACAAGACGTTAAAGATGATTTTTCGAAGATGACTGATAATTACAAGGACTGGGCTGACAAGCTACCATACGCCTTGTGGGGATATAGAACATCGGTGAGAACGGCAACATGAGCCACACCGTATTCTTTGGTTTATGGAATGGAAGCGGTACTGCCGATGGAAGTTGAGATACAGTCCATGCGGGTGTTGCAGAAGCAGAGTTGCCTGAACAATAGTGGACCTCGCAAAGGTTTGAACAGTTGGCTCTGATGGATGAGAAGAGGATGAAGTCCTTGCATCACATGCAGATCTATCAGAAGAGGCTGGCTCGAGCGTTCAATAAGAAGGTGCGTCCTACCAGGATCAAGAAAGGTGATCTCGTGCTTAAGCAATCGAAGCCGTCGACGACAGACCCAAGGGGGAAGTTCAGACCGAATTGGGAAGGACCATACATCGTTCAGAAGGTAATGGGAAATGAAGCAGTGAGACTGTCGGACTTGGAAGGGAATGAGTTCACAGAGCCAATCAACGTTGACAGATTGAAACCGTATTTTGCCTGAGGGACAGAAGACTGAATAGTCACCCGCAGAAGACCTAACCCAACAGGGATAAAGAGAACTCGTGCATGCATGCATACATATAACCCATTATTGCATTCATTTTTGCTTGTTTTGTGTTTTTGTTTTACATTCACAGGTTTCGAAGAAGAAAAGAAAAAGAGGCAAAGACAAGCCAATCAGAAACAGTGAAAGCACTGTATTGAATTTGGGTAGAAATCCTAGGGTTGAGGTCCACATCGTTGTTAAGATTCAGATGGTAATCTAAGGGTCGATGCCCATTTTGAGTTTGATTTTTGGGTATGGATCCCGGGGGCGAAGCCCACATGGTCAGCTATAGAGAGGAAGAATTCCTTAGAGTGAGTGAGTGAGTGCAAAAAAAAAAGAGTGAGAGAGAAATCTTTGATGGGTAAACATATGTCCGGTGATGACATTGTGTGCTGTAGGGAGAAGCCTTAGAAACGAGAAGTGCGAGACACGCTCTTATCTGGTATTCGGAATGGATTGATCTCTGATAGACTCATAAAGCACTTGATAAAGGTATCTCAACAGTAGAAGCCTGAGCGGTTGATGAGATGACTAGCTGAAGAGATGGTGGATCGGTGAATGACCGTTTTCCTGGATGTCCACACTGATTTGCCTTTGCTACGATACATGATATGGTTAGAAAATAAAGAAAGAAAAGTCTCTGCAATGAAAGAAATAGACCGCCTATAACCAATAAGCGTGAAGCTACCCATGGGCGAGTATTAGGACCACCATGAGGAGAAATGCTACCTTAAAGGGTAGGTGGTGTTAAGAAAAAAAGAAATAAAAAAAGAGAGACAGAATAAAGAAAAGTCCAAAATAAAAAGAAAGAGACGATGCAATAAAAGAAGACCATATCATGTTGAGTATGCTATAGTAATCACAGAGCGTGACCCAGACATCCAGATTGGTTAGACCCACTGGTCCGATTCTCCGAAGCGAAATCATCGAGTTGGCTGACTTAAGGAATAAGCTGCGAAAGAGCCTTAGCACACACACACTAGGGGTCTAGTTCAGATCAACCATTCAGAAGATTAGGTTTGAGTGTGTCGAGTACTTTGAAGATTATTTGGCTTTGACGCGAAGCACCCGTTGAGGATAAAAATATGTTTAGCTATCAAGATTATCTCGAAAAGAGGCACTACAGTGTGTTGAAAAAGAGTATCAGCATCAGTTTCTACCGGGTATGGCATTCTGGGGGCGAGGCCCACATCAGTTGAGTATCAGTTCTGCCGGGTATGGCATTCTGGTGGCGAGGCCCACATCAGTTCAGTATCAGTTCTGTCGGGTATGGCAATCTGGGGGCGAAGCCCACGTCAGTTCAGCATCAGTTTTCTGTTGGGTATGGCAATTTGGGGGCGAGGCCCACACCAGTTCAGTATCAGTTCTGCCGGGTATGGCATTCTGGGGGCGAGGCCCACATCAGTTCAGTATCAGTTCTGTCGGGTATGACATTCTGAGGGCGATGCCCACATCAGTTCAGTATCAGTTTCTACCGGGTATGGCATTCTGAGGGCGATGCCCACATCAGTTCAGTATCAGTTCTGCCGGGTATGGAATTCTGGGGGCGAGGCCCACATCAGTTCAGCCAGGTACGGCACTCCGGGTACGGAGATATCAAATCAGTTCAGCCAGGTACGACACTCCGGGTATGGAGATATCAGATCAGTTCAGCCAGGTAAGGCACTCCGGGTATGGAGACATCAGATCAGCCAGGTACGACACTCCGGGTATAGATATCAGATCAGTTTCACCAGGTACGGCACTCCAGGTATGGAGATATCGACTGCGACACCCTAGGTACGGGGTTAGCACTCAGACATTTGTGGCTCTCTATGTACGGAGGCGTCACTGTGACACCCTAGGTACGGGGTTAGTACTCAGACATTTGTGGCTCTCTAGGTACGGAGACTTCACCGCGACACCCTAGGTACGGGGTTAGTATCGAGACATTTATGGCACTCTAGGTACAGAGGCATCACACCGCGACACCCTAGGCATGGGGTTAGCACTCAGACATTTGTGGCTCTCTAGGTACGGAGACGTCACCGCGACACCCTAGTACGGGGTTAGCATCCAAACATTTGTAGCACTCCTGGTACGGAGGCGTCACTGCGACACCCTAGGTATGAGGTTAGCACTCAGACACTTGTGGCTCTCTAGGTACGGAGACGTCACCCGCACACCTAGGTAGTACGGTTTTTCATTCAGACATTTATGGCACTCTAGGTACGGAGTCGTCATCGCGACACCCTAGGTATGGGGTTTGCACTCGGACAACAACAACACCACTGCGGCACTCTAGGTACGGAGACACAACTACGACACCCTAGGTACGGGGTTAGCACTATCAACTCAACACAGCAGGCAAACCATGTGGCAGCTGGCGAGCCAGGTAAGTAAAAATGCATTGCACATACTTTGATAGGAATTGTCATTGTCACACACTACAAAAGTCCTATCAAAGTGGGGGCGACTGTAGGCATTGCATTTTTGCATATCAGCCCGATGATGAGTCTCGTATGGAGACAACTACTTCTTTAGTCATGAAAGTCGCGGGAAACGGACGTTGGAAGGGTAAAGTTGGAAATTGGAATTTTTGTTGGATTTTATCTGAGTTGTTTAGCTTCGGCTGCTTGTTGGACTTCTGTTTTAAAGCTTACCTAAGGCCCAAAACCCAAACCAAACCCAAATCAAACCCAAAATACCCAAGTCAAACCAAGTCAAACCAAACCCATGCCCAATGAGGGGGATTCACGCCCATAGTGCCTTTATTTAGGTATATGCACATTTATCACATGCTAAAATCTTGTAAATCCTTACCTAAATAAAAGAAATCAAATCAAATCCCTACCAAATCAAATCCAATCACAAATCCAAATAAGGAGATCATATTCCTTATTAAGAAGATGTCACCATCAGTGGAAATCCTACTCATAGTCGTGTAAGGAGAGCCTCCTCTCCTTTGCCTATAAAAAGAGGTCTTTACCCCCATTCACAACCCTAGCTGACATACCTCTCTCACACGCCTAAGACCCTCGCCCAAGCCCTCTTGTTCACGCCCAAGCACCTCCTCCAAGCCTCCATTGCCGCATACAGAAAACCTTAAGAAACCCTGCATTGCCGTGAAACACCACACACACACCCCATTGCCGCACACCCACCATACATACCCCCTCACTGCCGCATCCCTTACACCCTTCACAGCCCTTAAATCCCCGCCAAGACAGCCCCTAACATACCCTCTCACTGTCGTAAAACACCCCAAACACAGCCCCCAATCACACGCCTAAAACTCCCAAAACCCACTGCACTGCCTGGCAAAACTGCCGCACTTTACCCCACTGTTCTACCCATTTTTGTGCGGTTTTTAACCCATCAAAACAGTCCCCGAAACACCCTGAAACTGTAGTAAAATACTGCATAAATACCCCCAAAGAACCCTTCAAAACCGCAGGCCCCTTTGACCTTCAAAATCGCCCAAAACAGTCCACTAATCCACCAAAATAGTGACCTGAAATGCAGCAGAAAAACAGACTTAAAACAGCAGCCCGAGCATCAAAACAACGAGGTAAAACAGTGAGCGAACAAATCAGAAAAGTATCGGATCATTCGCCCTTCCAACGGACGTGTAACGCCCTTTCTTGAGACGAAAAAAGAGGTTAGACCTGAGGGCACCCTTTTACTTATCTTCTTTCGTTTTATTTATTTATTTTTGATATATAATGGCATGAGAGTCGTTTGAGGCATGATTTGATTTTGGATGAGCGGGATATGTGTTCCCTTTTGTGGTATATCGGATGGAAACCCGGACGTAAATTCCATAGCCGATTCCGAATGGACGGTAGTATGGTCTGCACTCGGGATACAATGCCACGTACCACTTAAGATACATGTATCTCGTCTCATCCAAATTTGTATTTGAGCATGTTAAAATCCTTAGGTTATTCGTTTATTATTTTAAGCATGCTTTAGTTTAGTTTTGTCATTTAATTTTAAAGTATGATTATATTCTTTTTCTACGCATGATATTTAGTTTAGTTTACCTTTACGCTTAAGTAATTATTTGTTTACTTTGGTTTGATAGCTTAATATGTTCGATGTGTGATATTGCGTGTTTATTGTTTAAAGACTTATTTTCAAGCATGCAAACTTAGATTAGGAGTTAGTTAGATGGAAGCATCCTATATCTAGGTGATCTTTGAACATGATTAATGAGTAGATGCGGTTGATTTGTTGCACGAATTATATCATCACAATGACATAAGTAAGGGACCATTCCGAACCCAATGGTTTGAGATCTTTCCTTTGCGAGGGGTGAGTGCGGCCTTAAACCTTATCCCCGTTCCCAAGGTTCACACGGGTGGCGACTCCATTATTCTCCGTTTAGTTCCCCACGGACTATTCCGTACTCTCAACTAGGCCCTGAGTCTAGAACAACATGCGTCGCCCAAGTTCTGTGTCCTACAATCGCTGAATGTCATGATACCAAGGTTTTCCATCGTCGATTCTACTTCCAGAACTCTTTTTGTCTCATAAATGGGTCTGTTTGCTGTCGTCAGTACCAACGGTCTCATTACTAACTTCTCTGGATTTTCCCAAGTAGCTGCAAGTGCAGCCAGTGAGTCCGCCATCTGATTCTCTTCTTTTGGCAAGTGCTTAAACTTACAATCTATGATGAACTGTGCCAACATTCTGAGGTGAAAAAGGTAAGGTTTCAACGTTCTTCTTTCAATTCCCATTCTCCTCGCATCTGCTGGACTACCAATATAGAATCTCCGTAGACTTCCACACTCCCCTCCTCTCCGTTCAAGCTATCAATGCCGTCAAACCAAAAGCGCATGCCTCATACTCGGCCATGTTGTTAGTCACTCTGAATGTCAACCTCTTGGCTAAAGGCAAAGTCTCCCCCCTCGGGGGTCACTATCTGGATCCCAATTCCGGCTCCCTTGTAATTCACTGCTCCGTCAAAATACATCTTCCAACTCCATCTTCCACCGCTGAATTTTTTTGTTATTGCTTGGATCTCTTCATCTGGAAACTCAAACTTATACTGATCCCCCTCAACAGGTTGCAATGCCAGAAACTCTGCTACTACTGCTCGCCCCTTGATCACTTTGGAGGTGAAATACTCAATGTCGAACTCTATCAGCAATACTACCATCTACCCAGTTTTCCCACTAGTGAAGGCACCGAATGAAGATATTTTAGAGGATTCTCCTTTGCCACTACCTGGATCTTGTAAGACTGGAAATATTGCCTTAACTTTCTGGAAGCCCATACCACTGCAAGACAGATCTTCTATACTTCTTGATATCGAGCCTCATATGGAAGCATCTTCTTACTCAGATAATAGACTGCATGTTCCACCCCTGTCTCATCTGCCTGTACCATCATCGCCCCCAGTGCTTCTGATTCTATAGCCAGATACAATATCAAAGGTTTGCCCGGTCTCGGAGGTTTCAATACAAGAGGCTTTACCAAGTACTCTCTGATTTTGTCGAAGGCTGTTTGACACTGTTCATTCCATCTCACGGGCTGATCTTTTCTCAATAGTTTGAAGATAGGCTCACACACTGATGTCAACTTGGCAATGAATCGACTGATGTACTGAATCTTTCCCAAGAATTCTCTGACTTTTTTTCTATCTTCGGTGCTGGCATCTCAGTAATTGCCTTGATTTTCTCAGAATCTACCTCTATTCCACCCATTCCCACTGTATGACCCAGTAATTTCCCTGACGTCACTCCAAACACACACTTCTTAGGATTCAACCGCAAGTTGTATTTGTCAACTCTTTGAAGGAACTTTTCAAGTGCCTCTATATGCTCGATTCTTGTCTCTGATTTCACCATCATGTCATCCACATACATTTCAATATCCTTGTGCATCAAATCATGAAATAATGTAGTGGCCATCCGCTGATAAAGTAGCTCCTGCATTCGTAAGCCCAAACGACATTACCTTGTAACAATAAGTGCCCCCCACTCTGTGACGAAGGCAGTTTTGTATTTGTCTTCTTCAGCCGTAAGAACCTGATTGTACCCTGAAAACCCCATCCGCAAATGAGTCCATAGCAGATAAAGCCGCACTATCATCACCAGAACATCTATGTGTGACAGTGGAAAATCATCTTTCGGGCAAGCCTTGTTGAGATCTCTGTAATCCACACACATTCTGACTTTTTCTGTCTTTCTTCGGCACTGGCACATTGTTGGCCAACCACTCGGGATACTTCACTACTTCCAAAACCCCACATCTATCTGTTTCTTAACTTCCTCTCTGACTTTCTCAGCCCATTCTGGTCTCATCCGTCGAAGCTTCTGTTTCACTGGCCTCATATTCGGATAAGTTGGTATTGTGTGTGGGGCAATGCTTCTTCTGTCTACCCCAGACATGTCCTCATAGGACCAAGCAAACACTTTGGCATATCTGATCAATACTTCTTCTAGTTTCTCCCCCGCTCTTCAGCGGTAACTTCACTTGCAATCAGAATTTCCTTGGGATTCTCAGGTGTCCAAGGTTAAATGCATTTGTTTTGGCCGAACTGATATCAAATATACTTGATTCGTATAGAGTAAAAGAATGACTCAGGCAAGTAAGCAAAAGAGATGTCTTTATTATTGGGTAAACGAAGTACATTCAAACAAATCAGGAGGCAAATGTCTTCATCATCTGCAGACACTTCATCTTCCACAATCGGTTTCTTTCCGAGCTTCTTATCTTCCTCAAGAGTCAGGCCATCTAATTTCATTAGTTCTTCCTCTCACTTCTCTTCTTCATCTTTGCAGCTTTTTCCATTATTGCTTCTTTCCCATATGTCCTGGAAGATCTCAAACCCAGGTACCACAATTCCATTAACTTCCACAGGTTCAGGCTCCCCTTGATACCCTGAAGCCCTTCAAAGCAATCCATCAGTTTTAGGCCCTTCTTCTTGACCTTCGGCTTTTCTTCATCAGACTTGTACCCCAAACCCTTCCGAGTAGTCTGTCCCTGAAATCTGGCAGTTTTGAACCCTCACCCGGCTCATACTTCATTTTCCCATGATCCTAGCTACCTTAGGATCCACCCATTCCTCAAAAGTTGCCGACACTTGGAACCTTGTGAAAGGCGGTACTTCCAAAGCGGCCACAACATTATCCACCTCAGCTCGGATGGTAACAATTTCTCCCCTATACGGGAACTTAATCATCTGGTGCAGAGTAGAGGGCACACCCCCAAGCTTATGAACCAAGGCCTTCCCAACAACAAGGCAAAAATGGCTGGGATATCCAGCACTGTAACTCAAACTTCGTCCTCAACTGGGCCCACTTTAACCATAGCCATAAAAGTACCTTCCACTCCGCACTTACTGTCATCATAAGCTTTAATGGTCATGTTGGAGGGGTCCAAGTCTGTTGCCTTTATGCCCAGTCTGGCCAAAATCTTCAACGGGCACACATTGATGGCCGAACCATCATCCACCATTACACAGAAGTCTTCTTACCTACCCTTCACTTCAGCTCTGATAAACAAGGGTCTGTTATGATTTCTACCCCTCAGCCGGGAGTTCTTCTTCTTCGAAAAAGTGATCCTTTGTAAAGTTTCTCCTCGTACCGACCCGACAAGCATTCGGGGTTGGCATCCTCAGGCACCATAATTTTATTCAAGGCCTCAACCATGGCCTGCCTATGCTCTTGAGATGTACACAATAATTCCCAGATGCTAACCTGAGCCCGGGTCTTTTTTCAACTGCTTCAACACTGTATCCCCCTCAGCATTCTCTGCACTTTCCACCACTTCTCTACCATCGGTCAAGGCTTCCTTACCCCTTTCCGCCACATCATTGTAAAAGCGGCCGCTGCGGGTCATTCCCCTCACTTCTTCCTCATCATCACACTAGAGAAATCAAGCCAAAAGTTCTTCCCCCGCTCAGTCTCATCTTCACTATTACTATCCCAGATTCCCAGGCAAAAGGCTTGAGGGTGAAAGGATTTTAGGACAAGGTCTTCTTAGGAGGCCGAATTATCATATAGGTTGGTGGGGGTACGCAAGGTAGTTGGGTAAGGGGTTTCTGTGTGTGTCAGGCTGTTCTGTTTTTGGGTCGGGTATTTTCTTGGAATCTATCAGGTCTTGGATTTCATGGCGGAGTTGGGTGCAATTATCAGTGTCATGGCCTTTCTGTTGGTGGAAGTGACAGTAAAGGTTTAGGTTGTAATGTGATGGTGGGGGATTGGGTAATGGTTTGGCCTCCAAGGGTTTCAGAAGTCCTTGTCTTTTTAATTTCTCCAACACCTTAGACAAGGTCTCCCCAAGTTGGAGAATCTCCGGTTCCGGATGGCAGCAATCTCCGCAGAAACAGGTTTGGTGCCCGATGTCCCCCCAATAGGCCTCCTACTTAGGCCATAAAACTTCTTCTATTTTCCACCTCTTCCTCTTCAATGTCCATGACAGTTTCCCTCAACTGCCGAAAGTCTGTAATCATGGAGGTCATCCTCCTCAGTTTCCCATAGATGGAGGGCTTGGTGCCCTTGATAATCATCTTAATTTGGTCCTTCTCAGAGGGTCTAGTCTGCATTTTCAACAACTGACTTCTCCATCGGTCCACGTACTCCTTGAAGCTTTCCTCCGGCTTCTGCTTAGTGTTCTCCAAATCACGGAGTGACAAATCAATCTCCAAGTCCGTGACGTATTGCTTCAGAAAAGCATAAGCCAACTCCTTCCAATCTTCCCTAACCTTCTTCTCAAGGCTGTGATACCAAACTACCGGTGCCCCTTCAAGTGACTGAAACATACTAACGGGGATGGACCCTCGGATCCCCATTCCCATTAAACTTAGCCATGTCTGGCATCTTGAACTGAGCCGGCAACTGTTCTTCAAATGTCATTGCCTCATAATCCAACAACTCTTCATTTACCCCTCATCTTGCGGGTAACTGTTTCAACCTGATCCCGAAGTTTCTGAAATTCCGCCGGAGACCAATCATTCTGCCTGTTGCATATTCTGCCATGTCGTCATCAAAAGCGAGAATCTCATCCCGACCCATTCGGAGGCTCCTCATGCCTCACATTCTCAGAATTCCCCCCAACACGGGGCACAGCCATACCAGCTACAGCAGTAGCTAGGGCTTGCAACTGTTCAGTGATCTTGGTGAGACTGTTTTCCAACTGATCCATACGGGATACCTCATTATCGGATGAACTCATATCTGTTCTCGGTATTTTGGTGAGTCTCATCCCTTCTCTAACCCAAATGGTATCTATGATGTCCTCTATGAGTCATAGAGGGTGTTAACATGATGTATGCATGTATGAGGTGCATAAGATGCATATAACATATAGGACATAATAAATTAATCAAAATTCTCAAACAAATCGGCCCATTATCATTTTAGAAGCTTTTGGGCTAAATGTCATAGGAGTGAACTCGCCCCAGTTTAAATGGCCCAACGAGTTCGCATCTCATGGTAAGGAGCCCAACTACATCCAAATGGTAATGTTCCGAACACAAGCACAAAATGGCCCACCAACATTTAGAGGCCTTTGGCCCAATCGTCATAAGATATGTTCTTGTCCCAGTTTAAATAGCCCAACAAGCCAATATCTCATGACAAATGGTCCAAATGGATCCAAACGACGATGTTCCCAAACACAGGGATACAGATAATTCAAGCATAAAACAGTAAATTCTACAAGGTGGCCCATCAACATTTCAGAAGCTTTGGGCCTAATGGGCATAGGATACGAACTCGCCCCAGTTTAAATGGCCCAGCAAGTTCGCATTTCTGACAAAAAGTCCAACTGCATCCAAATGAGAATGGTCCACAAGCACATGCTCATGGAAATAATTGTTACTTTAGCCATACAGCCCTGGTCTATGGGGGGGTTCATGTGAGTATAGATAAAAACTCTTGCTGGCGAAGGATTGCCCACAACTAGGTCTCCCCACTCAAGGGTTCGAGCAACCAAGCAAGCGCACCCTTTTTTATACCTTGCGGTACGTGCCAACAAGTCATGGTGTGTGACTAACTGTCAAATGGATTTCTTGTTGCAGATTCCCCAGAGGGAGGGTGGAGCGAACTCTCTTAAATACCCAAGCCTCTTAGGCTCTTATCGTTGGGTGACAGGAATAAGCAACAAGTCCTCCAAATTAGTCTGTCAAAACAGGCCAAGGGTAGTGACTATTTAGGTGCCTCCACAGCTTTCCTCTCGAAAGGTAGTGAATGAAGGAAGACACCAAACCATTACCTAGCCTTAAAATGTCTTTGATCAAACCCTCATTTCATCCACTATAGACATGGTCAATTAAAACAAAAAATCCAAACATTACAAGATAATATTTCGGGGCCGATTCTCTATCCCAAGTGGAGTCGCCAGACTGTGGTGACACAGGAAACCTGGGCGACGCATGCTGTTCTGGCTCGCGGCCCGGTTGGGAGTACGGAGTAGCCACGGGGGACTAAACCGGAGAATGATGGAGTCGTCACCCGGTGTGAACTGGGAAAATGAGATTTAAGGCCGCACTCACCACTCGCAAGGGAATACCTCAAACCATTTGGTTCGGAATGGTCCCTTACTTATGTCACTTGTAATGAAAGGATTTGTGTAATAATTTAATCAATCCTAAATAACACTTATTTCTAAGAGTGCACCATAATCCTAAGTTCACATGCATAAAGATGAATTCTTTTTCAATAGCAAACATATTACATCATAAGCATTCAATATTCATGTAAACATAAACGCAAGACAACCATAGCAATATTGGCATGCAATATAAAGGAAATCAAAATAACGGCGAACATATCATGTTATAAGCGCATTATAAAAGCATATGAAATAAGATCAAAATAACCACATAATAAACAGAGTCAAAACAAAAGCATGACATGAAGGGATAAAAGATGCAAATTGAAATACGCGAAAGAGGAACAATTAAAGATACATCTGTATATTAAAGATAAACATGCCATGATGTAATGCCAAAGAATGTTGCTAACATGAGTGGAAGAAAGAGAATACGAAGAATAAGAGAAATGCAATGTGTGCCTATATCCATGTAATACTACAAATTTTCAATTAAGCATGTTATATGTGATGCAAGATTATGCAATGAGATGTCATATGAATGAATAATATGGAAAAGAAAGCATGACAAAACATTGCATAATGAATAGAAACAAAATGTATGAATAAAATGATATTTTGCAAAACAGCGATAAGTCGCGTAAAAAACGGCGCGGCAAAACATCGTGGTAAGGTAGCCTTAAGGCATTTTCCCTCGAATAGAAGACCTTTAACCCACCCTAGTTTATCCCATGCGCATGCTTGCATAATAATGTGCAACAAATAAAATGCATGAATGAAATGATAATGTTCGAATAATAAATAAATAACACATAATGAAAAGTAAATAACAAAACGCGGTGAAGTATTGCGGTAAAGGTAGACCGTAGGCTTTTTATCCCTCCAAGTGGAGGACCTTTAATCCGACTTACTAGACCCATGCGCACATAACACAATGCATACATATGAAACAAAGGTAAATGTAAAAATATCAGATTTCGTATACCCGATTGAACATATCTCACATCCAATCGAATATACATTGACCGCGCGGCGGCGAAGCATCGTGGTAAAGGATTTTAACCCCTTCAAATAGAGGACCTGTCATCACACTTACTAAGCCTATGCGCTCGATCATATCATTATACGAACAAATAATATGCGGAAATTAAATAATGAATAATAAACACATCAAAACAACGTAAAACAAAATATGCATCGTTTGCTCAAGTGGTACGTGGAGTTGTATCCCAAGTGCAGATCATACTACCGTCCATTCGGAATCGGCTATGAAATTTACGTCCGGGTTTCCATCATATATACTACGAGAGGCGACGCATTTTTAATTTTAATCAAGGGCCACAATCATGCATCAATCGATAGTACATGCATATTTATCTACTCAATGGCCACAACATGTATTTTAACATAATAATCATGCGAATAAAACTCAATAATAGTAAAAAAATAAAATAGAAAAAAAAATAAGTGTGAAACGTACCCTCAGGTCTAACCGTTTAAGTCGTCTTCGGACTTGCGTTTCACGGAGATCGGAAGGGGTAAAAGCTCCTTACTATTCCGGTTCACTAGCTTAGCGTCTCAACTCATCGTTCCACTGTTTTTCTCGCTGTTTAGGCTTCGTTTTACTGCTGTTTTGGATGTGTTTTCTACTCGCTGTTTTAGGTCACGTTTTTGTGTTTTAAGGGGCTGTTTTTACATTTTTTTGGAGGCTTAATGTGCAGATTTTTTTGCGGTGGAATAATGCGATTTTACTGGGTAGTTTAAGGGATGTTTCGGGACTGGGCAGTGGTGATTTACTCGTGGATAAGGCTGTTGTTATTGTGATGTGTTAGGCATGAATAAGGGTTGTTGTTTGTAAGGTGTTTAGGCGTTAATATATGGGTAGATTTGTGGTGTCTTTAGGCGTGAAGGTGAGTGGCTTATATGTGCAGTTTGTGAGTGGCGTGCAGGTGAGTGTACGTGTGTGCAGTTTGTGAGTGGCGTAAATGGGCAGTGGCGTATTTGTGAGTGGCGTGAATGGGCAGTGGCTTATGTGTGAGTGGCGTGAATGGGCAGTGGCTTGGTGCGTGAATGGGCAGGGAGTTGGATGACAAAGGAGAAGGCTATATGCGGTAATGTGAAGGTGATTTGAGGACTTTGGGCATGAACTACTTCTTGGTGTTTTTTTTTTTTTTTTTTTGTGGATGAACTAGGGAGATTGGAGAGGAGGGAGGCTAGGTAGGTGTTGTTTATATAGAGGGGGATTATGGTTTCTCATTGTCTCACAAGGAAGAGATCTAGCATTCATTTAGGATTTGTTCTTAAGGAAATTCAAAGATTGATGGGGGACAAGGTTAATTCAAATTAGAAAGGTGATATCTTTATTTGTGTTGTTTAGGCAAAATATTTTTGAATTGGTTAAGATTGATTTTAATTAGGTATATCATTTTTTTAATTTAGGTATATGTTTATTTTATGTTTGGTAATAATTTAATTATTCTTTTATTTAATTACATTATCTAATTAATATTTATTTGATTTATTGGGTGTGTATTAGGCAAATGGGCGTGTGGGCCTTGGTTGGGGGCGTGTGGGCCTTTGGTTGGTGGGTTTGGTTTGTGTGGGCCGGGAATGATTTTTTAAAACAAAAATTAAATGAGTTACTCGAAGCTAAACTAGTGAACTTAATCCGTCAATGAGTCAATTCTTGACTCTTCCCTTCCGATGTCCGTTTCCCGCGGCTTTCGCAACTTAAAGGTAGTGCCTCCAACTGAGACTCATCATCGGGTTTCACATGCAAAAATGCAATGCCTACAATTACTCCAACTAATAATATAATTTTGATGAATAATTTGAAAGCTCGTAAAGCTAAGTATCTGAATGAATTGCAAATTCAATACTAGCCTCCCACTATTTTTCGGCGAGCCTCTACCCCTTTGTCGAGTACTCGGGAAACCCAGTTTCCTAGTGGGCTAGGATCCCGTTAAATAACACACAACTTTGACTTTGGCCAACAAGCTGTATGATATTTAACTAGGTAGATCTCGAAGATCAATTGGATCTCATCCATTCCTAGATCCGGTAGGTGGACATCCAAGTCCGAAAAATATATACAATATATATGCCAATATATCCATATATATTTTCCTCCTAACCTTTTTCCTCTGAATCAACTAAGCCTTGGCTTTGGCACAACAAGCTTAATGATTCCAGTTAAGGGGGACCCATTGACATGAAAGCTTCGTAATCAATGTCGATGGACAAGAAGTGATCTTGACTTTGGCCAACAAATCACGACTTGGACAAGACACTGATATGGAATAAAACTTTCATGATTCAAACACATCCGCAATTGACAAAGGTTTTGACTTTGGCAAACAAACCAATGCCAACTTTGGATATTGAGTAAGAATCACTCAACGGAAGGAAAAACGCTTAATATGTTTTTTGAGGGTTTTTCATGTAAATTAGCAACCAATTTATTTTCTTTGATTAGGTCTCATCATACACCCTTAAGAATGATTCTAAGACATCATAAGGCGTATAAGTAAATTAATAACGATATGTGGATGGATATTTAAACAGATTGTTCCTAGAACAAATCGCTCAATTTCCTCTCCCCGGCTAGAACTATTCTAACTCCTACCCAATTACATAATACAATAAGAAACCTCATTTACATTGAGGGGAATTGGTGAGAAGAGAAATACAAAGAATACGGAGATAAAAGGCTGGACACGCAGGTCCAATTTAATAAATTCTAAATTTATTACAATTTCTAAAATTGCCCTTGCCCTTCTAATATCCATCCGATATACATTATTCAGACAACACATTTACGTATTCATACAAAGCATGTTATTCAATCAATCTAATCCAATTACTTAATCTTTGATTAATGACCATCCAATGTTCAAACAACGATTTGATTTGCCCGAGTCCAACTCGTTTTAAGAATAAATACTTTTAAGTACGTATTCTTAATTATATCGAACTACAACTTTAAATCTAATTATTTGTATTCAATACTAATTCCAATTTAATTCCAAATTAAATATTTACACTTATATATTTGCCTTAAAGATTTGGATTCTAAATCAAATCTTAATGGGTCTCAAAGGCCCAATAACATACAATGTCATTTTAATTAAAGTCCAATGGGCTTTTAATTGCTTCTTAAGGCATGGGCTTTGACCATAATGGATCAAACCCAAAATGCCAATGCCCAATAGGAATCACCATATTGCCAAAAAAATCAATTTAGGCCCATTAGGCCCAATTAAATTCTTTAAAGGGCCAAGTGATCTATTTGGACTTTATGGAATTGGTTATGGGCCCAATTGGATCCAATCCAAAAGTCCAAAACCAAACTTGGTCAAACCAAGCCCATTAAGCCCAAATACACACTTTTAGCCCAATAAACTTTAAAAGGCCAATTATTATTATTTTAATATTCCAAATATTTTAATTATTATAATTAAAGTGTATTAGCCATGATTAACTAATTAACCTTAATATTTCCAAAACATCTTAATTAACTAATTAATCATGCTTAAGATAATCAATTTATGCTCAACACAAATTGAAGCAAAACATATCATTTTCATGCTCAACATGCTCTTTGAATTCAACATAAACATTATTGACTTTGATTCCAATCTAATCAAACCAACAATCAACATTTATACCATGCTTTAAACACATCCAATATTGTAAAAAATCAAAAATCAAACTGCAGTGGACTGCAGTACCATTCAGCCACCCTAAGGAATTTTTAATTTTTGATTCATTTGATTTGTCCCAAATCTAATCATGCATAACTCTAAGTTATCATATTCTAAGCATGCTCAAACCATCAATTTGAAATAATCATGTTCAAAACACAAAGCCCCAAATTTTAGTCTCAAGAACCCTAGAATTTTTCATGCTTAAAATTGGCTCATGATACCATTGTTAGTTGTTCCTAGAAAATGCCAATGATCTAATAAGCATGAAAGCATGATAAAAAATCTTTATAAGAAGCGGAAAATACTTACAATGAACGAATTTGACTTTTAAAATTTTTAACTTTGATCTCCAAGATCCAAGTGTTGTATGTTGATACCAAGCTTTGAGATGTTTCCCTATCACCTTTGTTGATTCCTTGAAGTGCTAGGTAACTTGACTTTGCCACAAAATCAATGAGAAGAGAGGAAGGAAGCTCACGCCCAAAGAGAGGTATTAGGGTTTCATTTTGTGTGTTCTTTGTCCAAATGAGAGAGAAAGATGGTTTTTGTAGAAACCAATTTACCATTTTCACCTAAAAAAGGTGGTTGGGTAAATGGTTTCACCAAAACCATTCCAAGGTGGTTGGAAAGTGGATGGTATGGCATTAATGCCAACCACTCCCCCAAATACCACATTAAATATGGGCCCCATATTTGAATTCAAAATTCGAATGGATTCTACGAATGTTTGCAGCGACTCGAATCCGTTTAATCCGATTAAACGAATTCTTGTCATTAAATAATTAAATCTAATTTAATTAAATGACGACGTCTCGTAAATTTATTATGAATTTCGTTTACGAATTAATTCTAAATTAATCCATTCGCAAGTATTAAAGTCCGACTTTAATTTCGTGTTGAAATCTAATCCCATAAATATATCCGATATATTAATTTTAGCCCATATTAATAAATTAAATAGAAAATCAAATTTAACTTTTAAATTTATTTTACCGATTAATTCCAAATTAATCGTGTTCTCTCTCTTCCGAACATATTTAATCCCAGATTAAATAATACCTCAATTAATCCCAGATTATTTTTTCTCTCTTAATTTATCCCAGATGAATTCGAATTTAAATCAACTGTCATTGGTGAATCTTTGGGAAGCGACCCAAGATACCTCTGGATATGTTGGCAGTAAATCCGGTTATCGGACTATCCAATTAAGTGCGTGCCTCGTACTATGTGTTAACCGATTTACAAGACATGGTTGGCTTCTAGTAAAGCATCGTGCCTAGCCAATTCTCCAAAAATATTCTTACTGAAATATACAATCTATGTCAGGCATAGAATACGTAGTATTTCGTATTGTGATCCAGTATCTGATGTCAGGTGCAAGGCTTGGGGATGGAATAGTGTCTGCCCCGTACGAAGCACATATCGGATATCAAGCAACTAGTCTCTTTGAATCGGATAATCATGACCTTGTCACATTATCCCGATGGTTGTAACACAATAGAGAACTAGTTATGAATCCCTGCGTGATCATCATCTCCATATGTCTGAAGTGATACTTCCGTCTTGACATCACATCCAATACACTACGATTCTCAATAAACCCAATAGAGGCGTACACAGAACCTGTTAAAGCACTGGATGACCAAACCCAAAGTTTACCGATTGTCGCAAGTACTAGCGATACAAGTCTCAGGTTAAGACCAAATACATCTACCCTGAAGCGGACTCCCATAGACACATATACATACTACCAATGAGATTCCGCAGGGTCTATCCATTGCGAAGCTATTTTCCAAACCATCGGTAAAACCCAACCTACTATCGCACTTGCATAAGTATCCTATACTTAAACATATGAGAACTATGCCGTTATGTCCTCACAACGTGCACAAGTGCAATACTAGTCTATTCTGTAATATCGATGTCCAGTCTCGATAATACGACTAGAGATATTTAATGATTAAACCTTTATGGATTGATACTGTCTCATATCATCTCAATCCGGAACTAATCATATGGACTTTGCCCATTTATATATCAAAGTAAATAAATTACGAAACGGTAAAAGGCAATTTCATTACTACATAGTTAATTTTGTATAAAAACACAATGTCTTTTACAAACAGTGGCGCTATAAGTCATAATTGTCTAACAATCTCCCACTTGGCCTATAGCCAGTCACTCAAGCATCTAACACATGTACTATGTATATGTTTCTCAAACTTTTGCTGTGAAATAGCTTTCGTCAGTGGATCTGTAATGTTGTCATCTGATGCGACCTTCTCGATCTTCACATCGCCACGATGTATGATCTCACGAATCAGATGGAAACATCGAAGAACATGCTTGGATCATTGATGAGACCGCGGTTCCTTAGCCTGCGCTATAGCCCTGTTATTGTCACAATATAATGGAACGGGCTCAGCTACTAACGGGACTACTCCTAATCCAATTAGGAATTTAAGGATCCAAACTGCCACTTTTGCTGCTACAACTGCAGTGATATACACCGCTTCTGTTGTTGAATCGGCAACAGTCTCTTGCTTGGAAGATTTCCAGCTTACTGCTCCGTTGTTCAAACAAAATATGTACCCGGATTGCAACTTAGAGTCGTCTTTATCGGTTTAGAAACTTACATCGGTATACCCAGTTACCTCAAGTTCTCCATCTCCATAAACTAAGAAAGCATCCTTAGTTCGTCTAAGATACTTAAGGATGTTCTTAACCGCCATCCAATGACCATCACCTGGATCGGCCTGATAGTGGCTACACATGCTCAGAGCATACGAGACATCAGGTCACGTACATATCATGGAATACATGATCGATCCGACTACCGAGGCGAATGGTATCCGACTCATGTTGTTTTTCTCATCTTGAGTTTTAGGACACATGTCCTTAAATAGAGTGATGCCATGTGACACTGGTAACAGTCCCCTCTTGGACTGATCCATGTTGAATATTTTCAACACTTTGTCAATATGCGTGCTCTGGGAGAGTCCAAGCAGCTTTCTAGATCTATCCCGTTAGATCTTTATTCCTAGAATATAGGCTGCTTCTCCCAGATCTTTCATGGAGAATTTTAATGAAAGCCAAGCTTTCACCGATGTTAACATGGGAATGTCATTGCCCTAAGCAATATATTATCAACATAAAGGACAATAAAAGTCAGTGCTCTCCTACTAACCTTCTTATATACACAAGGATCATCTTCGTTTTGAATGAAATCATATTCTTTTATGATCTCATCAAAATGTTGGTTCCATGACCGCGATGCTTACTTCAGTCCATAAATGGACCGATTTAACTTACAAACCTTATTTGCTAGTCTAGGCATGATAAAACCGTCAGGCTGTTGCATATAAACATCCATCCAAAAGGTTTCCGTTAAGGAAAGCAATTTTAACGTCCATATGCCATATCTCATAATCGAAATATGCAGCAATAGCAAGCATTATCCGAATGGATTTAGTCATGGCAATAGGTGAGAAAGTTTCATCATAATCGATACCATGTCATTGACGATACCCTTCGCTACAAGCCTAGCTTTGTACGTTTGTACGTTGCCATCCATGTCGGCTTCTTCTTGAAGACCCATTTGCATCCAATAGGCTTTACGCCTTCTGGTGCATCAACTAGTGTCTAAACTTAGTTGGTGTACATAGAATCCATTTCGGACTTCATGGCCTCTTACCATAAAGTGGAATCGATATCTTGTATCGCTTCCTCATACGTAGCCGGTTCGTTATTCTCAATGAGATTAATATCTACATGAGG
Organism: Zanthoxylum bungeanum; assembly: GCA_019454045.1. Lineage (NCBI taxonomy): Eukaryota > Viridiplantae > Streptophyta > Magnoliopsida > Sapindales > Rutaceae > Zanthoxylum > Zanthoxylum bungeanum. The sequence goes on along the minus strand of SKCR01026052.1, from coordinate 350,739 downwards.
TGCCCATACCTCTCAGGTTGTTTCCTGATTCTCTCCGTCTTACGCGATCCTTGTGTAATAGAAGATTGTGGTACAGTCTCATCCCAGATGGACTGTTCTTATTCCGCTGAGGATTCTATGCCAGGAATAGTATCACTCCGATTTTCATCGAGTTCTACTTTCCTCCCACTAACCACTGTATTTAGGAATTCTTTCTCAAGGAAAACCGCATGTAGAGCAACAAATACTTTGTTCTCTCGTGGGTGATAGAAGTAATATTCTTTAGTTTCCCAAGGATATCCTACGAATAGGCATTTATCCGATTTAGGCTTATGTTTTGTACCTTCCAAATGTTTGACGTATGCCCAGCATCCCCAAATCTTCAGGAATGAGAAACCCGATTTCTTTCATGTCCATATCTCATACGGAGTCTGTTGTACAGACTTTGACGGAACCTTATTCAAATAAGAATTGCACTGTTTAATACATATCCCCATAAGGAAATAGGTAGCTCAATGCGACTCATCATTGACCTTACCATGTCCAACAAAGTTCGATTTCTCCATTCGGACACACCGTTTAATTGCGGTGTTCCAAGAGGAGTCCACTGTGAAAGAATACCATATTCTTTCAAGTAATCTAGAAACTCATTGCTCAAGTATTCGCCACTATGGTCCGACTGTAATGTCATTATACTCTTGCCTGTCTGTTTTTCAACTTCGTGTCAAAACTCTTTGAATTTCTCAAAAGTTTCCGACTTGTGTCTCATAAGATACACATAACCATAACGCGATGCATCATCCGTAAAGATTACGAAGTATTCATATCCACCTCTAGCCTGGCTAGACATGGGCCCACATACGTCACTATGAACGAGGGCTAACAGTTCAGTGGCGCATTCACCCTTACCGCTAAAAGGCGATTTAGGCATTTTGCCAAATAAGTAAAATTCGCAGACGACATATGAATTTGGATCAAATCCGTCCAAGTACCCACTCTTCGAAAGTGTGGATATGCGAGTCTTGTTTGTATGTCCCAGACGACAGTGCCACATATAAGTTTCATCTTTGTTACTCGTTTTGAGCCTTTTGTTTGTTATATTATATGTTTGAGATTGATTTATATTCAAAATATAAAGACCATTATTTGCAACAGCAGTGCAAATTTCTACATCATTTTTATAAGCAAAAACCCAGTGTTCCTGAATACAAAAGTATACCCACATTGGGTTAACATAGATACAGAAATAATATTCCTATTCAAACTAGGTACATAATAACAGTTTGTATGTTCTAGTACATGCCCTAATGGCAATTCCAAAACAAAAGTGCCATCGGCCAAAATGGCAACTGGTGCCCAATTTCCAACGCATAGATCAATCTCCCCTGAGGTCAGTCTCCTGCTAATCCGCAGATCCTGCACATCATTAGATATGTGAGTACCACAACCAGAATAAAAAATCCAATTTTTAAAACTAGATGTAGTCATGTTTATTTCAATAACAAACAAACCTGAAGCCGGTGCCTTACCCGCTTTAATCTCCTTCTAGAGCGCCTTTTACTCATGGCAGTCACGCTTCCAGTGACCCTGCTTGCCGTACCGGAGGCAAACATCCTAAGATTTGTCCTTAGGCTTCCCAGAAGCCTTTGACGATTTGGCCTTGCCCTTTCTATTATGCTTCTTCTTCTTCACACCTCCAGTCGCCTTGGGCCCAGCCCTCGGTGTCTGAGATGTCGAAGCAAAGTGCACCTCGTGCTTATTGCCCTTAAGCAGCTCATTCTCGGCTTCCTTGAGAACTGAAAAAAAATATCCAAGAGTATCACCAGTGTTCATCAAATTATAGTTTATGATGAACTGTCTCTAAATGTCGGGGAGAGATTGCAAGATCATATCTATTGTAATCTCAGCCTCAAAGACTATCCCCATTTCATCCAGCTCATCTATGTCGGCAATCATCCGTGCCACATGGGACTCAATAGACATGCCTTCTGAAATACGTGAACGGAAGAGCTTCTTTACTAACTCATATCTATACGACCTTCGGTTAGATCGGTGAAGATATTGTAACCTCGCCAACTTGTTATAAGGATCTAAGTCCATGTTTTGTCGACGGAAATGCTGAGTCATAGCAGCAAGCATAATTGACACAATCATGGATATGAGTCTTCCAAAGCTCCAGCTCAAGTAGCTCATCTGGTTTGGGCTTAGGCCCAAGAGGTCTCTGTATAGTATATAGCAGCCTTTCGGCTCCAAGGACTATCCTTAGATTCATTTCCCAATCGGTAAAGTTCGTGCCCTTAAAGATATTTTCACCCATGATAATGTCTCGGACATTTCCCTTTCCTGTCATCTTGGCTACGATAGTCCAACTATCTAGTCAACGATATTTGGGTACAGTCTAACTGTTACAAGAAAAATAACATATATTAGTCCAACATTATATCTGAATAAAATTGCAAATTCAATACTAGCCTCCCACTATTTTTCGGCGAGCCTCTAACCCTCTATTGAGTACTCGGGAAACCCAGTTTCCTAGTGGGTTAGGATCCCATTAAATAACACACAACTTTGACTTTGGCCAACAATCTGTATGATATTTAACTAGGTAGATCTCGAAGATCAATTGGATCTCATCCAATTCCTAGATCCGGTAGGTGGATATCCAAGTCCGAAACATATATACAATATATATGCCAATATATCTAATATATTTTCCTAACCTTTTCCTCTGAATCAACTAAGCCTTGGCTTTGACACACCAAGCTTAATGATTCTAGTTAAGTGGGACCCATTGACATGGAAAGCTTCGTAATCAATGTCGATGGACAAGAAGTGATCTTGACTTTGGCCAAAAATCATGACTTGGACACCAGACACCGATATGGAACAAAACTTTCATGATTCAAACACATCCGCAATTGATAAAGGTCTTGACTTTGGCCAATAAACTAATGCCAACTTTGGATCTTGAGTAAGAATCACTGAACGGAAGGAAAAACGTTTAATATATTTTTGAGGGTTTTTCGCTTAAAGTGGCAACCAATTTATTATCTTTGATTAGGTCTCATCATACAACCTTAAGCATGATTCTAAAACATCATAAGGCGCAAAAGTAAATTAATAACAATATACGGACGGATATTTAAACAGATTGTTCCTAGAACAAATCGCTCACTTTCCTCTCCCCGGCTAGAACTATTCTAACTCCTACCCAATTATATAATACAATAAAGAAACCTTATTTACATTGAGGGGAATTGGTGATAAGAGAAATACAAAGAATAAGGAGATAAAAGGCTGGACACGCAGGTCCAATTTAATCAATTGTAAATTTATTACAATTTCCAAAATTGCCCTTGCTCTTCTAATATCCATCCGATATACATTATTCATACAACAAATTTATGTATTCATACAAAGCATGTTATTCAATCAATCTAATCCAATTAATTAATCTTTGATTAATGACCATCCAATGTTCAAACAACGATTTGATTTGCGCGAGTCCAACCCGTTTTAAGAATAAATACTTTTAAGTACGTATTCTTGAATTATATCGAACTACAACTTTAAATACAATTTTTTCGTATTCAATACAAATTCCAAATTAAATATTTACACTTATATATTGCCTTAAAGACTTGGATTCTAAATCCAATCTTAATGGGTCTCAAAGGCCCAATAACAGCCAATGTCATTTTAATTAAAGTCCAATGGGCTTTTAATGATTCTTAAGGCATGACTTTGGCCATAATGGATCAAACCCAAAATGCCAAGACTAGTAGGAATCACCCTATTGCCAACAAATCAATTTAGGCCCATTAGGCCAATTAAATTCTTTAAAGGGCCAAGTGATTGTATTTAGACTTTATGGAATTGGTTATGGGCCCAATTGGATCCAATCCAAAAGTCCAAAACCAAACTTGGTCAAACCAAACCCATTAAGCCCAAAATACACACTTTTGGCCCAATAAACTTTAAAAGGCCAATTATTAAAATTTTAATATTCCAAATATTTTAATTATTATAATTAAAGTGTATTAGCCATGATTAATTAATTAACCTTAATATTTCCAAAACATCATAATTAACTAATTAATCATGCTTAAGATAATCAATTTATGCTCAACACAAATTGAAGCAAAACATATCATTTTCATGCTCAACATGCTCTTTGAATTCAACATAAACATTATTGACTTTGATTCCAATCTAATCAAAACAACAATCAACATTTATATCATGCTTTAAAAACACATCCAATGTTGTAAAAAAACAAACAAAAATCAAACTGCAGTGGACTGCAGTACCATTCGGCCACCCTAAGGATTTTTAATTTTTGATTCATTTGATTTGTCCCAAATCTAATTATGCATAACTCTAAGTTATCATATTCTAAGCATGCTCAAACATCCAATTTGAAAGAATCATATTCAAAACACACAAAAGCCCCAAATTTTAGTCTCAAACCCTAGGAAATTTTCATGCTTAAAAATTGGCTCGTGATACCATTGTTAGTTGTGCCTAGAACATGCCAAGGATCTAATAAACATGTAAGCATGATAAAAAATCATTATAAGAAGCGGAAAAGTACTTACAATGAACGAATTTGATTTTTAAAATTTTTAACTTGATCTCCAAGATCCAAATGTTGTATGTTGAATCCAAGCTTTGAGATGTTTCCCTATCACCTTTGTTGATCCTTGAAGTGCTAGCTAACTTGACTTTGCCACAAAATAAATGAGAAGAGAGGGAGGAAGCTCCCGCCCAAAGAGAGGTATTGGGGTTCATTTTGTGTGTTCTTTGTCCAAATGAGAGAGAGAGATGGTTTTCCGAGCGAACCAATTCCCTTTCCACCTAAACAAGGTGGTTGGGTAAAGGGTTTCACCAAAACCATTCCAAGGTGGTTGGAAAGTGGATGGTATGGCATAAATGCCAACCACTCCCCCAACTACCACATTAAATGTGGGCCCCACATTTGAATTCAAAATTCGAATGGATTCTACGAATGTTTGCCGCGACTCAGATCCATTAATCCGATTAAACGAATTCTTGTCGTTAAATAATTAAATCTAATTTAATTAAATGACGACGTCTCGTAAGTTTATCATGAATCCTGGTTACGAATTAATTATGAATTAATCCGTTCGCAAGTACTAAAGTCCGACTTTAATTTCGTGTTGAAATCTAATTCCAATTAATATATCCGATATATTAATTTTAGCCAATATTAAAAAATTAAATAGAAAATCAAATTTAACTATTAGATTTATTTTACCGATTAATTCCAAAATAATCGCGTTCTCTCTCTTCCGAACACATTTAATCCCAGATTAAATAATACCTCAATTAATCCCAGATTAATTTTCTCTCTCTTAACTAATCCCAGATTAATTCTAATTTAAATCAACTGTCATTAGTGAATCTTTGGGAAGCGACCCAAGAGACCTCTGGATATGTTGGCAGTAAATCCGGTTATCGGACTATCCGATTAAGTGTGTACCTCGTACTACGTGTTAACCGATTTACAAGACATGGTTGGCTTCTTGCAAAGCACCGTGCCTACCCAATTCTCCAGAAATATTCTTACTGGAATATACAATCTATGTCACATGCAAGGCCTGGGGCTGGAATAGTGTTTGCACCGTACGAAGCACATATCGGATATCAAGCAACTAGTCTCTTTGAATCGGATAATCATGACCTTGTCATATTATCCCGATGGTTGCAACATAATAGAAAACTAGTTATGAATCCCTACGTGATCATCATCTCCATATGTCTGAAGTGATACTTCCGTCTTGACATCACATCCAATACACTACGATTCTCAATAAACCCAACAGAGGCGTATATAAAACCTTTTAAAGCCCTGGACGACCAAAACCAAAGTTTATCGATTGTCGTAAGTACTAGCGATGCAAGTCTCAAGTTAAGACCAAATACATCTACCTTGAAGCGGACTCCCATAGACACATATACATACTACCAATGGGATTCCACGGGGTCTATCCAGAGCGTAGCTGTTTTCCGTACCATCGGTAAAACACAACCTCCTATCGCGCTTGCATAAGTATCCTATACTTATATATATGAGAACTATGCCGTTATGCCCTCACAACGCGCACAAGTGAAATACTAGTCTATTTTGCATTATCGATGTCCAGTCTTGATAATACTACGACTAGGGATATTTAATGATTAAACCTTTATGGATTGATACTGTCTCATATCCTCTCAATCCGGAACTAATCAAATGGACTTTTACTATTTATATATCAAAGTAAATAAATTACGAAACGGTAAAAGGAAATTTCATTACTACATAGTTAATTTTGTACAAAAACACAATGTCTTTTACAAACAGTGAAGCTATGGGTCATAATTGTCTAACAGTAGAGACATGAGATTGAAGGCACATTGTATGATGTGATCATATAAGACTGGACCCATATGTTAGTGTCCTACACATGCCAAAGGTCTCTAAACAAGATTTGTGTGTGAATAAATCAAGTGAAAATAGCGAAAATACTCACATTGATCGATTGAGGAATTTTAAAATTTCCAACGAATGTAGAAGCTCCAAGCCTTATTGTTGAGTTCCAACTATTGGGTGAGTTTTCCTAACACCTTAATTTGACTATTTTAAGTGCTAGCTGTAGAATATTTGCAACAAAAATTCCAAGAACAATATGGAGATGTTCGGCCATAAGAGAGAATGAATAATATTTTGTGTTTTCTAAAAACTAATACAAATGTTGACTTCCAAAGTTGGTTGAATGAAAAAGAATTCATTAAATACAAGCCAACTACTCACATCACATGTCAAACAATTTGATGTAAGTTATTGGTCCCACCCAATTAATTTTCAAAATCAAGTTAGCTTACTGAAGGACACAGATGTTGACGATGCTGTTCTAGGCTCGCGGTGATGGAGTTTCTACGATCTCGAGGATAGATTCAAGCATAAAACATAAGTGCGAATACAACGAAGAAGTTGCGGAATAATTACATCGATCGATAGAGGAGATGCGGTGAAGAACAAAAATCTTTTCTCCCTCCAAGAAGCTCTCGGCAGTGGAAGTTTTTTGTCCTCCAAAATTCGGCCATGGATGTCCTTAAAGCTCCAAGCTTTGTGTATATGATTCCATGCACAGGGGTGGGTTTCCCTATCACCATCATACGACTCCAAATGTGTGCTAGCACTCTTGATTTTTGCCACAAAAATCATCAAAAGGTTCTCCTTCATATTCGGCCTTCACCAAAAATGGAGGAAGAAAGAAAATGCCCATTGGGCGTGAATGAGAGGGAGAGGAGAGAAGAGAGAGTGTTATGTGTTGGTTGGTATTTGATTTCAAAAATCAAAACATATACCATATAATTAATAACAATATATATCATTCAAGCTTTCAAAAAGCTTTCCAACCACTTCCATCAAGTCACATCACTCATGAATAGTGACTGATGTGAATCACTCAAAGTGAAAGACATCTATCACTTGATTGACGAATGATGCGACGCTAGATGTTACTTGCAATTTGACGCTTGAAGTGATTTACGTGCCACACTCTAATTCGAAATGCGAATGCGCTCATAAATATTCCCGGGCTCGGGTTTGTTAATTCTGAATTATCAAATTTTCCGTTGCGTCGTAATTAAATCTAATTTAATTAAATAATAATGCCTAGCATAATTACTATTCAAGTCGCTAATGAATTAATTCCAATTAATTCGTTCGCACGAATTAAAAGCTGATTTTAATTCCGTGTCGAAATCCAATTTCGTTTATTATATCGAATATATTAATTTATAGATTAATTCCAAATTAATCGTTTTCTCTCTTTAAATGATATTTTATCCCAGATAAAATATCTCCATAATTAGTCCCAGATTAATTTTTTTTCTCATCTAATTAATCCCAGATAAATAAAGTGCGAGTCATACGTCATCGGTGAATCTTCGGGAAGCGACCCATGAGATCCTCGGATATGTTGGCAGTAAATTCGGTCGTCGGACTATACGAACAGGGTACGTACCTAGTACTATATTTTTACCCATTTACAAGACAAGGTTGGCTTCTAGCAAAGTGCCATGCCTACCCAATTCTCCAGAAATATCCTTACAGGAATAGTGATCTATATCAGGCGTAGTATACTGAGTATCATGTATGTCGATCCAGTATTGGATGCCACGTGTTAGGCCTGGAGCTGGAATTGTGTCTGCCCCATACGAAGCACATGTCAGATATTTGGTAACTGGTTTCCATAATCGGATATACATGACCTAGTCATAATATCCCGATGACTGCAGTACTTAAGAGTACTAGTACCATATCCTACGTGACATCATCTCTACTATGACTGGAGTGATACTTCCATCTTGACATCACACCCAATACACTACGATTCTCAATATACGCAGAAGAGGCGTACACGGAACCTGTTAAAGCCCTGGACGACCAAAACCAAAGCATATTGATTGTTGCAAGTATTAGCGGTGCAAATCTCAATTTAAGACTAAATACACTCACCCTGATTTCAGACTTCCATAGACACATATTCATATTACCAATGGAATTCCAAAGGGGTGTATCCAGAGCGAAGTTGTTATCCGTACCATCGGTAAAACACATCCTCCATTACACTTGTATGAGTATCCAATACCCAAATATATGAGAACTATGTCGTTATGATCCCATAACACGCACAAGTGTAATACTAGTCTATTCCGTATTATCGATGTCCAATCTCGATATATACGACTAGGGATATTAATGATTAAACCTTCGTGGATTGATACTGTTCTCATATCATCTCAATCCGGAACTAATCATATTGACCTTCCATCATTTATACATCTTGGTGATCTAATCACAAATGATAAAAGAGCAATTTCCTTTGTCACATAGTTAATTTGTACAACAACACTATGATCTGTAAAAAATAGTGCCGCTATGGTCATAACTGTCCAACAATCTCCCACTTGGCCTATAACCTGTCAGACGAGTGTCCACCTCCCGAACTATGTATGATTTGCTCAAACTGCTGAGAAAAGGCTTTCGTCAGCGGATTTACATGATTATCGTCTGATGCGATTTATACGATCATCACATCACAACGATGTATGATCCGAACGAATCATATGAATTGTCAAAGTATTTATCTGGATCGTTGATGAGACTATTAATTCCTTAGCCTGCGCTCTAGCCTAGCTCAGCTGGTAACAGAACTTTATCTAATCTAATTAGATTCATTATTGACCCAGATGGCTTCTATTGCTGCCTCAGCTACAGCAATAACCCGCATTTGTTATTTATTCGGTAACAGCATCTGCTTGGAAGATTTGCAGCTCACTATTCCGTTGTTTTTATCGGTTAGTTAACTTGCAGCTGTGATCCCAGTCACTTCAAGTTCTCAATCTCCATAAATTAAGACAGCATCCTTTGTTCTCCAAGATATTAAGTGTGTTCTTAACATCAATCCAGTGACTATCACTAGGATTGGCCTGATTGTGACTCCATATGCTCAAAGAGTATGAGACACTAGGTCACGTACATTTTTCAATGTACGAGTTCTCGGAGAGTGTAAACAACTTTAAATCTATCACAGTAGATCTTTATTCCTAGAATAAAGGTTTTTTCTCTCCAAGAATTATACATAGAATTTTTTTTCTCGAAAGCCAAGCTTTCACCGATTATTTTATGGGAATATCGTTTCCAATAAATGAATATCATCATTATTAGGACAGTCACTTTCAGTGCACTCCCACTAGTCTCCTTTATACACAAGAATCATTTCGTTCGGAATTAAATCATACACCATTATGATTACATTAAAACGATTGTTCCAAGAACATAATGCTTACTTCAATCCATACATGGATCGAATAAACCTGCAAACCTTGTGTTAGTTTTGATACGATAAAACCGTCAGGAGGTTGTAAACATCCCTTAAAAGGTTTCCTTTTCAGGAAAGCGATTTTCCCGTTCAGTTGCCATATTTCAAAAATGAAACATGCAGCATCAGCAAGCATTGTCCAAATGGATTTACCATGGCAACAGGTAAAAGGTTTCTCCGTAATCAACACAATATTGATAATGATACCTTTTCGCTACAAGCCCACCTTAGTACGTTGGTATGTTGCCATCCATGTATGTCTTCCTTGAAGACTTATATAGTACCAATAGGCACAATGCCTTCGGTACAACCAACTAGTGTCCAAACATAGTTGATATGCATGGAATCCATTTCGGACATCATGGCACTTTGCCATAATAGGGAGTCGATACCTTGTATCAGTTCCTTATCCATAGTCGGTTGTATTCCCCAAAAGATTGACATCTTTATGAGGTGAGATCAAAACTCCTACCTCATATTATTTTCTCTGACTCTCTCTGACTTGCGTGGTTCTTGTGTATTCGAAGATTATTGGTTTAGTTACATCCTTGATGAACTATTTATTTGCAATAGGATTCGGTGGCCATGAACAGTTTCATCGAGTTTTACTATCCTCCCACTTACCACTGCATATCGGTATTCCTCTAAGAAAAATCGCATGGCGAGCAACAATTAATTGTTTTCTTGCGAGTTGTATAAGTACTATACTTTGGTTTCCTAGGATAACCTACAATTAGGCACTAATCCAATTTGGGTTCTAGTTTGGTATCATCCAACATATGTCTAACATTCCCAAATCTTCAGAATGAGAAAACCCAGTTTCTTTCATGTTCATATCTAATATTAATTCTGTCTAATAGATTTTCATGGAACCTTATTCAAAAAGCATTGCACTGTAGATGCTCATCCCTTTGAAGGAAAATGGTAGCTCAGAACGACTCATGATTAACCTTATCATGTCCAACAATATTCGATTTCTCCGTTCGGACACACCGTCAAGTTGACGTGTTCCGGGAGGAGTCCTCATTGAAAGATTACTATACTCTTTCAAGTATTTAAGAAACTTACTGCTTAAGTATTTTCATCATGGCCTAACCGTGATGGCATTAATACTTTAGCCGATCTGTTTGTCTACTTCATTTCGAAACTCTAAAAATTTCCGATTCGTGTTTCAAAAGAAACACATAACCATAACGTGATGCCACATTCATAATGCTCACGAAATATTCATATCCACATCTATCCTAGCTAGACATGGGCCCACTTATGTCACTATGAACAAGGGCTAACAGATCGATGGTACTTACACTTTTTCCAAGTAAAATGTATTTTTGGCACTTTGCCAATAAACTATATTCGTAGACATCATTTGAATGGAATCAAATTTGTCCTAGTACCCACTCTTCAAAAGTACGGATATAAGAGTTTTGTTTAATTGTGTCTCAGACAACACTGCCACAAATAACTCTCATCTAATCAAATCAGTTTGAGTTATCTGTTTGTCATGTTATATGTTTGAGATTTATTTATATTCAAAATATAAATACTGTCATTCATATCTAATGTGTTTATCTCAATATCATCTTTATAAAATAAAACACTTTAGTGTTCTAGAATATAAAGGTATACTCGCAACGAGTTATACTCGATATAGAGAAATGTTTTCTAGTCAAACTAGGTACATTTTTCACAGTTTCCTAATTTAAGTGCACACCCTAATGGTAGTTCCTAAACTTAGGTATCTACGGTTAAAATAGCGACTTTCGTCCCGTTTCAAATTCGCAGATTTATCTCATCTGAACTCAGTATCCTGCTTATAGCAGATTCTGCACATCAGTACATATATTTATGTACCACTATTTAGTATCGAAAATCTAATTTTAATACTAGTAGTGAACATATTTGTGACAAATATACTTGAAGTCAGAGCCTTGCCCTGCCTTCTATTCCTTCATGTCTGCTTTGTGCATACGGCAATCACGCTTCAGTGACCCCGTTTGCCACTGTTTAGTCAGACATCTTGGGATATGTCATTTATCTTCCTAGAAGATTATAATGATTTTGCCTTTGCCTTTTTCCATATCCTAGAAGCCTTTGGCCATGCCTTGGGTTTCTAGAATATCGAAGTAAAGTGCGTCTTGCGCTTCTTGCCTCATTACAAACTTTGGCTTTATCTCTTTGAGATAGCCATTAACTCTCCAAGAGTTATTAATCTCAATTTAATACTTCTAAAATCTAAGAATAGATCTATGAAGATCTTTTAATTTCATTATCATACTTTAAGGATCTAATCCTTAGTTCTGATTAAGAATTAAGAAGACTAGTTTGGCAAGCATAATGGATTGAGCACTAAAGTTATTATTACATAAATCTTCCAAAGATCATGCTCTACTATTTGCTTAACTCCAGGCTTTGGCCCAAGAGGTTATTTTATTAAATAAAGTAACTTCCTAATTTTCAGGACCATCCTGAAATATTATTCCCAATTTGAAAATTAAAGTCGTTTAAACATATTTTCCCTATGATTATGTTTTAAACACTAATATTTCAATTTTATCTTGATTCTAATAGTCCAACTATTTAATCAACGATTTCATGTACTTTTAAATATAATGATTACTATAGTCCAACTACATAATCAACTATACTTTTAATTGGTTAAATTCAATTATATTGATTACTATAATCCAATTATAAAATCAACTATTAATTGAAATAGTTTGAATACAGTCCAACTATTTATTTAAAACAACATTTAAATATTAGTCCAACTAACATATAATTTATTTGACGAAAAATTTGATATGAGCGCGTATGGCAAGTAACTAAACGAATATTGTAAATCTAATACTTGCCTCCCACTATTTTTCGGCGAGCCTCTAACACTCTGTCGAGTACTCGGGAAACCGTGTTTCTTAGTGGGCTAGGATCCCGTCAAATAACACGCAATCTTGACTTTGGCCAACAAATTGTATGATACTTAACTAGGTAGATCTCTAAGATCAATTGGATCTCATCCAATTCCTAGATCCAGTAGACGGACATCTAAGTCCGAAACATATATCTTATATATGCTAATATATCCAATATATTCCTTAACCTTTTTCCTCTGAATCAACTAAGCCTTGGCTTTGGCACAACAAACTTAGTGATCATAGTTAAGCGGAACCCATTGATCATGGAAAGCTTCGTAATCAATGTCGATGGACAAGAAGTGATCTTGACTTTGGCCAACAAATCACAACTTGGACAAGACACCAATATGGAACAAAGCTCTCGTGATTCAAACACATCCTCGACGGACAAAGGCCTTGACTTTGGCCAATAAACCAACGCCAGTCTTGGATCTTGAGTAAGAATCACTCAATGGAAGGAAAAATGCTTAATATTATGTGAGGATTTTTTGCGTGCAAATTGGCAACCAATTTATTATCTTTGTTAAGGTCTAATCATCATACATCCTTAAACATGCATTCTAAATACATAATAAAGCGCGTATAAATAAATAATAATAATATACAGATGGATACTTAAAGACATTGATCCTAGATCAAATCTCTCCCTTTCCTCTCTCCTGCTAGCACAAGTATTTACTTCTACCCGTTACACTACACTTCTAAAGAAACCTCATTTACATCGAGGGGAATAGGTAAGAAGAGAAATACAAAGAGTAAGGAGGTAATAGGCTGGACACGCAGGTCCAATTAATAAATTCCAAATTTAATACAATAATTTCTAAAATTGCCCTCATATAATATCCATCCGATATACATTATTCATGCATTGGAACCATGTATTCACACAAGCATGTTATCAATCAATCTAATCAAATTAATTATTCTGATAATTAAAGACCATCCAATGTTCAAACAACGATTTGATTTTGCGTGAGTCAAACTCGTTTTGCGAATAAGTACTCAAAGTACGAATTCTAGAATTACATTAAACTGCAACATTAAATCAAATTTAACTTGTATTTAATACTAATCCACTATTTAATTCCAAATTAAATATTACACTTTATTAACGAACCTTTACGACTTAAATTCCAAATTAATCGTTACGGGTCTCAAAGCCCGATTAACATCCAATGTTAATTTAAATAAAGTCCAATGGGCTTTCAATTAATTTCTTAAGGCATGGACTTTTGGTCAACTTGGGTCAAACCCAAAGACTAAAGCCCATTTAAAGGAATCACCCTTATATGCCTAGAAACCAATTTAGGCCCATTAGGCCCAATTAAAGTTAAAGGTCCATTAGTCGCATTTGGACTTTATGAAAATGTTTTTGGGCCCAATTGGATCCAACCAATTTTCCTAAACCAATTTTGGTACAACCAAGCCCATTAAGCCCAATTTCAACTTTACAAGCCCAAATCCAATTTAAGCCTATTAATTTAATTTCAAAAAATTCCAAATTTCTTAATCAAATTAATTAAAATGTATAACATAATTAATTACCCTAATTTCAATATTTCCAAAACACCAATTAGCCTAATTAATCATGCTTATCAATATTAAATCATGTCCAACACAATTTATCAAAACTCAAACCCATATCATGCTATACATGTCTCGACAATGTGGGGTTTTCAAAATCGATTCAGTTTCAATCAAATTAAATCCACAATCAACATTTCCCGAACGATTCTAACTCATCCAATGAATCAAAAATCAAAAATTCCAAGACATTTAGGGCATAGTTCAATTCGGCCAAGACTAATTATTGGGCAAAAATTATTCCAAATAATATTTCATGAAATTGAACCAATCAATCTTCAATTAAACTACATTTAAGCATACTCAATCATCCAATTTCATCAAATCATGCTCAAATATATTTTACCCAATTTTAACCCTGAATTCAAGTTTCATGCTTTTACTCGCTCTGATACCATTGTTGGAGTTTCTATGGTCCCGATGATCGATTCAAGCATAAAACATAAGTGCGAATACAACGAAGAAGTTACAGAATACTTACATCGATCGGTAGAGGTGATGCGGTGAAGAACAAAAATCTTTTCTCCCTCCAAGAATCTCTCGGCAGTGGTAGTTTTTATCCTCCAAAATTCGGCCTTGGATGTCCTTAAAGCTCCAAGCTTTGTGTATCTGATTCCATGCACACTGGTGGGTTTCCCTATCACCATCATACGACTCCAAATGTGTGCTAGCACTGTTGATTTTTGCCACAAAAATCATCAAAAGCTTCCCATTCATATTCGGCCTTCACCAAAAATGGAGGAAGAAAGAAAATGCCCATTGGGCGTGAATGGGAGGGAGAGGAGAGAAGAGAGAGTGTTGTGTGTTGGTTGGTATTTGATTTCAAAAATCAAAACATATACCAAATAATTAAATAACAATATATGTCATTCAAGCTTTCAAAAAGCTTTCCAACCACTTCCATCAAGTCACATCACTCATGAATAATGACTGGTGTCAATCACTCAAAGTGAAAGACATCTATCACTTGATTGACGAATGATGTGACACTAGATGTGACTTGCGATTTGATGCTTGAAGTGATTTGCGTGCCGCACTCAAATTCGAAATGTGAATGCACTCGTAAAAATTCCCGGGCTCAGGTTTGTTAATTTCGAATTAACGAATTTTTCGTTGTGTCGTAATTAAATATAATTTAATTAACTAATCATGCCTAGCATAATTACTATTCACATCGCTAATTAATTAAATCTAAATTAATTCGTTCTCCCGAATTAAATTCTGATTTTAATTCCGTGTCGAAATCCAATTTCATTTAATATATGGAATATATTAATTTATTGATTAATTCCAAATTTATCGTTTTCTCTCTTTAAATGATATTTTATCCCAGATAAAATATCTCCGTAATTAGTCCTAGATTAATTTTTTTTCTCATCTAATTAATCCCAGATTAATAAAGTGCGAGTCATACATCATCGGTGAATCTTCGGGAAGTGACCTATGAGATCCCCGGATATGTTGGCAGTAAATTCGGTCGTCGGACTATCCGAACACGTACGTACCTAGCACTACTTTTTTACCGATTTACAAGACAAGGTTGGCTTCTAGTAAAGCGCCATGCCTACCCAATTCTCCAGAAATATCCTTACATGAATATGTGATATATATCAGGCGTAGTATACGGAGTATCGTGTATGTCGATCCAGTATCGGATGCCACGTGTTAGGCCTAGAGTTGGAATTGTGTATGCCCCGTACGAAGCACATATCAGATGTTTAGTAACTAGTCTCTATAATCGGATATACATGACCTAGTCATAATATCCCGATGACTGCAGTACTTAAGAGTACTAGTACCGTATCCTACGTGACATCATCTCCACTATGACTGGAGTGATACTTCCATCTTGACATCACACCCAATACACTACGATTCTCAATATACCCAGAAAAGGCGTACACGGAACCTGTTAAAGCCTTAGACGATCAAAACCAAAGCATATTGATTGTCGCAAGTATTAGCGGTGCAAGTCTCAGGTTAAGACTAAATACACTTACCCTGATTTCGGACTTCCATAGACACATAGTCATAATGCCAATGGAATTCCGAAGGGGTCTATCTAGAGCGAAGCTGTTTTCCGTACCATTGGTAAAACACAACCTTCTATTACAATTGCATTAGTATCCAATACCCAAATATATGAGAACTATGCCGTTATGCTCCCATAACACGCACAAGTGTAATACTAGTCTATTCCGCATTATCGTTGTCCAATCTCGATAATACTATGACTAGGGATATTTAATGATTA
The DNA here is from genome assembly GCA_019454045.1 of Zanthoxylum bungeanum. Lineage (NCBI taxonomy): Eukaryota > Viridiplantae > Streptophyta > Magnoliopsida > Sapindales > Rutaceae > Zanthoxylum > Zanthoxylum bungeanum. The sequence continues at coordinate 334,111 of SKCR01026052.1, read as the reverse complement.
AACCTTCGTGGATTGATACTGTCTCATATCATCTCAATTCGGAACTAATCATATGGACCTTTTATCATTTATACATCTTGATGATCTAATCACAAATGATAAAAGAGCAATTTCCTTTGTCACATAGTTAATTTGTGCAACAACACTATGATCTGTACAAATAGTGAAGGTATGGGTCATAACTGTCCAACATCGCGGCCTAGTTGGGAGTACGGAATAGCCCGTGGGGGAACTAAACTGGAGAAATAACATGGAGTCGCCACCTGGTATGAACCGAAAAAATATGATTTAAGGCCGCACTCACCCCTTGCAAGAGAAGACCTCAAACCGGTTGGTTCGTAATGGTCCCTTACTTATGGCACTTATAATGATATGATTTGTGCAATGAATTAACCGAATCTACGCAACATATATGTTCAAAAGTATTCTATTCCTAAGTTCACATGCACAAAAATGAAACTCATATCTAAACTTACACATAACCTATATCTAAGTTTGCATGCTTAGAAAGTAAATCATTATAACGGAAAACATATAATTTCATAAACACATTGTACTTACACATACGGAAACACAAGTAAATAAAAATTACTCATGCATGCATAAAAATAAAACGGAATAACGACAAACACATAATTTCATAAACACATTATACTTACGCATACGAAAACACAAGTAAATAACAATTACTCAAACATACATAATGAATAGAAGCAATTAGATGCAAAATATAAAGAGATGATTCAAGAGGCAATTATACATTGAAAAAAACATGCAATGATGTGATACAGAAACGTAAATAATGAAATAGTAAATGGCGCGACAAAACGTTGTGGCAAAGGTAGCCCTTAGACTTTTGATCCCTCGAAATGGAGGACCTTTAAACAAGAAGATGACATACAACAAGCAAATAACATAATAATAAAAGGCACGGCAAAACGTCGTGGAAAAGATAACCCTTATGATTTTGATCCCTCGAAATGGAAGACCTTTAATCCAACTTGATAAGCCCATGCGCATGACATTACAATGCATCAGAATAAACAAGACAATGATATGGGACTTCGTATGCTCGATTGAACATATCTCACATTCAACTAAACATACTTCGTCCGGCTCGGCAAAGTACTGTCGTAAAGATAGTCTTTTAGACTTTTCTTCTCTCAAATAGAGGACCTTTAGACCAACATACTAAGCCCATGTGCACTATATCATCAACAGATAAACAGATAACTTGCAGAAAATAAATGGCGGAATAGTAAAAGGCACGGCAAAGTATTATCGTAAAGTTAGTCTTTTAGACTTTTCTTCTCTCAAATAGAGAACCATTAGACCAACATACTAAGCCCATGCGCATCATATCACAATACATATAAAATAAATAAGATAAGGATATGGGACTTCGCATGCCCGATTAAACGTATCTCGTATTCAATCAAATATACTTCGTCCGGTGCGGTAAAGTAGTGTCGTAAAGGTAGTCTTTTAGACTTTTCTTCTCTCAAATAGAGGACCTTTAGACCAACATACTAAGCCCATGCGCACTATATCATCATTACACAAGAAAATAACATACGGAAATCAAATGGTGGAATATAAGAAGCGAATAATAAATGAATAAGATAGAATGATATGAAACATATGTCGTTTGCTCAAGTGGTACATGGAATTATCTTCCAAGTACAGACTGCACTACTGTCCATTCGAATTCGGCTACGGAATTTACATATGGGTTTCCATCCTATATACCATAAGTGACGACACATTTTCCCATCCATTCAAAGCCACAACATGTATCCACAAATGACTCTCATGCAAAAAAAAAATAATAAAACAATTAAAAGATGAATGAAAATAAATACGAAAAGTACCATCAGGTCTAACCTTTTAAATTGTCTCTCGGAAGTACGGTACACGGTCGTCGGAAGGGTGGATGCTCCACAACTCCTCCGGTTCACTGGTTCAACATTTTCCCTTGCTGTTTCGCTGTTTGGGCCATTGTTTTCACTCATTTTTGCTGCTATTTTTCGGTCACTATTTTGCAGTTTTATGCTACTATTTTTACGATTTTTGGGCTGCTGTTTTTACGGTTTTGGGGCTGTTGTTTGCGATTTAAAGGTGCAGTTTTATGGGCTGTTATTTTGCGGTTTTGGGGCTACTGTTTGCAGTTTAAAGATGCAGTTTTTTATCACTATTTTCACAGTTTTTGAGCTGCTATTGATGGGGATTTTTTGTGGTTATAGTGCAGTTTTAGAGGCTATTTTTGGTGATGTTATGGTGCAGTTTTAAGGGCTGTTTTCGGTAATGTAAATGGGTTGTTATTAGGGACAGTTTTTTGTTATATTATGGTGTAGTTTGGGGGCTGTTTCGGTGATATTAGGGGCTGTTATTAGGGTGCTGTTTCGGTGATATTAGGGGACAATTTTCGGTTGTGTTTGTGCGGTAATGGGGGTGTTTTGATTTAGTGTTTTCGGCAATGGATGGAGGAGGAGAATAAATTTATTCCTTGTTGGCGTGGACTCTCTTTGATTTTTTTGTTTGTGTGAGTTATGCATGAATACTGAGGGGGTGTGAGTGTTGGATTTGTGTTTCTTTTATAGACAATTGCTAGTTTGAATAGGAAAGGAATCAATTAGTGTCTCACAAGGAAAACATATATTTAATTGGGGATAAGATTTGTTTAAATTATGAATAGGTTTATTTGATTTATTTTAATTAGGCATGAGATTTGTTTTGTTTAGGTAAGTAATTTGTTATTTTAGTAGGTGATTATTTAGATTTTATTTTAATTTCCCATGTGTTAAATACGTGTTTTATTATTTGGATGTGTCTTATGGGCTTTGGGCGTGTGTGGGCTTATTTGGGCGTGTGGTTGGCTTTTGGTGGTGGGCTTGGTGTGTGTGGGCTAGGTGTGTTCCAAGGCTTTTGGGCCAAGGTTAAGTGGTTTGCGGGGGTTTTGGGCTAAAGGTGTTTTAAAACAGAAATCCAACTAGCGAACCCGAGACTAAACAAGCGAATAAAATCCAACAAAATACTGATTTCTGACTTTTCCCCTTTCGACATCTGTTTCCCGCGACTTCTGTGAGTTAAAAGGTAGTACCTCTAAATGAGACTCATCATCGGGACTTACATGCAAAAATGCAGTGCCTACAGTCGCCCCCACTTTGATGGGACTTAAGCAGTGTTTGAGAATGGCAATCCTATCAAAGTTATGCAATGCACTTTTACTTACCTGGCTCGCCAGCTGCCACCTGACTTACTTGCTACTTTGAGTTGAGTTGATGATGTAGTGGACCTCGATCATGAGACGCATCCCAATAACTGCAACCGACAACGGAGGCCTCGACCCTGGGATGCATTCTAATACCGCTGACAAAGTGGCTCATGACCCTGAGAAACTGATGAAGTAGGGGACCAACGATCTTGGGATGCATCCGGATAGTTGTAACTGACAATGGGGGCCATGACTCTGGGACGCATCCCAATAGCGCTGACAATGTGGGTCACGACCCTGGGACGCATCCCCAAAACTACTGATGATATAGGTCACGACCCTGGGATGCATCCCCTAAACTGATACTGATGTGGGTCACGACTTTGGGATGCATCCCCAAAACTGATGTTGATTGTCGAACAATTATGACCCATAGCATCACTATTTATACAGATCATGGTGTTGTTGTACAAATTAACTATGTGACAATGAGATTGCACTCTTGTCATTTGTGATTAGATCACCTATATGTATAAATGATAGGAGGTCATTATGATTAGTTCATGGATTGAGATAATATGGGACAGCATCAATCAACAAAGGTATGATCATTAAATATCCCTAGTCAGAGTATTATTGAGATTGGACATCGATAAATATGTAAAAGACTAGTATTACACTTGTGCGTATTGTGAGGGCACAATAGCATAGTTCTCATATATTTGGGTATTGGATACTCATGCAAGTGTAATAGGAGGTTGTGTTTACCGATGCTACGGCAAACAGCTTCACTTTGGATGGACCCCTCGGAATTCCATTGGTAGTATGACTATGTGTCTATGGAAATCCGAAATCAGGGTAGGTGTATTTGGTCTTAACCTGAGACTTGCACCGCTAATACTTGTGACAATCAATATACTTTGGTTTTGGTCGTCCTGGGCTTTAACCGGTTCTGTGTACCCCTCTGCTGGGTATATTGAGAATCGTAGTGTATTGGGTGTGATGTCAAGATGGAAGTATCACTCCAGTCATAGTGGAGATGATGTCACATAGGATACGGAACTAGTACTCTTAAGTACTGCAGTCATCGGGATGATATGACTAGGTCATGTTCATCCGATTATAGAGACTAGTTACCAGACATCCGACATGTGCTTCGTACGGGACGGACACAATTCCAGCCCCAGGCCTAGCATGTGACATCCGATATTGGATCGACATACACAATACTTAGTATACTACGCCTGATATAGATTGTATATTCCAGTAAGAAAATTTCTGGAGAATTGGGTAGGCACGGTGCTTTGTTAGAAGCCAACCATGTCTTGTAAATCCGTAAGCATGTGGTACGAGGTAAGCACTTAATCGGATATTCTGATAACTGGATTTACTACCAACATATCCAGAGGTCTCTTGGGTCGCTTCCCAAAGATTCACCGATGACAGTTGACTTAAACTAGAATTAATCTGGGATTAATTTAGAGAGAGAAATTAATCTATGATTAATTGAGGTATTATTTAATCTTGGATTAAATGTATTCGAAAGAGAGAACGCGATTAATTTGGAATTAATCGGTAAAATAAATTTAATAGATAAATTTGATTTTTCTATTTAATTTATTCGTATGGGCTAAAATTAATATATTGGATATATTAATATGAATTGGATTTCATTACGAAATTAAAGTCGGACTTTAATACGAATGAACAGATTAATTTAGAATTAATTCGTAAACGACGTTCGTAATATATTTACGAGGCATCGTTATTTAATTAAATTAGATTTAATTATTTAGCGAAAAAAGTTTGTTTAATCGGATTAAACGGATCCGATCCACGGTAAATATTCGTAGAGATATATTGAGTTTTGAATTCAAAATGGTGGGGCCCACTTCACACATGTCACACATGTGAAATGGTGGTTGGAAAGTGGTTGGCATTTATGCCAAAACCACTTACTTTCCAACCACTTGGTTTAGGTGAAACCAAGACTCCAACTACATGGTTTTGGGTGAAAAGGGTAAAACCCTTTAATAAAACCAAAAGGCCTTCTCTCATTTGTGCAATGATCTAACAAAACATAAACCCTAGCTATATTCTCCCTCAAGTGGCGTGAACAAGCTCCCTCTCTTCTTTGATTTTATGGCAAAATCATTCAAATCTAGCACTTGTAGAAGTCTTCCAAGGTGATAGGGAAACCAACTCAATGCTTGGAATCAACAAAGGAAGGATCTTGGAGATCTTCTTTGTTGGGTTTCTATTAAGTCCTAAGGATAAAATCAAGCAATGATATACATGTGAATACACAAAGGAGAATGGCAGAATCATACTCATTTTGATCGGATTGGATGCTACGAAAAATAAAACTTTTCTTCCAATGGTGATGAAGCTCTCGGCCAAAGTATGATGTTGTCCTCAATTGATGCTCCAAGCTTCAAGCTTTGCAAATGGTGATTCCATTCTCATGTGTAGGTTTCCCTATCACCTTGTATGCCTCTTTGGTGTGCTAGCATTTAGGTAATTTTGCCACAAAATCACCATATTTCTTCCTATCATTCTCAGCCAAGCAAGATTCTTTGAAGAAATTTGTTTCAAAAACAAAAAGGGAGAGAAGAGAGAATGGGCCACCATGGCCGAATTTGGGGAGGGAGAAGAGAGATGAAGATGTTTTGGTTTTGTGTATCTTATACACTTAATTGAATTTCAAAAATTCATTTTCCAAAATTTTGCTTTACAAAAGTCAAAAAGCAAAAAGCAAAAAGCAAAAAGGCATTAAAGCCTTCCATCATCACACATCACTATTCAGATCACATCTATTATTATTCATGACAAGTTGGCAAGTCACTCAAAGTGACTAGACATGACATCAATCAATTTGTCAAGTCACATCACTCAAAGTGACAAGTGATTTGACGCTTGAAGTGATTAGTGATTTGACGCTTGATTTGACTTGCGTGTCGCACTCAAATTCGAAATGCGAATGCGCTCGCAAACAATCCCGGGATCGGGTTTGCTAATTCTAAATTAACGAATTTCCATCACGATGTAATTAAATCTAATTTAATTAAATAATCATGTCAAGCATAATTACTATTCACGTCGCTAACGAAATAATTCTAAATTAATTCGTTCGCCCGAATTAAAATTCGATTTTAATTCCGCTTCGAAATCTAATTTTGTTTAATATATCGAATATATTAATTTATCGATTAATTCCAAATTAATCATTCTCTCTCTTTAATTGATATTTTATCCTAGATAAAATATCTCCGTAATTAATCCCAGATTAATTTTCTCTCTCATCAAATTAATCCCAGATTAATTAAGTGCGAGTCATAAATCATCAATGAATCTTCGGGAAGCGACCTATGAGATCCCCGGAAATGTTGGCAATAAATACGGTTATCGGACTATCCGAATCATACATACCAAGTACTACGTTTTACCGATTTACAAGACAAGGTTGGCTTCTAGTAAAACGTCATGCTTACCTAATTCTCTAGAAACATGCTTACATGAATAAACGATCTATATCAGGCGTAGTATACGTAGTATCGTGCATGTCGATCCAGTATCGGACTGTCACGTGCTAGGCCTGGGGCTGGAGATGTGTCTGCCCCGTACAAAGCACATGTCGGATGTCTGGTAACTAGTCTCTATAATCGGATATACATGACCTAGTCATAATATCCCGATAGCTGGAACATTTAAGAGTACTAGTACCGTATCCTACGTGACATCATCTCCACTATGACTGGAGTGACACTTCCGTCTTGACATCACACCTAATACACTACGATTCTCAATATACCCAGGCGTACACAGAACCAGTTAAAGCTCTAGACGATCAAAACCAAAGTATATTAATAGTCTTAAGTATTAGCTGTGTAAGTCTCAGGTTAAGACCAAATACACCTACCCTGATGTCGGACTTCTATAGACATATAGTCATACTACTAATGGAATTCCGAATGGGTCTATCCAGAGCGAAGCTGTTTTCGTACCATCGGTAAAACACAACCTCTTATTACATTTACATTAGTATCCAATACCTAAATATATGAGAACTATGCTATTATGATCTCACATAACACGCACAAGTGTAATACTAGTCTTTTACACATTTATCGATGTCCAATCTCGATAATACTCTGACTATGGATATTTAATGATTTATCCTGAGTGGACTGAAACTGTCTCATATCATTCTCAATCTAGGAATAAATCATAAGGACCTCTTATCATTTATACATCTTGGTGATATAATCACAAATGATAAGAGAGCAATCTCCTTTGTCACATAGTTAATTTGTACAACAACACCAAGAACTGTACAAATAGTGACGCTATGGGTCATAACTGTCCAACAATATCCCACTTGACCTATAGCTAGTCACTCAGTTTCTAACTCCCGAACTATGTACGGTTCACTCAAACTGCTAAGGAAAGGCTTTCGTCAGTGGATTTGCATGACTATCATCTAATACTATTTATACGGTCATCACATCGCCACGATATATGATTCAAATGAATCAGATGAATATTTGAAGTATATATCTGGATCGTTGATGAGACCATTAATTCTTTAGCCTATGTTGATGCCTAGCTCAGCTTCTAACAGAACTATATCTAATCTAATTAGATTTATTATCGACCGAGATGGATTCCATTGCTGCCTCAGCTGCAGCAATTAACCCGCATTTGTTGTTTATACGATAGCAGAATCTTGCAGGGAAGATTTCCAGCTCACTGTACCGTTATTCAAACTGTATAGTACCATTTATGACTTATAGTAGTTTTATCGGTTAGGAAACTTGCAGCAGTGATCTCAGTCACTTCAAGTTCTCATTCTCCACAGTTTTAAGGCAGCATCTTTAGTTCTCTAAGATACTAACGGATGTTCTTAATATCAACCAGTGACTATCACTTGGATTGTCCTGTTTGTGAATCCATATGCTCAACGCGTATGAGACACCAGGTACGTACAATTTTCAAAGTACGAATTCTCGGAGAGTTTTAACAACTTTAAATCTATCACAGTAGATCTTTATTCCTAGAATAAAGGTTGTTTCTCCCAAGAATTCTACGGAAAATTTTCATGAAAGCCAAGCTTTCACCGATTGTAATATTGGAATATCATTTCCAAGAAATAACATGTGATCATTATTTATAGAACAGCCACTGTCAGTGCGCTCCCACTAACCTCCTTATATACACAAGAATCATTTCGTTTTGAATTAAATCATACACCATTATGATTACATCGAAACGATAATTCCAATAAGCTAATGCTTACTTCAATCCAAACATGGATTGAAAAACCTGCAAACCTTGTTTGCTAGTTTTGGTACGACAAAACCGTCAGGATGTTGTAAACATCCTCCAAAATGTTTCCTTTTCAGGAAGGTGATTTTCTCGTTCAGTTGCTATATTTCATAAATGAAACATGCAACATCAGCAAGCAATTTCCAAATGGATTTAACATAGTAACAGATAAAAGGTTTTATCGTAATGAACACAATGTTGATAACGATACCTTTCCGTTACAAGCCTAGCTTAGTGCGTTGGTGTGTTGCCATCCATGTATGTCTTCCTTGAAGACTTATATAGTACCAATAGGCACAATGCCTTGCGGTACATCAACTAGTATTCTAAAAATAGTTGATCTACATGGAATCCATTTCGGATTTTATATGGCACTTTGCCATAATAGGGAGTCGATACCTTGTATCACTTCCTGTTACGTAGTCAGTTGGCATTCCTCAATAAGATAGACATCTTTATGAGGTGAGATCAGAAACCCATACCCCATGTTGTTTTCTGACTCTCTCTGACATACGCGGTTCTTGTGTATTGAAGATTACTGGTACAGTTTCACCCATGATGAACTGTTTGTGTTCCATTAAGGACTCGGTGCCTTGAACAGTATTACTTCGATTTTCATCGAGGTTTACTATCCTCCCACTTTCCACTGCATACCGGTATTCCTTTTAGGATAACCACATGGTGAGCAACAATCTAATCTTTCTCTTGTTAGTTGTATAAATACGATACTGTGGTATCCCTCGGATAACCTACAATTGGCACTTATCCAATTTGGGTTCTAGTTTGATATCATCCAAACATATGCCTAACATTCCCAAATTATTAGGAATGAGAAACACGATTTCTTTCCCGTTCATATCTAATATGAAATATTTCAAACAGATTATTATGGAACCTTATTCAAAATAAGTTCTGCGCTGTTAATGCTTATCTGTTGAAGGAAATGGTAGCTCAAAGCATCTCATGATTAACCTTATCATGTCTAATAAAATTTGGTTTATCTTGTTTGGACACACCGTCAAAATGACGTGTTCTGGAAGGAGTCCTCATTTGAAAGAATACTATACTCTTTCAAGTATACGAGAAACTTATTGCATAAGTATTTTCCATTACGGTCTTACCGTGACGATATTAATACTTTAACCGATCTGTTCGTCTATTTCGTATCAAAACTTTAAAATTTTGTGATTCGTGTTTCAAAAGAAACACTTAACCATAACGTGATGCCACATCCGTAAAGGTCACAAAATATTCATATTTACCTCTAGCCTAGCTAGACATGGGCCCACTTGCTTCACTATGAACTAGGGCTAACAGATCGGTGGCATTCACACTTTTACCAAGTAAATAGTATTTTAGGCATTTTGCCCAATAAACTAGATTTCTAGACTTTATTTGATTGAAATCAAAATAGTCCAAGTACCCACTCTTCTAAAGCGTTGATATACTTAGACAACAATGCCACTAATAAGTTTCATATGATCAAATCAGTTTGAGCAATTTATTTGTCATGTTATATGTTTGAGATTTATTTATATTCAAAATATAAATACTGTTATTCACATCTAATGTGTTTATCTCAATATCATATTTATATAATAAAATACTTTAGTGTTCTAGAATTTAAAGGTAAATCCGCAACGGATTAAACACTGATATAAAGATAATGTTTCTAGTCAAACTAGTTACATTATAACAGTTTCCTAATTTAAGTACACACCCGAAGGGTAGTTCCTAAATTAGGTATCTTTGGTTAAAACAAAGACTTTCGTCCCGTTTTCAATTCGCATATTAATCTCAACTGAAGTCAGTATCCTGCTCATAGCAGATGTTGCACACTAGTACAGAATTTTATGTATCACACTAAGTATTTAAAATCCAATTTTAATACTAGCTATGAACATTCTTATGACAAACATCTTTAAAGTCAGAGCCTTGCCCTTTCTTTTATTCCTTCATATATGCCTTGTCCATACGACAGTCACGAATCAGTGACTCCGTTTTCCACAGTTCAGGCAGACATTTTGGGATATGTCATTTATCTTCACAGAAGATTATAATGATTTTGCCTTTGCCCCCCCCTTTTCTACATTCTAGAAGCCTTTGGCCAAGCCTTAGCCATCTAGAATATCGAAGTAAGATGCGCCTTGTGCTACTTGCCTAATTGTAAAGTTTGACTTTGTCTCCTTGAGAATAGTCATTAACTCTCCAAAAGTTATTATTGCAATTTAATATCTCTTAGATCTAAGAATAGATCTACGAAGATCCTTCAATTTCATCATCATACTTTAAGGATCTAATCCTTAATTCTGATTAAGAAATTAAGGAGTCTATTGTGACAAGCTTAATGGATTAAGCACTTAAGTTATCATCACATGAATCTTCCAAAGATCATGCTCTAATTATTAACTCCGGGCTTAGGCCCGAGATGTCATTTTATCAAATAAAATAACTTCTCGGTTTCAGGACTATCCTGAGGTTTTGTTCCCAATTTGAAAATTAAAGTCATTTAAATACTTTTTCCCTAAGATTATGTTTTAAATGTCAATCTTTCAATTTCATCTTGATTCTAATAGTCCAACTATTTGATCAACGATTATAGGTACTATTCATTATAATGATTACAATAGTCCAACTATTTAATCAACTAAAATTTTAATTTATTAAATTCAATTATATTGATTACTATAATCCAATTATAAAATCAACTATTTATTGAATTAGTTTGAATACAGTCCAACTGTTTTATCAAAACAACGATTTAAATGTTAGTCCAACTAACATTTAATTTATTTGATGAATGATATTTGTTTGAGTGCGTATGACAAGTTATTAAACGAATATTGCAAATCTACAACTTGCCTCCCACTATATTTCAGCGAGCCTCTAACCCTCTGTCGAGTACTCGGGAAACCGTGTTTCCTAATGGGCTAGGATCTCGTTAAATATCACACAATCTTGACTTTGGCCAACAAATTGTATGATAATTAACTAGGTAGATCTCTAAGATCAATTGGATCCAACCAATTCCTAGATCCGGTAGGGGGACATCCAAGTCCGAAATATATATCTCATATATGCCAATATATCCAATATATTGCCTAACCTTTTTCCCCTGAATCAACTAAGGCTTGGCTTTGGCACAACAAACTTAGTGATCCCAGTTAAGCGCGACCCATTGACCATGAAAAGCTTCGTAATCAATGTCGATGGACAAGAAGTGGTCTTGACTTTGGCCAACAAACCACAATTTGGACAAGACACCAATACGGAACAAAGCTCTCGTGATTCAAACACATCCTCGACGGATAAAGGCCTTGGCTTTGGCCAATAAGCCAATGCCAGTCTCGGATCTTGAGTGAGAATCACTCAATGGAAGGAAAAACGCTTAATATTTTGCGACGGTTTTTCTAGTGCAAATTGGCAACCAATTTATTATCTTTGTTAAGGTCTCATCATCATACACCCTTAAACATGCATTCTAAACACATAATAAAGCGCGTATAGTAAAATAATAAAGATATGCAGATGGATATTTAAACATTGTTCCTAGAAAAAATCTCTCCATTTCCTCTCTACCCGTCACACTATACTTCTAAAGAAACCTCATTTACATTGAAGGGAATAGGTGAGAAGAGAATACAAAGAATATGGAGGTAATAGGCTGGACAACAGGTCCAATTTAATAAATTCCAAATTTATTACAATAATTTCTAAAATTGCCCCACCCGTCTAATATCCATCCGATATACATTATTAATGCATCGCAATCATGTATTCACACAAGCATGTTATCAATCAATCTAATCAAATAATTAATCTGATAATTAATGACATCCAATGTTCAAACAACGATTTGATTTTGCGCGAGTCAAACTCGTTTTGCGAATAAGTACTCAAAGTATGAATTCTCGAATTAAATTAAACTACAACATTAAATCCAATTTAATATGTATTTAATACTAATCTATTATTTAATTCCAAATTAAATACTACACTTTACAACGAACCTTTACGACTTAAATTCCAAATTTTATCGTTACGGGTCTCAAAGCCCGATTAACGTCCAACATTAATTTAATTAAAGTCCAATGGGCTTTCAATTAATTTCTTAAGGGATGGGCTTTTGGTCAACATGGGTCAAACCCAAAGACTAAAGCCCATTTAAAGGAATCACCCTTATATGCCTATGAAACCAATTTTGGCCCATTAGGCCCAATTAAAGTTTAAAGGCCCATTAGTCATAATTGGACTTTATGGTTATGGTTTTGGGCGGATCCAACCAATTTGCCTAAACCAAACTTGGCCCAACCAAGCCCATTAAGCCGAATTCGAACTTTGAATTTTTAATTGATCCAAGAAAAATTATTGAAATCGAAAAATTTTGATTTTTCACTTTTCCGCTGCTTTACCAGACTACAAAATGGTATCAGTGCAAGTCTGATTCTAGATACCCTGATATGATTATGCCTTTTAAATTCAATGTTTAATTTAATCTTCACTTTATGCATGCATGTTTTTTTTTTAAAAAAATTTGATTAAATAAAGTAAAAAGTATCTTTTGTGGAAAATCCATAATTAATAAGGTTTATGTTAATTATGTATTTGATGCATGTTACATGGTCCGTCTTGTCAATATGGTTTATTGGTATCTTTTCTATGAAAAAATTCGAGAACTTGCGAAAGCTAGGAGGATGTAGCTGATAGAAATTTATTTATGCCGGATATATATCTGATACTAGATAAATTCAAGCAAAATTGAAATCCTAAACGTGCCAAAGTTGTCAAGGTTATGCAAGCAGCTTAAGTTTATCATTGGCAAGTTTAACCTTGGTACGCCTCTTTGTGAACGTGCCAAAGCTGTCACAACGAGAAACGACTGGGACCGGAATCCCAGGGGTCACTATTGAGTGATTGATAATGTGTTGTCTACTTGATGAATATACATAGGCGAGAACGTGCCAAAGCTGTGAGCTGAAATATATTCATGGGATCCACCTTTCACTATTTATATTTAATTTAATTATTAAATCTTTGTATTCTACTTGGAGATTACAGTATTGCATGATTTAGTGGGAGGATGATTTTTAGATTAAAATACATGATCTAAGTAATGCTTACAATATTATTTGAAACTTTTTAATATCTGCTAACCATTTTTCGTAATGTATATGGTAGATTTGTGATGGCGGCACAATCGACTAATCCATTTGCGTGTATATTATATACAAACAAACTTAAAGGCACTGAGAACTTTGTTGATTGGGATTTGGATTTAAGGATTGTCATTGATTCCGAAAAGTTTGGATCTGTACTCGATGATCTGCTGCCCATTACTGTTTCTGAGAATGCAACACCGGAGGAACGACATATTTTCCAAGCTTGGAAAGAATATGATTTAAAATTTAAATCATACATCTTAAGTTCACTGGCATTGGGACTCAAGAAATAATTATATGGCATAACATATGCGTATAGTATGATGATGCGATTAAGAGAATCATATATGAACCAGGAACAAATTATTGTTCATAAAGTTGCAATGGAACTGTTCCATGCACTACTGGACGAGGGGCAACTGTGAGCTAGCATGTTCTTCACTTGATCGATTTTATCGAACAACTGATTCAACATAATCTCCATCTGAATGATATTTCCGGTAGGAGTGTCATTCTTGTTTCGCTCCCAGCTTCTTATCATCAATTTGTGATGTATTTCAAAATGAATGAGATTATCTGTTCCTACTATGAACTGCATAGGATGCTGATCACAGCGGAAGAGGACCTAAGGAATAGAGTACTGACTCACCCTCCGAAACCTACTTCACTCCATGCTTCTTCACAAGCTTGGCTAAAGGAAAAAAACACGAAAGCGAAGAAAATGAAGGGTTACGGTCCTCCACCGCAAGGAAAGATAACAAAGCCCAAGAGAGCTTCCAAAGACAAATGTCATCACTACAGTAAAGTCGAGCACTGGAAAAGGAACTGTCTTGATTACATTACCCAGATAAGTGTAGGACACAGAACTTGGGTGACGCATGCTGTTCTAGACTCAGGGCCTAGTTGAGAGTACGAAGTAGTCCACGGGGAACTAAACTAGAGTATAATGGAGTCGCCACCGGTGTGAACCGGGACACAGATTTAAGGCCGCACTCACCCCTCGCAAGGGAAGACCTCAAACCGTTGGGTTCGGAATGGTCCCTTACTTATGTCATTGTGATGATATAATTTGTGCAATAAATCAACCGCAGCTACTCAATAATCATGTTCAAAGGTCACTTAGATCTAACATACTTCCGCTAAATAAATTCTAATCTAAGTTTGCATGCTTGAAAGTAAGTCTTTAAATAACAAACACGCAATATCACACATCGAACATATTGAGCCATCAAACCAACATAAACAAATAATTACTTAAACATGAATAAACTAAACTAAATATCATGCGTAAAAAGAACATAATCATGCTTTAAAATTAAATAAAAAAACTAAATTAAATCACGCTTAAAATAATAAATAAACAACCTAGAACTATGACATGCTCAAATACAAATTTGGATGAGACGAGATACGTGTATCTTAAGTGGTACGTGGCGTTGTATCCCGAGTGCAGACCATACTGCCGTCCATTCGGAATCGGCTATGGAATTTACGTCCGGGTTTCCATCCGATATACCACAAAAGGGAATACATATCCCGCTCATCCAACAATCACATCATGCCTCAAACGACTCTCATGCAATAATATTTTAAAATAAATAAAATAAAATGAAAGAAGATAAGTAAAAAGGTGACCTCAGGTCTAACCTCTTTTGTCGTCTCAAGAAAGGGCGTTACACGTCCGTTAGAAGGGCGAATGATCCGATACTTTTCCGATTTGTTTACTCAATGTTTTTCCGCATTGTTTTGATGCTTGGGCTACTGTTTTAAGTCTGTTTTTCTGCTGTTTTGCTGCTGCTTTTCAGGTCACTATTTTGGTCGATTAGTGGACTGTTTCGGGTGATTTGGGAGGCCAAAGGGGTGCGGTATTCAGTGATTTTTTAGGGGGGTCTTGTGCAGTTTTTAGGTGTTTCGGGGACTGTTTTGAGGGCTAAAATCACTGCAAAAACGATCAGGTCAGTGGGCTGATTTGTGGCAGTAAAGGTGCAGTGCAGTGAGTGTTTTCTGGACTGTTTAGGCGTGAATTAGAGGGCTGTGTGTGTGTGTGGGGGGGGGGGGCTGTTTGTGCGACTTTGGGGCAGTGTTTTAGGATGTTTTAAGGTTGGTTTGGGCGTGATTTAGGGGCTGTTAAAAGGGGTTAAAGATGAAGCAAAGAAGGGCTGTGTTTGGGGCTTAGGCGTGAATGAGAGAGATGGTGAAGGAGGAGGGTTTTTACGGCTCACGGCAATGAGGCTTGGAGGAGGTGTTTGGGCGTGCAAAGGAAGGCTTAGACTTGTCTTAGGCGTGCAAGAGAGGTGTATGTGCCAGGGTTGTGAATGGGGGTGAAGGTCTCTTTTTATAGGCAAAGGGTGAAGGCTTTCCTTATACGACAACGAATAGGATTTCTCATTGATGGTGCATCGCCTAATTTGTATCTCATAAAGAATGGATCTCCTAATTTAGGATGGTGATTGGATTTGATTTGGTAGGGATTTGATTTGATTTCTTTTATTTAGGCAAGGATTTTGTAAGATTTAAACATGTGATAAATATACATTTACTTAAATAAGAAGCTTTGGGCGTGAATCACATCCCTTGGGCGTGGACTTGGTTTGACTTGGTGGGCTTGGGTATTTTGGGTTTGGTTTGGGTTTGGTAAGTGGTCTATGGGGGTTTTGGGCCTAAGATAAGCTTTGAAACGGAAGTCCAACAAGCAACCGAAGCTAAACAACTTGGATAAATCCACAGAAAATTATGTTTTCCAACTTTACCCTTCCAACATACGTTTTCCGCGACTTTCATGACTAAAGAGGTAGTTGCCTCCATACGAGACTCATCATCGGGTTGATATGCAAAAATACAATGCCTACAGTTGCCCCCAATTTGATGGGACTTGTGTAGTGTGTGACGATGACAATTCCTATCAAAGTATGTGCAATGCATTTTTACTTACATGGCTCGCCAGCTGCCAGTTGACTTGCCATGCTGTGTTGAGTTGATGTGATGTTGAGGTGCCATTCCTGGCATGCTAAACCCCGTACCTAGGGTGTCGCGGTAGTCCACATAGTCTGATCTGAGTTAAGTTGTGTTGTGGGTCTTGTTCCCAATCTGTGTTAAGTTGTGTTGTGGGTCTTGTTCCCAATCTGAGTTAAGTTGACGGTCTTGTTCCTTGAATTGAGTAGATATGAGGGTTTTGTTCCCTGAATTGTGGGTCTTGTTCCCATGGGTCTTGTTCCCGATCTGAGTTGAGTTGAGGGTCTTATTTCCCGACTTACGGGTTTTGTTCCCGATTTGAGTTAAGATAAGGGTCTTCTTCCCTGAACTGTAGGTCTTGTTCCCGATTTGAGTTGAGATAAGGGTCTTCTTCCCTGAACTGTGGGTCTTGTTCCCAATTTGAGTTGAGATAAGGGTCTTCTTCCCTGAACTGTGGGTCTTGTTCCCGATTTGAGTTGAGATAAGGGTCTTCTTCCCTAAACTGTGGGCCTTGTTCCCGATTTGAGTTGAGATAAGGGTCTTCTTCCCTGAACTGTTGGTCTTGTTCCCGATTTGAGTTGAGATAGGGTCTTCTTCCCTGAATTGAGTTGAGATAAGGGTCTTCTTCCCTGAATTGAGTTGAGGGTCTTGTTCCCTATATTGCGGGTCTTGTTCCCATGGGTCTTGTTCCCGATTAGAGTTGAGGGTTCTATTCCATGAGTTGTGGGTCTTGTTCCCGAATCGTTGATGTGATGTGGTCCATTCCCGAACCGTATCTCCATTCTCGGAGTGTTACGGTGATGTGGTGTGATGAAGTCCGTTGCCGAACCGTCACCGTGTTGTGGTCCCATTCCTGAACTAATCTCCATTCCCGGAGTGCCATTCCCGGTTGTCCATTCTCGGCGTGCTCATTCCGAGCTGTCCATTCTCGGACTAAATCTCCATTCCTGGAGTGCCATTCCCGGCGTGCCATTCTCGGCGTGCTCATTCCCGAGCTGTCCATTCCCAGACTAAATCTCCATTCTCGGAGTGCCATTCTCGGCAGAAACTGATCTGAAGTAATATGGGCCTCGCCCCCAGAATGCCATTCCCGGCAGAAACTGATACTAATGCAATATGGGCCTCGCCCCCAAATTGCCATACCCGGCAGAAACTGACCTGATGTAATATGGGCCTCGCCCCCAGAATGCCATACCCAGCAAAATCTGATACTGATGTAATATGGGCCTCGCCCCCAGAATGCCATACTCGGCAGAAACTGATACTGATGCTGATGATTCCTCTTAGCATATTACAATTCCTCTCACAAGATAATCTTTGATAACTAGATATATTTTTGTCCTCAACGGATGCTTGGTGTCAAAGCTAGAGAATCTTCAAAGTACTCGATATGCTCAACTCCGATCGTCTGAATAGGTGATCTGAACTAGACTCCTAGTGTGTGTGTGCCAAAGACCTTTCACATCTTATTCCTCAAGCAAGCCAATTTGATGATTTCGCTTCGGAGAATCGGACCAGTGGGTCTAACCAACGTGAATGTCTTAATCACATTCTGTGATTACTTCAGCATACTCAACATGATATGGTCTCTTGCATTTCACTCTTGTCTCTTTCTTCTCATTTGGAACTTTTTCTTTTCTTTTCTTTTCGTTGCCTTTTTTTTTTTTTTTTTTTTTTTCTGACACACCTACCCTTTAAGGTAGCATTTCACCTTATGGTGGTCCTAATACTCGCCCATGGGTAGCTTCATGCTTATTGGTTATAGGCGGTTTTTTTCTTTTCTTTTCTTTTCATTGCAGAGACATTTCTCTTATTTCTGACCATATCATATATCGTAGCGTTCGTAATCCATGGTGGACATTCAGGAAAACGGTCATTCACCGATCTCAATTTCTTTAACAAGTCATCTCATCAACCACTCAGGCCTCCGCTGTTGGAATCCCGTATTCAAGTGCTTTGTCAGCCTAATCGAGATCAATCTATTCAGCATACCGGTGAAGAACACTTCGAACACTCATCGTTTCTAAGGCTTCTCCCTATAGCACACAATGTCATCACCGACATATATCGAATTACCAAAGACTTCTTTTTTTTTTTGCACTCACTCAAAGGAATTCTTCCTTTCTACTGCTGACAATGTGGGCTTCGCCCCCGGGATCCATACCCGAATCTCGAACTCAAAGTGGGCCTCAACCCTCAAATCACCATCTAAATCTTATCATCGATGTGGACCTCAGCCCCAGGATTTCTACCCAAATTCAATACAGTGCTTTTGCTATCTCTAATTGGCTTGTCTCTGCCATTTTCACTTTTCTGTCTTCGAAACCTGTGAATACAAAACACAAGACACAAAAAAGAACGCAATAATGGGTTATATGTATGCATGCATGAGTTTTTCTTTATCCCGTTGGGTTGGTCTTCTGCGGGCGACTATCCAGTCTTCTGTCCCTCAGGCAAAATACAGCTTCAATCTGTCAACATTGATTGGCTCGGTGAACTCATTCCCTTCCAAGTCTAACAGTCTCACTGCTCCGTTTCCCATTTTCTACATGACTACTTATCTTTTCTGCTTGCTTCTTTTGAGGATTCCTCGTGTTCTAAACATCGCTAAGTATCACAGTACCAAGGTTGGATGCCTTTGTCAAATATGCTCATGTTATAGGAGAGATTCAGCGAAATGAATGTCTTTTATTATCATTAAAAGGTTCAAACAAATAGACAGAATCAATGTCTTTCTTAAAAATGCAGGATCAAATAAACTAGGAGAAGCGACTTCATTATTCGCAGCATCGCCTTCTTCCTCGGCTATGGTTCTTTACCGCTGTCATTCCTTATTCCCGTGAAAGAAGTTGGGTGGTTGAGAGCTTGAAGGACGAAGCTTTCAAGTAGGCCGGAGTTAATCATATAGGTGGGGGGTGGCGGGACGGAGTGGTAGTCAGGCAAAGGGTTATGGTATCTGTTTGGCTGTTCTTTCTATGGGTTTGGTATTTTGTGAGCATCGATGAGGTTTGGATTTCGTGTTGGAGGCGGGTGCAGTTGTCAGTGTCGTGGCCTTTTTTGCTGATGGAAGTGGTAATATTGGTTTAGGTCAAAGTAGTGTGGTACATGGTTTGGGATCGACCTAGGTTCTAAAGGCTTTAGGAGTCTTTGTTCTTTCAGTTTCTCAAGTACTTTTGACATAGGTCTACCGAGGTTGGAGAATCGCCTATTTCTGACGGTAGCGACCTCGACTGTAGTGGGCTTGGTTTCAGGATGTCCCCCAAAATTTCTTCTATTCTGGCCATAAAACTTTCTGTTCTCGGCTTCCTCCTCCTCAATATCCATTACAGTTTCCCTCAGCTGTCGGAAATCTGTATTCATCGAAGTCATTCTCCTCAGTTTACCATAGATTGAGGGCTTGGTCCCCTTGATGATCATCTTAATCTGATCATTCTCCGAAGGCCTGGTCTGCATCTTTAAAAGTTGGCTTCTCCAGCTATCAACGTACACCTTAAAGCTCTCTTCAGGCTTTTGCTTAGTATTCTCCAAGTCGCGGAGCGACAAGTCGATCTCTAAGTCAGTGACATACTGCTTCAAGAAGGTATCAGCCAACTCCCTCCAATCCTCCTTTACTTTCTTCTCTAGACTGTGATACCATACCATAGGAGCTCCTTCAAGCGACATTACAAACATCTTTTGGACCTGGCACTGTGATAGGCCCACCGAACTCATCACTGAAACATACTGCCGTAAATGGACCCTCGGGTCTCCATTCCCGTTAAACTTAGCAATGTCTGGCATCTTAAAATGGGCTGGCAACTGCTCCTAAAAAGTCATTGTATCATAATCCAATAGGTCCTCGTTTTTTCCCTTTAACTTTCAAGTAACCGTTTCTACTTGGTCCCGAAGCTTCTGCATTTCAGCCTGAGTTCCGGCTATTCTCCCGGCAGCATACTCGGCCAGATCATCATCAAATACCGGAGCATCATCATTCAATCCATTCGGAGGGCTCTCCCGCCTCTCATTCTCAGATCCTCCCGCAGCGCGGGGCACAGCCATATTAGACATGGCAGCAGTCAGAGCTTGCAGTTGTTCAGTCATCTTGGTGAAGTTAGCTTCCATCCGATCCATTCTAGACCCCTCATTGACAGATTCACTCATGTTCGCTGAAGGTCTTTTGACTAATCTCCCCTCTTCTCTAACCCAACGGGAATCTATGTTGCCTCTTTTAAGGTCACGTGTCAGTGCATATGTGTGCGATGCATGTATATATCTAAATTATAAAAGAAAGAAACTTTAAACTATTTGGCCTATTGTCATTCTCAAGTATTCAATCACACCATCGCGCGGCGCAAACTTGTCCCAGTTGAAATGGCCCAACAGGTTTACACTTTACGGTGATATGGCTAAATGACTTCAAATGATAAGAGGCCTATTCACAAAATTGCCCACCGGCATTTTAGAAGCTTTTGGCCCAACTGTCAAAGGACATGAACTCGTCCCAGTTTAAATGGCCCAACAAGTTCTCATCTTTTGACAAAAGGTCCAACTGGCTCCAAATGACGGCGGTCCAACAAACACATAATTATAAGATGACTAACTACATGTTCTTTATGGCCCACAATTAGGACTCCCCACTCAAGGGTTCAAACGACCAAGTGAGCGCACCTTTTTTATAACTTAACTTACGGTAGTAGTGCCAACGAGTTACGGTGTGTGACTAACTGTCGAATGGATTTCCCGTTGTAGATTCCCAGAGGGAGGGTGGAGCGAGGCTTTCTAAAGTACCTAAGCCTCTTAGGCTCTTATCGCTTGGTGACAAGAATAAACAACGGGTCCTCCAAACTAGTCTATCACAACAAGCTACAGGTAATGATCATCTAGGTGCCTTCACAGCTTTTCCTCGAAAGGTAGTGAATGAAGGAAGACACCTAACCATCACCTATCTTCAACTAAGCCTTTGATTAACCCCCTCAACCCACTACAGACACGGTCAACTAATGCACAATTATACACAACACAATACATGATTTCGAGGCCCATTCTCTCTCCCCAGCGGAGTCGCCAGACTGTAGGACATAGAATTTGGGCGACGCAAGCTGTTCTAGACTCAGGGCCTAGTTGAGAGTAGGAGTAGTCCACGGGGAACTAAACCGGAGTATAATGGAGTCGCCACTCGGTGTGAACCGGGATAAAAATTTAAGGCCGCACTCACCCCTCGCAAGGGAAGACCTCAAACCGTTGGGTTCAGAATGGTCCCTTACTTATGTCATTGTGATGATATAATTTGTGAAATAATCAACCGCATCTACTCAATAATCACTTTCAAAGGTACTTAGATCTAACATGCTTCCGCTAAATAAATCCTAATCTAAGTTTGCATGCTTGAAAGTAAGTCTTTAAATAACAAACACGCAATATCACACATCGAACATATTGAGCCATCAAACCAACATAAACAAATAATTACTTAAACATGAAAAAACTAAACTAAATATCATGCGTAAAAGAACATAATCATACTTAAAATTAATAACAAAACTATATTAAATCACGCTTAAAATAATAAATAAACAACCTAGAACTATGACATGCTCAAATACAAATTTGGATGAGACGAGATACGTGTATCTTAAGTGGTATGTGGCGTTGTATCCCGAGTGCAGACCATACTACCGTCCATTTGGAATCGGCTATGGAATTTACGTCCGGGTTTCCATCCGATATACCACAAAAGGGAATACATATCCCGCTCATCCAACAATCACATCATGCCTCAAACGACTCTCATGCAATAATATTTTAAAATAAATAAAATAAAATGAAAGAAGATAAGTAAAAAGGTGCCCTCAGGTCTAACCTCTTTTGTCGTCTCAAGAAGGGGCGTTACACGTCCGTTAGAAGGGCGAATGATCCGATACTTTTCGATTTATTTACTCAATGTTTTTCCTCATTGTTTTGATGCTTGGGCTGCTGTTTTAAGTCCGTTTTGCTGCTGTTTTGCTGCTGCATTTCAGGTCACTGTTTTGGTCTATTAGTGGACTGTTTCGGGTGATTTGGGAGGCCAAAGGGGTGCGGTTTTCAGTGATTTTTAGGGGGGTCTTGTGCAGTTTTTTAATGCAGTTTTTAGGTGTTTCGGGGACTGTTTTGAGGGCTAAAATCACTGCAAAAACGATCAGGTCAGTGGGCTGATTTGTGGCAGTAAAGGTGCAGTGCAGTGAGTGTTTTCTAGACTGTTTAGGCGTGAATTAGAGGGCAGTGTGTGTGGGGGGGGGGGTGGTTGTGTGCGACTTTGGGGCAGTGTTTTGGGCTGTTTTAAGGTTGATTTGGGCGTGATTTAGGGGCTGTGAAAAGGGGTGAAAGATGCGGCAAAGAGGGGCTTGTTTGGGGCTTAGGCGTGAATGAAGAGAGATGGTGAAGGAGGAGGGTTTAGGGCTCACAGCAATGAGGCTTGGAGGAGGTGTTTGGGCGTGCAAAGGAAGGCTTAGACTTGTCTTAGGCGTGCAAGAGAGGTGTATGTGCCAGGGTTGTGAATGGGGGTGAAGGTCTCTTTTTATAGGAAAATGGTGAAGGCTTTCCTTATACGACAAGGAATAGGATTTCTCATTGATGGTGACATCTCCTAATTTGTATCTCACAAGGAATCGATCTCCTAATTTAGAATGGTGATTGGATTTGATTTGTTAGGGATTTGATTTGATTTCTTTTATTTAGGCAAGGATTTTGCAAGATTTAAACATGTGATAAATATGCATTTACTTAAATAAGAAGGCATTTGGGCGTGAATCACATCCCTTGGGCGTGGACTTGGTTTGACTTGGTGGGCTTGGGTATTTTGGGGTTTGGTTTGGGTTTGGTAAGTGGTCTATGGGGGTTTTGGGCCAAAGATAAGCTTTGAAACGGAAGTCCAACAAGCAACCGAAGCTAAACAACTTGGATAAATCCACCAAAAATTATGTTTTCCAACTTTACCCTTCCAACGTACGTTTTCCGTGACTTTCATGACTAAAGAGGTAGTTGCCTCCATACGAGACTCATCATCGGGCTGATATGCAAAAATACAATGCCTACAATAAGAAAAGATAGAGCATATACATCAAGTATATTTATTTTCCAGTTATTGATATCTCACTTGCTAGTGAAGCTGTTACATCCAGCTAGATTTTTGATTCTGCTTGTCCTTTTTCACATTTGCAATTTGTTGCAGGTGCTGAAGGAAAGTAAGAAACTAAAGCTTGGAGAGATGCAATTACACTTTGGGAGTGGAGACCCTATAGGTGCATAATGAGAGCCTTTTGTTGTATGATTGCTACGTTGTACTAGGATATGTAGCAAATATTATATCTCTTTTTTATATTAGATACAGAAGGTTATCATGTAAATATTAAGAAATGTTCTTTGTATTTATATGATAAACGTAATATTCAGATCCTTTGTTGTCTAAATAAGCATGGTCATTACACGTTGCATACTTATAATGATATTTTAAATGCTAGGATTTACATGTAGTTAATAATATTAAACTTTGGCATATGAGGCTAGGTCATATAGGCGTTAAAAGCCTTACCCAAGTAGTTAGGAATGGTTTGATACCAGATCTCACCATTGAACCCTATCCAACTTTTGAATGATATATTTAGTGTAAAACGTGTTAGGGTTGGTGCTCAAAGTGTCAATCTGGATCGTATTTATGTCCGATTCATAAATACAAGCAATTCTATTTTCCATAATATTACTAATTTAATAGTAACAACCTTGTCTTTATACACTTATTCGATCTAATTATGATTAGATATCTGATTACGATTGGATCAAAACTGAATCTAGTTCAGTGATACGTGTATATTAGACAAAGACCCTAAGATTTACAATATAGTGCACAGTTACAATGTAGTTTGTAATTGATATTGGGAAGCCCAATATAAGATATATATATCCTTAAATAAAGTTCCTAGTCAAGATTTACTAACACAAGTCGGTTTGTAAAATCCGCTGTGACCAGTACATGTAGTATATCGTGACTTGGTCCGATGGTTTATCCCAATGAACCATGAGTCTCAGGAGACTCGTATAGATATATAGGTGTTTATTTGATAAGACACTGAATGACTTACTGGAGATTTCCTAATAGATGGTACACCAACGTCAATAGGAATCTTCAAGAGTTGAATGAGCATAATGGTCATTTGACTTGAGATACGACAGTGGGATATATGAGTTATCCTCCACACTTTAATGGCAATCATATCAACGATATATTCAAGATCAGACCTCCGTCTGTTCATTGGGTGTGGACTGAAACTCATGATATCCAGTGCGTATCAAGATAGGATCTGTCAGTCTTGTGCAGGGCATATGCATCCTCGCGTGTTTACGATCTAGTAAATCCATGGCCGTGGTATAACTTCAAAAACCAGTTCCGAGTGTTATTTATAGGTCATAAATTGAAAGACGACTGTATTACACAGCACGTATTTGACATTTTCAATTATATCCTAGGTATAATACAGATAGCATGTGACATAGGGATTATACGTATGCAATGACCTCCGCTTGCATAGTTTAGCAAGATTATTCGTGATCATCATAATCTATGAGTGGGTGGATTATGGACACGAATTTGGATTTCGTGATGGATAAACCTAAACTTAGAGAGTCCCACAATATGAAGTGTACTCGTTGAGCACTTGAGCAACTCTTTATGAATAATTCAAATTATTCGTAATACTTCATCGGATTAAGTGAGTTAATTCAAATTGTTTAATCGGTTAAATGATAACACATGCATTATGGTATTTTATCTGATAATAATTATTGTGTATTTATAATTGATATATAATACAATTAGATACATATTAATTATTCGTCAAATGAGATTTTGACACATGCCATTAATATATGTATTTGTTATTTTTTGTAAATAAAAATTTTATAATAAAAATTACATTAATTGATTATTTGGATATTTAATTGTTAAATATTTAAATAATTAAAAAATTAAACTTTTTCATAAATATTATGATTTTTGTCCAATTATTATTGGTGCAAATAACTTGACTCTAAATTAAGCTTATGTGTTCAAATTTGATTTGGCCAACCAAAAAACTTATCTTATATTGTTTTAATTTAATGAAATTAAAAAAGCCAAATGACCATTTTCTCCTTCAAAAGTCGGTCAACTAGGCTTTAATTAAAAAAATTCGTTTGCTCTCTCTTGTTCACTTGCTATTGCCGAGAGCTCCAAAGGAAAAATGGGTTTCATGTTGCTTAATGAATCAAGCCAAAAAAAGTGAAGAAAACACAAGAAAAAAGCTTAGGAAAAAGGAGAATTAAAGGTAATTCTTTATGTTATTGAGCTAAGATATTTTGTTTCTTGTTCTTGTGTTTCTAGAATAGTTTTAGAGTTTTCTTCACTTGTTAAAATTGGGGATTTTGGTGTTTGATGATGGAATTGGAAGTGAAGTGTATGTGTGAAGTGTTATTGGAAGTAATTAGTTTAATTAGTTTCTAATTTTATCAATCATTGATGAGTTGCTATTTTAGAGTGTTATTGCCATTCTTTTGGCACCTAGAATTATTCTTGGGTTGTTCATAAGTGGTGACTTCGGTTGATGTCTTGATTAACTAGATTAATCTTGGAAATTTTGGATTAAAGCATTAAAATATGTAATTTTTGATTTTGGATAAGTTATGATTAAACTGGAAATTTTGTGATGCATTTGATATTATATGAATGTAATTTATGTGTTTTTGGAGTTGGAACAATTTCTGGAAATTATTTCCGAGTTGAAATAAGCTAACGGCCAAAAACAGCATTACCGGGTGACTTTTGATACAACCAAGTGACGGCTATCCAAGCAGTGAGTTCATCTCTGTTCAGGAAGCCCATGAACTACCCTGACACTATTGGGGCTGAAATGGGCAGTCCCATAAGTGTCGGGTGGTCGGTTCGATCAAAAACATATTTTACGTCATTTTGCGAAAAAATGATTTTCGTAAAGGTTTCGCGACGTTTCAACCTTATTTATGTTGATATTTGATATTGAATAAGTAGGTTTAGGTGAAATATGAATAAATTATTCATATTAGATATTGAATAATTTATTCGGTAATTTAAAAAGGTTTTAAGTTACGATTTCACCCGAACTACGTTTCCGCTACGCTCCATCACCCAAAACCCCAACAAAATGGTATCAGAGTGGGTCTGATGCTTCATCCATTACATTACTCATGCTTGATATTTGATATATAATCCAATTTTAATGTTCGAACATGTTTGGAATCTATATATGTTTCTTTACTTTTCGGTTCTTCATTAACAAAATATAACGAAAATTTAATTGTTAAATTAAGTTTTATTTTCTATAGGTAGAATTGAATTGTTTAGATTATGATTTAGATTGAAATTCTGTATTTGATGTAGATTGCAGTTTTCGTAGGAAAATACCCACTAAGAAATATGATTGTAAAGTAATGTGTATTGGATACATGTTTTTTGGTTCATCTTGTCAGTATGGTTTATTGGTATCTTTTTATAACTGCATCCGAGATCATGCCAAAGCTGTGACGGTGTAGGTTATAGAATTATTATCTATACCGGTTGTATATTGATACTGGACAAATTCAAGTGAAAGTAGAAATCCTGAAAATGCCAAAGCTGTCACGACTACACAGGTAGCTTGAGTTTGTGATTGACAAGTGTAGCCTTGATATGCCTCCTTGTGAACGTGCCAAAGCTGTCATAATGAGAAACGTTCAGGACCAAAACCAGGAGTCACTGGTGAGTGATTGACAATGAGTTGTCTACCTAATGAATATACATAGCTGAGATCGTGTCAAAGCTGTGAGTCGAAATATATTCATGAGATCCTACTCTCACTATGGAATTTGATTTAATTAATGAATTCCCATTGTCCATTGGGGATTATGATATTACGTAAAGTAGTGAGAGACACTACTGAGTTTAAAATCCACAACTTAAGCAATATGTAATATTTTGGAAAATGCAGCTTTTTTCCTTTATTATATTTTATTTATATATTTATTCTTCTAATCCACTGCATAGCTTATTACTTGAATAGGTTTTCTGACTTTGATTATTGTTGCGTTGTTCTAGAATAGCTTCTATAATGACAGTAGACTTAGATATTGTTATATTAGTTTAAACCATCGGGAACTGTTGTTCCGATTTCATGAAAAATCAAAATGGTTTGTGACTTAGTTACTAAGTCACGATAGGTAATCTAAATAGATATTTTTTAAGGATATAATAATCTTGAAAGAATAGTTTCTTTTGCAGTAAGAATTGACACGAATCAGTTCATGTCTCGTAATTCTTGACTGGAATTAAGAAGACCCATTTAGTATTTGTTTATCTTATAATGACGTTTCTTGGCTTTAGTGACTTTCAGAAGTCACGTGTTTGACATAGTTTGCTAATCAATCATTTGCAATTGTTGCGAATAATTGAACGCAAACTTTAAAGCTTGATAAATGAGATATGTATAGTTGCGTATATAGAATATTGATTCTTACAATACTACAACTATGGATATTGGACACTGGATCTCCCGTCTAGTTATTTAAAATAATGTTTAATAACTGTTTTGATATTTGATATCAGAACTTATGACTATTAGATAGTTACTTGTTCTGTATAAACAGTTATTACATATTTTAATATGACTGGTAGTGTCATTATTGAAGAGATAAACATTTAGAAAAATATCCGGTTAACTAAATAACTTATAACATTGTTTATGTGATTTTATCATAAAAGCATTAGATGCTCAATCCTTATGCAAAGGATGGTTTGATACGAGATCACACCATATATCCTTATCTATTTAATGAATATTGTATTTAGGATGTGATTAAATCTCATTTAACCAATGATCGTCATTAGACCACAGATTTATTAAACTGATACGTTGGATGTATGTAGTTTAATGAATTGGAAATTGCCTCAGATAGTTTTCTTTACTCCGTAATTTAGTTAATGAATTATCATGACTTAGTTACGTGTTTCTAATAGAGAACATGTTGAACATCTTGAATGGTTCGAGAACTTTCAATATGTGTCTGATGAAATATGAATAAAATATTTTGAAAGGTTTAAAGATATTCTATTTGAAGTGTTGAGAACTATAAAATTCATTGTGAGTCTTTGAATTGTTCGAAGATGTTTGATATGATCAAATACATGAATTTATGGTAATAGGTTCTAAAGTTATTTAATGAATATGATTCTAACTCAATATTAAACTTATGCGATTCTATTTTGATGGAATTGGTCAGTGGGAGTGATCGAATCTTATATGATTTGATTCATTGATATTGAGTGTTACCGAATTGAATTTCAATACTCTTGGGGTTATGCTCCAGTAATACTAATTCATCTATTTAATTAAGGTTCCATTTGTTTCTACAGTTACATAAATGATATGTATTGTAGAAAATTCGAATCTGGAAAAGTTTGAGATTTGAAACTTTCTTTTATATAATTGTTATATAATTGAAGGTATTTTTGACTTGGAGGTACGAGTGAAAGGTTTGTCATTTATTCTATTTAATGAAATATTGTATTCTATTTGATTGAATATCTTTTCTACGATCCTGAGTAATAAAATTATTTTGTTACTTAGTGGTTAACATTGGATTTGACGATTGCAGAAAAGACTTGACTTAGTGAATTCAAATGTGCAAGTGATAAACTATAATGGAACTACATAATTAATAAGATCAAAAAACCCTTAGCCAGCTTCCATATAAGTTCAATAGGATGTCAGAGTCATTCGTAAGTATTTGATACTTAATGAATCTGTTTTTTTTCTTATCGAAGAAAATTATCCTAAAACTTATAGTGAGAGCGATATTTGATATCAATTTCGGAAGTTAGCATTGGAATATAGATCTAAGATTGTTCATAGCTTACTACGATCAAGTTTTGAACTTGATTAAGCTTTCGTTATGAATTTTTCATAAAATGTGCAAATTATTTACGCAGTAAAAGCGAAGTGAGTTTGATAAAGGTTTGACCTTTATAGTAAGACAGTGAGAAAGGTTATGCTATGTATGTTGGATAATATGACCCATAGCGTCACTATTTGCACAGATCATTGTGTTGTTGTAGCAAATTAACTATGTAATAAGGAAATTACACTCTCATCATTTGTGATTAGATCACCATAGATATATAAATGAAGAGAGGTCCCTATGATTAGTTCCTGGATTGAGATGATATGAGACAGTATCAGTCCACGAAGGATTAATCATTAAATATCCCTAGCCGTAGTATTATCGAGACTGGACATCGATAATGCGGAATAGGCTAGTATTGCACTTGTGCGCGTTGTGAGGGCACAACGACATAGTTCTCATGTATATAAGTGTTGGAGACTTATGCAAGTGCGATAGGAGGTCGTGTTTCACCGATGGTATGGGAAACAGCTTCGCTCTGGATAGACCCCTCGGAATCCCATTGGTATTATGACTATGTGTCTATGGGAGGCCGAAATCAAGGTAGGTGTGTATAGTCTTAACCTGAGACTTGCATCGCTAATACTTACGATAATCGATGAACTTTGGTTTTGGTGGTTGGGGGCTTTGACCGGTTCTGTGTTCACCACTTCTGGGTTTATCAGAGAGTCGTAGAGTATTGGGTGTGATGTCGAGACGGAAGTATCACTCCAGTCATAGTGGAGATGATGTCACGCAGGATACGGTATTAGTGCTCTTAAGTGATGCGCATCCAATCGTGATATTATGACCAGGTCAAGAATATCCGATTATAGAGACTAGTTGCCAGACATCCGATATGTGTTTCGGACGGGGCAGACACTTATCCAGCCCCAGCCCTAGCACGTGACTATCCGATACTGGGCCGATACGCACAATACATTAGTATACTACGCTTGATATAGATCTAAATATTCTTAAAAGGATATGTCCAGAGAATTGAGATGACTTGGTGCTTTGCTAGGAGTTGACCTTGTCTCGTAAATCGGTAGAACGTAGTACTTGGTACGTACGTGATTCGGATACACCGACGACCGTATTTACTGCCATATATCCGGAGATCTCATGGGTCGCTTCCCGATAATCCACCGATGACGCACAACTCGCACTCTTGAATAATCTGGGATTATATAGAAGAGAGAGAAAATTAATCTTGGATTAATTACGGAGATATTTTATCTAGGATAAAATATCGTCTAGAGAGAGATAACGATTAATTTGAATTAATCGGTAAATTAATATATTCGATATATTAAACGGAATTAGATTTCGACGCGGAATTAAAATTAGATTTTAATTTGGGCGAACGAATTAATTTAGAATTAATTCGTTAGCGACGTGAATAGTGAATTCGCTAGGTGTAATCACTTAATTACGACGCGACGGAAAAATCGTTAATTTAGAATTAGCGAACCCGAGCCTGAGTGTGATTGCGAGCGCATTCGTATTTCGAATTCGAATGCGGCGACGTAAGTCACATCAAGCGTCAAATCTAACGTCAAGTCATTCATCACATCAAGCGTCAAATCAAGCGTCACTTTGAGTGATGTGACATTTGATTGATTGATGTGAGTGATTGATTGATTGAATGACACACATCAAATCACTTTATTAAAGTGACATGTGAATAGTGATGGGTGTGGTTGGCATAGTGCTTTGGTGATTGTGTAATTGATTTACCATTTATTTTGTTTGACAATTTAAAATGGAAATGATTAATATATTTTGGAAATTTATAAAGCAATTTTGGAAAATCATTTTCACAAGTCAACACATTTCTTTCTCTCTCATTTTCTCCTTCTTCCTCATGCCCAAAACAGAAACTCTTCACTGGTTTTGAACCAGAAATGGCGTGAACAAATGGGGAGCAAAGAGTGGTTTTCATGGTGAGAAATCATGTGCTAGCACACATACGAGTCTTGCGAAGGTGGTAGGGAGGTTCACCCATGAGCCGGGATCCGTTAGACGTGGCTTGGAGCTCCGTTTTCTCAGCTCAAAACTGAAATTTCAGATTATGGACTGCTGCAGTAGGCGCACCAAGGCAGTGAGCTTTTGGCCTCGAATCGTCTCCAAATCGACTCAACCGATCGATGTGAGTATTCCGCTACCTCCGTTGATGTGTTCACGCATTATTCATGCCTTGATTTGATCTTGGGACCTAATAAAAACTCAACAATGGCATCTAGAGCTAAGGTTGCAAGCATGAAATTTTAGGGATTTAAAATTTGGGTAAATGTGATTTGAGCATGATTTGAATAAATATTTTGTTTGAGTATGCTTATGACATGTTTAATTGCATATTGGTTGGATCAATTTGTTGAAAATTCATTTGGAATAATTTTCCCCAATTTATTCACCTTGGCCGAATGTATGTGAGGATTTTGGATTCTTGGAATTTTGATTTTTTGATTCATTTGATGAGTTAGAATCGATTAGGTTGACGTTAATTTGAATCGAATTGGATTGGATTTTGAATTGGACAAAAACCCCAAAAATCTCACCTTGGCCGAATGTGAACTATTGCCCTAATGTCTTGGTAATTTTGATTTTGTGACATTGGATGTGAATGAAATCATTTAGGATGGTGATTTGATGTCGATTGTAGGTTCGATTGGATCGAAACCGAATCGGACACAAAATCCCTCTTTTGGCCGAGACTAAAGAAGCATGTAATGGGTTTGATTTTTCAATTTGTGTGTTGGACATATAATAATGAAATGAGCATGATTAATTGGACTAATTTGGTGGTTTAGAAATGTTGATTTAGGTTATTAATCATGTAATGCACTTTAGGTAATTAAGTTGCGGAATTGGATTCATGTAATTTAGTTATTTAGGCTTTAAATTGGATTTGGGCTTATAATGTTGTAATTGGGCCTATTGGGCTTGATTTATCAAGTTTGGTTTAGGCCAAGTGGATTGGATCTAATTGGGCCCAAAACCTTAACCATAAAGCCCAATTGCGACTTAATGAACCTTTAAAGTTTGATTGGGCCTAATGGGCCAAGATTGATTTATGGGCTTATGGGGTAAATCCCGGATTGGACTTTGGTTATCGGTTTGACCCGAGTTGACCAAAAGTCCACGCCTTTAGAAATCAATCAAAAGCCCATTGGACTTTAATTGAATTGACGGTGGACGTTAATCGGTCTTTGAGACGCGTTACGACTAGATTTGGAAATTAAATCGTAAAAGGTTTATTAAATAAAAGTGTAATATTTAATTTGGAATTGAATAGTGAATTAGTATTAAATGCATGTTAAATTAGATTTAATGATGTAGTTTAATTTAATTCATGAATTCGTACTTTAAGTACTTATTCGCAAAAACGAGTTTGACTCGATCAAAATCAAATCGTTGTTTGAACATTGGATGATCACTTAATTATCAGATTAATTAATTTGATTAGATTGATTGATAACATGCTTATATGTGTGAATACTTGGTTGTGTTGAATGAATAATGTATATCGGATGGATATTAGATGGGTGGGCAATTTTAGAAATTGTTGTAATAAATTCGATTTATTAAATTGGACCTGCGTGTCCAGCGTTATCACCTTCGTTCTCTTTGTATTCTCTTCTCACCTATTCCCCTCTATGTTTATGAGGTTTCTTTAGAAGTGTAGTGTAACGGGTAGAAGTAGTACAAGTGCTAGCTTGAGTGAGAAAGGGAGAGATTTGATCTAGGATCAATGTGTAAAGTATCCATCCGCATATCATTATTATTTTATTTCATACTCGCTTTATTATGTATTTAGAATGCATGTTTAAGGGTGTATGATGATGAGACCTAACAAAGATAATTAAATTGGTAGCCAATTTGCACGCGAAAAACCCTCGTTTCATATTAAGCGATTATCCTTCCATTGAATGATTCTTGTTCAAGATCCAATGGCATTGGTTTGTTGGCCAAAGTCAAGACCTTGTCAATGGATGTATTTGAATCATGAGAGTTTTGTTCCACATCGGTGTCTTGTCCAAGTTGTGATTTGTTGGCCAAAGTCAAGATCACTTCTTGTCCAACGACATTGATTACGAAACTTTCCTTGTCAATGGGTCCCGCTTAACTGGAGTCATTAGGTTTGTTGTGCCAAAGCCAAGGCCTAGATGATTCGGAGGATAAGGTTAGAAAATGTATTAGATACATTGGCATAAGTAATATGTTTAGGACTTGGATGTCCACCTAACCGGATCTGGGAATTGGATTGGATCCAATTGATCTGTGAGATCTACCTGGTTAAGTAGCATACAGCTTGTTGGCCAAAGTCAAGGTTGTATGTTATTTGACAGGATCCTAGCCCACTAGGAAACACGGTTTCCCGAGTACTCCACAGAGGGTTAGAGGCTCGACGAAAAATAGTGGGAGGCAAGTATTGAATTTGCAACATTCGTTCAATTACTCGCCATACGCGCTCAAACAAATATCATTCGTCAATATTTTACGTTGTTTTAAAAATTTATATAGTTGGACTATATACAAACTCATTCAATATATAGTTGATTTTATAATTAGATTATAGTAATCAATATAATTGAATTAAAATGATAGTTGATTTTATAATTGGATTATAGTAATCAATATTAAAATTATAGTTGATTAAATAATTGGATTATTGTAATCATTATAATAATAGTACCTTATTAAAATTGATTAAATAGTTGGACTATTGAAATCAAGAAAGAATTGAAAAAGTTGAATATTTAAAATATATAATCCTTGATTAAATGTTTTAAATGATTTAATTTTCAATTGGGAATTAATAATAGGTTAATTTATTTGATAATAACTTATTATGACTAAGCCTATAATTAAGCAAATAGTAGAGCATAAAATCTTTGGAAGATTTATGTGATGATGACTTTAGTGCTTAATTAATATACTTATAATAAATCTATCTTTAGATTTAAAAGTATTAAAGTTGCAATTAATCATTCTTAGAGAATTGATTTGACTATTCTAGTGGAGAAAAGTCAAAGTTTGCAATTGGGCATGTTGCACAAGGTGCATATCGTTTCGATATTCCGAAACCCAAGGCTTGGCCAAAGGTTTGTGAAATACTGAAAAGATAATTGACATATCCCAAAGTGACTACCATTTGGATATGGAAGACACGAAGGAATTAAAGAAAGGGCGAGGCTCTAACTTTAAAAATATTTGTCAAAGTTATGTTCACTACTTGTATTGAAATTGGATTTTAAATACTTAGTGTGATACATAAAATATATGTATTGATGTTCGGAATCCGCTTTGAGCTGGATACTGACTTCAAACCGAGATTTCTCTGTGAATTGGAAACGGGACGAAAGTCGCTGTTTCGACCGTAGATACCTAAGTTTAGGTACTACCCTTTGGGTATGTACTTAAATTAGGAAATGTTATAATGTAACTAGTTTGACTAGAGACATTATCTCTATATCAGTGTTTAATCCGTTGCGGATAAAACCTTTATATTCTAGAACACTTAGTGTTTTATTATATAAAGATGATACTGAGATAAATACATTAGATGTAAATAACATAATTTATATTTTGAATATAAATAAAATCTCAAACATATAAAATGACAAATAAATAGCTCAAATTGATTTGATCAATAGAGACTTATTTGTGGCATTGTTGTCTGGGACACAATTAAATAAGACTCGTATATCCACACTTTTGAAGAGTGGGTACTAGGACTGATTTGACTATTCAAATAGGGTCTACGAATCTAGTTTATTAGGTACAATACCTAAAATACTATTTACTTGGTAATAGTAAAAGGGCCACCGATCTGTTAGCCCTATTCATGGTGAAGTTAGTGGGCCCATATCTAGCTAGGCTAGATGTGAACATGAATATTTCGTGACCTTAACGGATGTGGCAACAGGTTATGGTTATGTGTTTATTTTGAAGAACACAGATCGGAAACTTTTGAAGTTTTCGACACGAAGTATATAAACAGATCGGCTATAGTATTATTCCGCCACGGTTAGACCGTAATGGAAATTACTTAAGCAGTAAGTTTCATACGTAAATGAAAGAGTACGGTATTCTTTCAGATGATGACTCCTCCCGAGATACGTCAGTTAGACGGTGTGTCTCAACCAAAACCGAATTTTGTTGGACATGATATGGTTTATCACGAGTCGCTCTGAGCTACTATTTCCTTCAATAGGATATGTATTAACAGTGCAAAACTTATTTAGAATAAGGTTCCATGTAAATCTGTTTGACAGATATCATATAGGATATGAACAGGAAAGAAACAGGGTTTCTCATTCCTGATAATTTGGGTATGCCAGGCATAACGTTTGGATGATGCCAAACTAAAAGACCCAAATTGGATAAGTGCCGATATAGGTTATCCTAAAGGAAACCTTAAGTATAGTACTTGTAAATCTCACATGAGAACAATGTAATTGTTGCTCACCATGCGGTTTTTTCCTGAGAGGAATACCGATATGCAGTGGTCAGTGGGAGGATAGTGATACTCGATGAAAATCGGAGTAACACTGTTCAAGGCACGAAGTCCTTAATGGAACACAAATAGTTCATCTATGATGAATCTATACCATTAATCTTCAAATACACAGAAACTAGTAGATCAGATAGAGTCAGAAAACAACCTAGGGTATGGGTTTCTGATCTAACCTCATAAAGATGTCAATCTTATGGAGGTTTACCATCCGACTACGTTTTGAGGAAGTGATACGAGGTATCGACTCCACGTTATGGCAAAGTGCCATGAATCCGAAATGGATTCCATGTATAACAACTATTTTGGATACTAGTTGTTGTACCATAAGGCATTGTGCCTATTGGTACATTAAACGTCTTCAAGGAAGACATACATGGAAGGCAACATACCAACGTACAAAGCTGGGCTTTTGACGGAAAGGTATCGTTATCAACATTGTGTTAATAACGGTTCAACCTTTTACCTGTTGCCATGGTAAATCTATTTTGAAGATGCTTGATGATAACTGTTTATTTCATTTATGAAATGTGTCAGTTATAAATCAAAATCGCTTTCCTGAAAAGGAAACCTTTTGGAGGATGTTTACAACATTCTGACGATTTTGTATAACCGACAAACAAGGTTTGCGGGTTATTCGATCCATGTTTGGATCAGTGCAAGCATAAGGTTTTGGAACTGTCGTTTTGAAATAATCATAATGGTTTATGATTTGACTCAAAATGAAATAATTCTTGTGTATATAAGGAGGTTAGTGGGAGAACGCACTGACAGTGAAATTCCCATAATGCAATTGGTGAAAGCTTGGCTTTCATAGATATTCTTTCAATAGAAATTCTCCGTAGGATTCTGGGGAGTAACAACCTTTATTCAAGGAATAAAGATCTACTGGGATAAATTTGGAGTTTGTTAACACTCTCTGGGAAATCGTACATTTAAAATGTACTTATATTGGTGTCTCATACGCTTCGAGCATATGGAGTCACAATCGGGTCAATCCTAGTGATAGTCACTAAATGAAATTGAGAACATCTGTTAGTATCTTAGAGAACTAAAGATGCTGTCTTAAACTATGGAGAAGGAGAACTTGAAGTGACTGGGATCACCGCTGCAAGTTTCCAAACTATTAAATACTACGGTACTATAAAGTTTGAATAAAGGGACAGTGAGCTGGAAATCTTCCAAGCAAGATAACTGTTGCCGAATAAACAACAAATGCGGATTATTGCTGCAGCTGAGGCAGCAAAAGAAGCCATTTGGATCGAACATAAATCTAATTAGATTAGATATAGTTCTGTTAGCAGCTGAACTAGGCGTCAGCACAGGCTAAGGAACGATCCAGATATATACTTCTATATCATCTGATTCGTTCGGATAATACATCATGGCGATGTGATGATCGTGTAAATCACGTTAGACGATAATCAAACAAATCCACTGACGAAAACCTTTCCTCAGCAATTTGAGCGAACCTTACATAGTTCAAGTGTTGGAACACTTGAGTGACTCGCTACGTGCCAAGTGGGAGATTGTTGGATAATATGACCCATAGCGTCACTATTTGCACAGATCATTGTGTTGTTGTAGCAAATTAACTATGTAATAAGGAAATTGCACTCTCATCATTTGTGATTAGATCACCATAGATATATAAATGAAGAGAGGTCCCTATGATTAGTTCCTGGATTGAGATGATATGAGACAGTATCAGTCCACGAAGGATTAATCATTAAATATCCCTAGCCGTAGTATTATAGAGACTGGACATCAATAATGCAGAATAGGCTAGTATTGCACTTGTGCGCGTTGTGAGGGCACAACGACATAGTTCTCATATATATAAGTGTTGGAGACTTATGCAAGTGCGATAGGAGGTCGTGTTTCACCGATGGTACGGGAAACAGCTTCGCTCTTGATAGACCCCTCGGAATCCCATTGGTATTATGACTATGTGTCTATGGAAGGCCGAAATCAAGGTAGGTGTGTATAGTCTTAACCTGAGACTTGCATCGCTAATACTTACGATAATCGATAAACTTTGGTTTTGGTGGTTGGGGGCTTTGACCGGTTCTGTGTTCACCACTTCTGGGTTTATCAGAGAGTCGTAGAGTATTGGGTGTGATGTCGAGACGGAAGTATCACTCCAGTCATAGTGGAGATGATGTCACGCAGGATACGGTATTAGTGCTCTTAAGTGATGCGCATCCAATCGTGATATTATGACCAGGTCATGAATATCCGATTATAGAGACTAGTTGCCAGACATCCGATATGTGTTTCGGACGGGACAGACACTTATCCAGCCCCAGCCCTAGCACGTGACTATCTGATACTGGGCCGATACGCACAATACATTAGAATACTACGCTTGATATAGATCTAAATATTCTTAAAAGGATATGTCCGGAGAATTGAGATGACTTGGTGCTTTGCTAGGAGTTGACCTTGTCTCGTAAATCGGTAGAACGTAGTACTTGGTACGTACGTGATTCGGATACACCGACGACCGTATTTACTGCCAATATATCCGGAGATCTCATGGGTCGCTTCCCGATAATCCACCGATGACGCACAACTCGCACTCTTGAATAATCTGGGATTATATAGAAGAGAGAGAAAATTAATCTTGGATTAATTACGGAGATATTTTATCTAGGATAAAATATCGTCTAGAGAGAGATAACGATTAATTTGGAATTAATCGGTAAATTAATATATTCGATATATTAAACGGAATTAGATTTCGACGCGGAATTAAAATTAGATTTTAATTGGGCGAACGAATTAATTTAGAATTAATTCGTTAGCGACGTGAATAGTGAATTCGCTAGGCGTAATCACTTAATTACGACGCGATGGAAAAATCGTTAATTTGGAATTAGCGAACCCGAGCCCGAGTGTGATTGCGAGCGCATTCGTATTTCGAATTCGAGTGCGGCGACGCAAGTCACATCAAGCGTCAAATCTAACGTCAAGTCATTCATCACATCAAGCGTCAAATCAAGCGTCACTTTGAGTGATGTGACATTGATTGATTGATCTGAGTGATTGATTGATTGAATGACACACATCATATCACTTTATTAAAGTGACATGTGAATAGTGATGGGTGTGGTTGGCATAGTGCTTTGGTGATTGTGTAATTGATTTACCATTTATTTTGTTTGACAATTAAAATGGAAAATGCTTAATATATTTTGGAAATTATATAAAGCAATTTTGGAAAATCATTTTCACAAGTCAACACATTTCTTTCTCTCTCATTTTCTCCTTCTTCCTCACGCCCAAAACAGAAACTCTTCACTGGTTTTGAACCAGAAATGGCGTGAACAAATGGGGAGCAAAGAGTGGTTTTCATGGTGAGAAATCATGTGCTAGCACACATACGAGTCTTGCGAAGGTGGTAGGGAGGTTCACCCATGAGCCGGGATCCGTTAGACGTGGCTTGGAGCTCCGTTTTCTCAGCTCAAAACTGAAATTTCAGATTATGGACTGCTGCAGTAGGCGCACCAAGGCAGTGAGCTTTTGGCCTCGAATCATCTCCAATTCGACTCAACCGATCGATGTGAGTATTCCGCTACCTCCGTTGATGTGTTCACGCATTATTTCATGCCTTGATTTGATCTTGGGACCTAATATAAACTCAACAATGTAGTCTATTGTAGATTTTGAGAAAACTTATCTCTAATCGTATTAATTGAACAATTAGATATTTGTTGGTTAATATTGATATTAAACTATGTATTTTGGCTAAAGAATGCAAAGTGGCATTCTTGAGTGATTTCTTCGAATGGGAAATCCGTTGTGATTCTCTGTTTGAATAGTTCATTCTAAAATGGCCCTAGAGTTCGTATTCTGCTAAGATCACAATTTGATACAGTAACTTATGGAGCCTATTGTAGACTCAGATAAGCTTTCCGGAAATCTATGTTATCTGATTTTGATATCAGTCAGATTATCTAGTTTTATCGAAATATAGAGAGTACGTATTTATTAGTAGGGTCAGTGGGAGCATACACATTTCTTTCTAGTATTATATATCCTAAGTCTTCTTTTCTCTGTGTAAGCAGTGTGAGTAGTCTCTCCTATATTTGATATAAAATTTGTATATATGATATAAAATTAAAAGACTTGTGAGATACTCTCATTAGTCACGCATTAGATATGATCTAATAAAGGACACAATAAGAATATTTTCATGACAGTTAGTATAACTGTTTGACAGTTAATATGTCTTTTATATATATAGTATTCATCTTTCGTAAAGGATGATTCCTTTGTCGAAAGTGATATTGATTAGAATGCCTAGTCAATGTTATGCATCATAGGATGATGGCGTAATGAATATTATATTTTATGTGATTA
This sequence comes from Zanthoxylum bungeanum, assembly GCA_019454045.1. Classification (NCBI taxonomy): domain Eukaryota; kingdom Viridiplantae; phylum Streptophyta; class Magnoliopsida; order Sapindales; family Rutaceae; genus Zanthoxylum; species Zanthoxylum bungeanum. The sequence continues at coordinate 293,640 of SKCR01026052.1, read as the reverse complement.
AAGATATCAATTTAATCGTAATTTTTACGAGTTATTTTGAGATGCTGTAGACCATATGATGGGTCTTGAATCATGTTCTCTGTGATCTTTGAGATATTGAGAATGATTTTCTAACTCATGGAGAATTTAATCTGCAACCATAAGGTAAGATTAGTTTTGATTCTAATTATGATATCATATAGTCTATGTCATATAAAGTCAGAAACGATGATGTGGGAGTGTCATTGTTGATTCTGCTAAACTAGTGGAATCAGATAGTGACCTCATAAAAGTTTTCATATTATTGTAATGCTTGCGATTATCTTATAGTATTTTGATTTGATTTCTAAATACATAGATAATTCAGTAACTATAGCACAATACTAATATAGCATCTAAGTCATATTGATGTAGAATTTGGATTCTGCAGAATATTAATGATGCTGGCTAAGGAAAACGATTGAGTTTGTTTGACGAACTCAATTTATAAAGTTGGCTTACTTGTTGCTGTCTACCTCTTGAGGGCTACAGTATATGATACACATTGAGATGTGTATATGATACTAGGGATTGGCACTAGAGCAAATGGGAGAAATTGTTACGGTTGGTGCTCAGAGTGCCAATTCAGATCGTATTTATGTCCGATTCATAAATATAAGCAATTATATTTTCCATAATATTACTAATTTAATGGTAGCACTCTTATATTTTATACACTTATTCAATCTAATTATGATTAGATATCTGATGACAATTAGATTTAAAATGAATCTGGTTAAGTGATACGTGTATATTAGACAAAGACCCTAGGATTTACAATAGAGTGCGTAGTTACAACATAGTTTGTAATTGACATTAGGAGGCACTATAAGATGTATATCCTTAAATAAAGTTCTTGGTCAAGATTTACTAACACGGGTCAGTTAGTAAAATCCATTGAGACCAGTTCCTGTTGTATATCTTGTCTTGGTCCGATGGTTTATCCTAATGAACAATGAGTCTCAGGAGACTACCACAGTGGGATATATAAGTTATCATCCACACTTTGATGAAAGTCACGTCAATCATCTATTCATGATTAGACCTCCGCATGTTCGTTGGATCTGGACTGATGCTCATGATATCCAATGTGTATCATGATAGGATTTGTCAGTCCTGTGTACAGGGCATAGACATCCTCATGTGTTTAGGATCTAGAAATTCCATGGCCATAGTATAACTTCGAAAACCATTTGCGAGTGTTATTTAGAGATCGTAAATTGAAAGTTGACTGTATTACACCGAACAGATTTGATAATTTCATCTATATCCCAAGTATAATACATATAGCATGTGATGAAGGGATTATACGTATACCTCCGCTTGCATAGTTTAGCGATATTATCCGTGGTCGTCATAATCTATGAGTGGGTGGATTATGGACACGAAATTGGATTTTGTGATAGATAAACCTAAACTTAGAGAGTCCCATAATATGAAGTGTACTCGTTGAGCACTTGGGCAACTCGTTATGAATAATACAGATTATGCGTAATACTTCATCGGATTAAGTGAGTTAATTCAAATCGTTGAATCGGTTAAATAATAACACATACATTAGAGGATTTTGTCCGATAATAATTATTATGTGTTTGTATTTTATACATAATATGATTAGATACACATTAATTATTCATCAAATGAGATTGTGACATATGACATTAATATATGTATTTTTTATTTTTTGTAAATAAAAATCCATATATAATAATAATTACATTAATTGATTATTTGGATATTTAATTGTTAAATATTTAAATAATTAATTAATTAATTAAACTTTTTCATAAATATTATGATTTTTGTCCAATTATTATTGGTGCAAATGGAATGACTTTAAATAAAGCTTATGTGTTCAAATTTGATTTGGTCAACCAAAAAACTTATCTTATATTGTTTTAATTTAATGAAATTAAAAAAGGCCAAATGACCATTTTCTTTTTCAAAAGCCGGTCAACTAGGCTTTAATTAATTTGTTTTTCCTCTCTCTTGTTCACTTGCTATTGCCTAGAGCTCCAAAGGGAAAGGGGTCTCATGTTGCTTGATGATTCGAGGCAAAAAAAGTGAAGAAAACATAATAAAAAAGCTTAGGAAAAAGGAGAATTAAAGGTAATTATTTATGCTATTGAGCTTAGAAATTTGTTTCTTGTTCCTGTGTTCCTAGAATAGTTTTAGGGTTTCCTTCACTTGTTTAAATTGGGGCTTTTGGTGTTTGATGGTGGAATTGGAAGTGAAGTGCATGTCTGAAGTGTTAATGGAAGTAATTAGTGTAATTATTTTCCAATTTAATCAATCATTGATCAGTTGCTATTCTAGAGTATTATGACCACTATTGTGGCACCTAGAATTTTTCTTGGGTTGTTCATATGTGGTTACTTTGGTTGGTGTCTTGATTAATTAGATTAATCTTGGAAATTTTGGATTAAAGCATGAAAATATGTACTTTTTGGTTCTGGATCAATTATAATTAAACTGGAAATTTTGTGATGTATTTGATGTTATATGAATTTAATGGATGTGTTTTGGGACTTGGAACAGTTGCCAGAAATTATTTCTGAGTAGAAATAAGCGAAAATGGTCAAAAACGGTGTTACCGGGTGACTTTTGAGCCAACCGGGTGACGGCTGTCCAAACAGTGAGTTCATCACTGTTAAGGCAGCTCATGAACTACCCTGACACTATTGGGGCTGATTGGGCAGTCCCCATAAGTGTCAGGTTGTAAGTTCGGTCAAAAACCTGTTTTGCGTCATTTTGCGGAAAAATGATTTTCGTAAAAGTTTCGCGACATTTCAACCTTATTTATGTTAATATTTGATATTGAATAAATTGGTTTAGGTGAAATATGAATAAATTATTCATATTAGATATTGAATAATTTATTCGGTAATTTAAAAAGATTTTAAATTATGATGTCGCCCGAACCGCTCTTCCGCTACGCTCCATCACCCCAAAGCCCAATAAAATGGTATCAGAGCGAGTCTGATGCTTCATTCATTACATTACTCATGTTTGATATTTGATATATAAGCCAATTTTAATATTCGCACATGCTTGGAATCTATATATGTCTCTTTACTTTTCGGTTCTTCGCTAATAAAAATATAACAGAAAGTTAATTATTAAATTAAGTTTATTTTCTATAGGTAGAATTGAATTGTTAAGAAAATGATTTAGATAAAATTATGCATTTGATGTAGATTGTAGCTTCCATAGGAAAATGCCTGCTAAGAAATATGATTGTAAAGTAACATGTAATGAATACATATTTCTTGGTCCGTCTTGTCAGTATGGTTTTTAGGTATCTTTCTATAACTGCATCTGAGATCGTGCCAAAGCTGTGAGGCTGTAGGTTATAGAATTATTATCCATGTGTATGACACAGAGTGTTGACAACGCTGTTCTAGGCTCGCGGCCTAGTTGGGAGTACGGAATAGCCCGTGAAGGAACTAAACCAGAGAAATAACATGGAGTCGCCACCAGGTGTGACCCGGGAAAATAGTTTAAGGCCGCATTCACCCCTCGCAAGGGAAGACCTCAAACCGTTGGGTTCGGAACGGTCCCTTACTTATGTCACTTGCAACGATATGATTTGTGCAATGAACTAACCGAATCTACGCAACATATATGCTCAGGAATAGCTTAGATCTTATATGCATCCATAAAAGTAACTCATAATCTAAGTTTGCATGCTTGTAAGTAAGTCTTTGAACGGCAAACAAGATATCACACAATGAGCACATTGAACCATTAAATCTCATTAACAAATAACTACTTAAATATAATCATAAACTAAACAAAACACCATGCATAAAATAACATAATCATACTTGAAAATAAACAATAAACTAGACTACATCATGCTTTAATTAAAAACTAAATAATCTACGAAGTACATCATGCTCAAACACAAGTTTGGATGAGACGAAATACATGTCTCTTAAGGGGTACGTGGCGTTGTATCCCGAGTACAAACCGCACTATCGCCTATTTGGATTCGGCTACGGAATTTACGTTCGAGTTTCCATCCGATATACACAAAATGGAACACATATTCCGATCATCCAACATTCACATCATGCCTCAATAAACGACTCTCATGCGATAATATATTAAAATAAATAAAAGAAACGAAAGATAATAAATAAAGAATGTGCCCTCAGGTCTAACCTCTTTTGTCGTCACACGATAGGGCGTTACATAGCCGTCGGAAGGGTTGATGTTCCGCAATTTTTTTGGTCCACTAATCCAATGTTTTTCCTCGCTGTTTCACTGTCTGGGCTGCTGTTTCACTCCGCTTTGCTACTGTTTGTGGTCACGGTTTTCTGGACTGTTTTTGGCAGTTTTCAGGACAGTTTTTTGGCCAGTTTCTTAGAAGTTTGCTGGGTAGTTTTCTGGGCAGTTTCTGGGTAGTTTTCTGGGCAGTTTGCTGGGTAGTTTTCTGGGCAATTTTCTAGGCAGTTTTTGGGCATTTTTCTGGGCAGTTTGGGACTGATTTTTATGTCTGTTTTAAGGGCTGTGTGAGGATTAATTCGGGGGTGAACTGAGCATGCAAGGAGCAAGTGTTGGCATCATTGGGGCTGATTACGTGAGCCATTGAGGGCAGTGTGTTCGTGCGCTGATCGTGCATTGAGGCAGTGAAGTGACGAGTTAAGGCTGGGAGCTTACGTGCGTGAGGCCTTGAAAGGCTTAGGGGCAGTCAACGTGGAGTGTGAGTCTTGTGTGAAGGGCTCGTGTGGTTAAAAGGGCATGTGGCTTGGTGAGGCAGGGGTGATTTGGGTCGGTGAAATGGCAAGTGGCTTTGTGAGGCAATGGTGATTTGGGTCGGTGAAAGGGCTCTTGGTGGCTTTGGGCAATGCGTTTTTGGTGAGGGAAGTTGGCTTTGGGCGTGTTGAGTGGCTAAGCGTGAGGGGAACAGGTGCGTGAGGGCTGTAGGGTATTTTGTAGCGTGAACGTGGGGACTGGTGACTAAGGGCCTAAGTAGCGTTTATTTTGTGTGTTGGCTAGGATCATAGCTCGGACATATGGGGCTGATGACTAAGGGCGTAGGCGTGAATTATTGTGCGTGTTGGCTAGGAGCGTAGCGTGAACGTAGGGGTGAATTGGTTTGGTTTCGTGAAATGGAGATAGTGGGGGCTTGTGCTTTTGGCATTGAGGTTGTGTGAAAAGTGGCGTGATGGTGTGAAACTTGGTGGGCTGCGTGGCGGCTTAAGGGCGTTAGTGTAGTGTGTTTAATGGGTAGTCAGGGCGTGGACGGTTTGTGAGTGAGGAAGAGTGGAAGGATAGTGCGTGAATGGATTGGGGAGAGACCTGGTTATGGGTGCGGCTATGAGGTTTATTTCTTTATGTTTTTCGTGAGAATCAGCCAGGGTTGAATGTGTGGGTTAAAGGTTCTTTATATAGGCTAAAGGATGGGGTTTTCCTTGTTGGGGAAGGAATAGGATTTGTGCATTAATTGAGATATATTTTTAATTATTATGGGATAGGGAAAATTTTATAATTTTATGAAACGATTTATTTGGTTGGTAGGTGATTTAATTAAATTAGGAAGGTGATTTATTTTTATTTTAATTTAATTTGTGAATGTGCTTTAATTTAATTTAATTTAAGTTCAATTTAATTTGTGAGATGTATTTTAAATGTTTAAATTTATTTAATTTGTGAGATGTGTTTTAAAATAGAGGTCCAACAAGCGAACCCGAAGTGAAACAAGCGAGTTAAATCCGACCAAATACTAATTTCAAACTTTGCCCTTCCGACGTCCGTTTCCAGCGGCTTTCACAATCAAAGAGGTAGTGTCACCATAGGAGACTCATCATCGGGACTTATATTCAAAAATACAGTGCCTACAGTCGCCCCCACTTTGATGGGACTTGTGTGGTGTGACAATGACAATCCTATCAAAGTACGTGCAATGTATTTTCACTTACCTGGCTCGCAAACTACCCTTGACTTGCCTGTTGTGTTGAGTTGAGTTGATGAGCGGTTGGTTCATTCTCGAACGAGTTGATAAAGTGGGCCTCGCTCCTCGGATTCATTCCAAAACTAATGGTGAAGTGGGCCTCGACCATAGGATTCATTCCAAATTCTGAAGTCGTGGGCCTCGACCCTGAATTCATTCCCTGGATTCATTCCAAAACTCTGACGATGCGGGCCTCGGCCCTAGGATTCATTCCAAATTCTGACGATGTGGGCCTCGGCCCTAGGATTCATTCCAAAATTCTGATGATGTGGGCCTCGACCTTGGGATTCATTCCCTAGATTCATTCCAAATTCTGACGACATGGGCCTCGGCCCTAGGATTCATCCCGGATTCATTCCAAAACTCTGACGATGCGGGCTTCAGCCCTAAGATTCATTCCTGGATTCATTCCAAATTCTGACGATGTGGGCCTCGGCCCTGGGATTCATTCCAAATTCTGACGACGTGGGCCTCGGCCCTGGGATTCATTCCATAATTCTGATGATGTGGGCCTCGGCTATGGGATTCATTCCAAATTTTGATGACATGGGCCACGGCCTTGGGATTCATTCCAAAATTCTGATGATGTGGGCCTCGGCCCTGAGATTCATTCCCTGGATTCATTCCAAATTCTGACGACATGGGCCTCGGCCCTAGGATTCATTCCCTGGATTCATTCCAAAATTATGATGATGTGGGCCTCGGCCCTAGGATTCATTCCGAATTCTGATGACGTGGGCCTCGGCCTTGGGATTCATTCTAAAACTCTGACGATGTGGGCCTCGCCCTAGGATTCATTCCAAATTCTGACAATGTGGGCCTCGGCCTTAGGATTCATTCCCGAAACTGGTATTGATGCTAATATGTCTCGATACTCAGAGTGTCGCAGTGATGATATTTTTTGTGACGTACCTAGCGTTCTAACCCCGTACCTAGGGTGTCACAGTAGTCTGAATACCGTACCTGGCATGCTAACCCCGTACCTAGGGTGTCGCAGTAGTCCACAATAGTCAACATGCCGTACCTGGCGTGCTAACCCCGTACCTAGGGTGTCACAGTGGTCTAAATGTCGTACCTGGCAAAACTGATCTGATGTTTCCATACCCAGAGTGCCGTACGTAGCTGATCTGATATCTCCATACCCGAAGTGCAGTACCTGGCAAGCTGATCTGGTGTCTTCATACCCGGAGTGTCGTGCCTGGCGGAACTGATCTAATATCCCCATACCCGGAGTGCCGTATCTGACTGATCTGATATCTCCATACCCGGAGTGCCGTACCTGACTGATCTGATATTGATAATGATGTAGGCCTCGTCCCCAGAGTGTCATACATGGCAGAATTGATAGTTGATCCATTGTGGGTCTCGCCCCCAGAATGCCATACCCGGCAGAAACTGTTATTGATGCTGATACTCTCTTTCAACACAATGTAGTGCCTCTCTTCGAGATAATCATGATAGCTAAACATATTTTTATCCTCAACGGATGATTTGCATCAAAGCCAAAGAATCTTCAAAGTACTCGACATACTCAACCCAATCCTCTGAATGGGTGATCTGAACTAGACTCCTAGTGTGTGTGTGCTAAGGCTCTTTCGCAGCTTATTCCTTAAGTCAGCCAACTCGATGATTTCGCTTCGGAGAATTGGACCAGTGGGTCTAACCAACCTGGATGTCTGGGTCACATTCTGTGATAACTGTAGCATACTCAACTTGATATGGTCTTCTTTTATTGCATCGTCTCTTTCTTTTCATTTTGGACTTTTTCTTTTTCTTTTTCTTTTTCTTTTTCTCTTTCTTTCTTTTTTTCTGACACACCTACCCTTTAAGGTAGCATTTCTCCTCATGGTGGTCCTAATACTCGCCCATGGGTAGCTTCACGCTTATCGGTTATAGGCGGTCTATTTTTTTTTCATTGTAGAGACTTTTCTTTCTTTATTTTCCAACCATATCATATATCATAGCAAAAGCAAATCCGGGTGGACATCTAGGCAAACTGTCATTCACCGATCCACCATCTTTTCAACTAGTCATCTTATCAACCGCTCAGGCTTCTACTGTTGAGATACCTTCATCAAGTGCTTCATGAGTCTAGCTGAGATCAATCCATTCAGAATACCGGATGAGAGCACGTCTCGCACTCATCGTTTCTAAGGCTTCTCCCTATAGCACACAATGTCATCACCGGACATATGTTTATCTACCAAAGATTTTTCTCTCTCTTTTTTTCCTTTTTTTTTTTCACTCACTTACTCCAAGGAATTCTTCCTTTTTTCATCTTCTGATAGTGCGGGCTTTGCCCTCTGAGATCCATACCCGAAACTCAAACACACAAGGGCCTCAACCCTCAGATACTACCCGAATCTAGACATCGATGTGGGCCTCAGCCCTAGGATTACTACCTGAATCTGACACTATGCTTTCTATGTTTCTAATTGGCTCGCTTTGCCGTTTTCTCTTTTCTGTCTTCGACACCTGTGAACACAAAACAAAGAAAACATAAAAAAGGATGTAAAATATGTTACGTGTATTTATGCATGCATGAGTTTTCTTATCCCGTCGGGTTATGTCTTCCGCAGGTGACTACCCAGTCTTCTCAGGCAAAGTACAGTTTCAATCTGTCAACATTGATCGGCTCTGTGAACTCATTCCCTTCCAAGTTGGACAGTCTCACTGCTCCATTTTCCAATTTCTAAATGACTATCTTATCTTTTCTGCTTGCTTCTTCTGAGGATTCCACGTGCTTCTAAACATTGCTGAGTATCCAAGTACCAAGGTTGAATACTTTTGTCAAATATACTCATGTCGTGCAGGTCGAAAGGAAGAGATTCAGGTAAGTAAGTGAAATGAATGTCTTTATTATCATGAAGAAATGGTTCAAAAAAATAAACAGAATCAACGTCTTTATTAAAAATGCAGGATCAAATAAAATATGAGAAAAAACTTTATCATTCGCAGCACTAACTTCTTCCTCGACCTATGGTTTTTCACCGTTGTCATCCCTTATCCCCACGTAAGAAGTTGGGTGGTTGAGATCTTCGAAGACAAAGCTTTCAGGTAGGCCGGAGTTGATCATATAGGTGGGTGGCGGGACGGAGTGGTAGTTAGGGAAGGGGTTATGGTATATGTTTGGCTGTTCTTTCTCAGGGTTGGGTATTTTATGGGTGTCAATGAGGTCTTGGATCTCGTGTTTGAGGTGGGGGCAGTTGTCAGTTTCGTGACCCCTTTACTGATGGAAGTGACAGTATAAGTTCATATCAAGGTAATGTGGTATAGGGCATGGTAGTAGTCTAGGCTCCAAAGGTTTCAGGAGTCCCTGCTTGGTCAACTTCTCAAGTACTTTGGACAAGGGTCTACCCAGGTTGGAAAAGCATCAGTTCTTAATGGCAGCAACCTCAGCAGTAGCGGGCTTGGTCTTAGAATGTCCCCTATAATTCTTTCTATTCTGACCGTAAAACTTTCCATTTTCGGGTTCCTCCTCCTCAATATCCATGACAGTCTCCCTCAACTGTCCAAAATCGCCAATCATGGAGGTCATCCTCCTCAGCTTTCCATAGATTGAGGGCTTAGTGCCCTTGATAATTATTTTGATTTGGTCCTTCTCCGAGGGCCTAGTCTGCATCTTCAAAAGTTGACCTCTCCATCGGTCTACATAATCTTTAAAGCTCTCCTCCGGCTTTTGTTTAGTATTCTCCAAATCACGGAGTGACAGATCGATCTCCAGGTCTGTAACATACTGCTTTAAAAAGGCATCAACCAACTCCCTCCAATCTTCTTTTACCTTCTTCTCAAGGCTATGATACCAAACCACAGGTGCCCCCTCGAGTGACATCCCGTATATCTTCTGGACTTGGGGCTGAGATAGGCCAACTGAACTCATCACCGAGACATATTATCGCAAATGGACCCTCGGGTCCTCATTCCCATTAAACTTGGCAATGTCAGGCATTTTAAACTACGTTGGCAGCTGCTCCTCAAAGGTCATTGAATCATAACAGACTTCATCTAATCATGGAGCCTTTACATTTCAGCCTGAGTCCCAACTATTCTCCCGGCGGCGTAGTCAGCCAAGTCTTCATCAAACACCGGATCATCATTCAAACCACCTGCAGGCCCCTCACGTCTGTCATTCTCAGATCCTCCCGTAGCGCGGGGTACAGTCCTATTAGACATGGCAGCAGTCAGAGTTTGCAGTTGTTCAGTCATCTTAGTGAAATTTGCTTCAATCTGATCCATTCGGGACCTCTCGTTGACAGATTCACTCATATTTATCACTGTTTGTTTGATTAGTCTCCCTTCTTCCCTAACCCAACTGGAATCTATGGTGTCTTTTTAGATCGGGTGTCAGTGCAAATGCGTGCGATGCAACATAACATATAAATTCTTAAAAACTTTATACTAATTGGGCCATTACCATTTTAAAGTATTCAACCACGCCATCACGCGGTGCAAACTTATCCCAGTTGAAAAGGCCCAACAAGTTTATACTTTGCGATAACATGGTTAAATAACTTCAAATAATAAGAGGCCTGAGCACAAAATGGCTCATCGGTATTTTAGAAGCTTTTGGCCCAACTATCAAAAGACATGAACTCTTCCCAGTTTAAATGGCCCAACAAGTTCACATCTCTTGACAAGCAGTCCAACTGGATCCAAATGACGATGGTCCAACACGTAAGCATAAAATAAATAATTTCTACTAGTTCTACGGTAAAGGTTCTCATGTGGGTTTATGGGAGTGTGGACAAAGGCTCTCGCTGACGAAGGTTTGCCCACAACTAGGACTCCCACTCAAGGGTTCAAGCGACCAAGTGAGCGCACCTTTTTTATACCTTACGGTTCGTGCTAACGAGTTAAGGTGTGTCACTAACTGTCGAATGGACTTCCCGTTGTAGATTCCCCAGTTGGAGGGTGGAGCGAGGCTCTCTTAAGTGCCCAAGCCTCTTAGGCTCTTATCTCTTGGTGTCAGGAATAAACAACGAGTCCTCCAAACTAGTCTATCACAATGAGCTACAAGTAATGATTATCTAGGTGCCTTCACGGCTTTTCCTCGAAAGGTAGTGAATGAAGAAAGACACCAAACCATCACTTAGCTCAAAAGGTGCCTTTGATTAAACCCCTTTCAACCCACTATAGAAACGGTCAACTAAAGCACAAATCATAAAAATCACAAGACATGATTTCGGGGCCAATTCTCTATCCCCAGTGGAGTCGCCGGACTATAGGACACAGAATATTGACGACATTGTTCTAGGGTCGCGGCCTATTTGGGAGTACGGAATAGCCCGCGGAGGAACTAAACCGGAGAAAAAACATGGAGTCACCACCCGGTGTGACCCGAGAAAATAGTTTAAGGCCGCATTCACCCCTCGCAAGGGAAGATCTCAAACCGTTGGGTTCGGAATGGTCCCTTACTTATGTCACTTGTAACGATATGATTTGTGCAATGAACTAACCGAATCTACGCAACATATATGCTCAGGAATAACTTAGATCTTATATGCATCCATAAAAGTAACTCATAATCTAAGTTTGCATGCTTGTAAGTAAGTCTTTGAATGGCAAACAAGATATCACACAATGAGCACATTGAACCATTAAATCTCATTAACAAATAACTCCTTAAACATAATAATAAACTAAACAAAATACCATGCATAAAATAACATAATCATGCTTGAAAATAAACAATAAACTAGACTACATCATGTTTTAATTAATAACTAAATAATCTACGAACTACATTATGCTCAAATATAAGTTTGGATGAGACGAAATACGTGTCTCTTAAGGGGTACGTGGCGTTGTATCCCGAGTACAAACCGCACTACCGTCCATTCGGATTCGGCTACGGAATTTACGTCCGAGTTTCCATCCGATATACCACAAAAGGGAACACATATTCCGATCATCCAACATTCACATCATGCCTCAATAAACGACTCTCATGCGATAATATATTAAAATAAATAAAAGAAACGAAAGATAATAAATAAAAAAGGTGCCCTCAGGTCTAACTTCTTTTGTCGTCACACGAAAGGGCGTTACACAACCGTCGGAAGGGTTGATGACCGCAACTTTTCTGGTCCACTAATCCAACGTTTTTCCTCGTTGTTTCACTGTTTGGGCTACTGTTTCACTCCGCCGCTTTGCTGCTGTTTGTGGTCACGGTTTTCAGTGGTAAGGATGCAGTTTATCTGGACTATTTTTGGCAGTTTTCTGGACAGTTTTCTGGGCAGTTTCTTGGCAGTTTACTTCGCAGTTTCTGGGCAATTTTATGGGTAGTTTTCTGGGCAGTTTGCTAGGTAGTTTCTGGGCAGTTTCTGGGCAATTTTCTAGGTAGTTTGGGACAGATTTTTATGTCTGTTTTAAGGGCTGCGTGAGGATTAATTCGGGGCTGAACTGAGCGTGCAGGGAGCAAGTGATGGCGTCATTGGGCCTGATTGCGTGAGCCGTGGAGGGCAATGTGTTTGTGCGCTGATCGTGCGTTGAGGCAGTGAAGTGACGAGTGGAGGCTGGGAGCTACGTGCATGAGGGCTTGAAAGGCTTAGGGGCAGTCAACGTGGAGTGTGAGTCTTGTGTGAAGGGCTCGTGTGGTCAAAGGGGCAGGTGGCTTTGTGAGACAGGGGTGATTTGGGTCGGTGAAAGGGCAAGTGGCTTTGTGAGGCAAGGGTGATTTGGTTCGGTGAAACGGCTCTTGGTGGCTTTGGGCAATGCGTTTGTGGCGAGGGAAGTTGGCTTTGGGCGTGTTGAGTGGCTAAGCGTGAGGGGAACAGGTGCGTGAGGGCTGTAAGGTATTTTGTAGCGTGAATGTGGGGACTGGTGACTAAGGGCGTAAGCAGCATTTTTTTTGTATGTTGGCTAGGATCGTAGCGTGGACGTAGGGGGCTGATGACTAAGGGCGTAGGCGTGAATTGTTGTGCGTGTTGGCTAGGACCATAGCGTGAACGTAGGGGTGAATTGGCTTGGTTTCGTGAATGGAGATAGTGTGGGCTTATGCTTTTGGCAGTGAGGCTGTGTGAAAGGTGGCATGATGGTGTGAAACTTGGTGGGCTGTGTGGCGGCTTAAGGGCGTAAGTGTAGTGTGTTTAATGGGCAGTCAGGGCGTGGACGGTTTGTGAGTGGAAGGATAGTGCGTGAATGGATTGGGGAGAGACCTGGTTATGGGTGCGGCTATGGGGTTTGTTTCTTTGTGTTTTTCGTGAGAATCAGCCAGGGTTGAATGTGTGGGTTAAGGGTTCTTATATAGGCTAAGGGATGGGGTTTTCCTTGTTGGGGAAGGATTGGGTTTGTGCATTAATTGGGATATATTTTTAATTATTATGGGATAGGGAAAATCTTATAATTTAGGGAAGCGATTTATTTAGTTGGTAGGTGATTTATTTAAATTAGGAATGTGATTTATTTTTATTTTAATTTAATTATGAATCTGATTTAATTTAATTTAATTTAAGTTCAATTTAATTAGTTTTAATTTAATTTGTGAGATGTATTTTAAATGTTTAATTTATTTAATTTGTGAGATGTTTTTTTTTAAAATAGAGGTCCAACAAGCGAACCTGAAGCGAAACAAGCGAGTTAAATCTGACCAAATGCTAATTTCCAACTTTGCCCTTCCGACATCCATTTCCGGCGGCTTGACAATGCTTTCGTAATGAGAAACGATCAGGACCAAAACCAGGAGTCACTGGTGAGTGATTGACAATGGGTTATCTACCCAATGAATATACGTAGGTAAGATTATGTCAAAGCTGTGAGTCGAAATATATTCATGAGAGCCTACTTACACTATGGAATTCGATTTAATTATCGAATTCCCGTTGTCCGTTGGGGATTTCGGTATTACGTAATGTAGTGGGACACATTGCTGAATTTAAAATCCATAACTTAAGCAGTGTGTAATATTTTGGAAAATTATGCTTTTGTTTTCCTTTATTCTATATTATTTATAGATTTATTCTTCTAATCCACTCCATAGCTTATTACTTGAATAGGTTTTCTGAATTTAATTATGGTTGCGTTATTCTAGAATAGGTTCTAGAAAGATAGTAGACTTAGATATTGTTAGATTAGTTTAAACCACCGTGAGCTGTTGTTCCGATTTTTTGAAAAATCAAGATGGTTTGTGACTTAGTTACTAAGTCACGATAGGTAATCTAAATAGATATCTTTTAAGGATATAATAAGCTTAAAAGAATAATTTCTTATACAGTAAGAATTGATACAAATTAGTTTATATCTTGAGATTCTTGACTAGCATTAAGAAGACCCATTTAGTATTTGTTTATCTTATAATGACGTTTTTTGGCTTTAGTGACTTTAAAAAGTCACGTGTTTCAAGGTTTACACTACTTGGTCAGTAAAGTAAACCTGTTGAGATCGGTACATGTCGTATACTGGAATATATAATTCCAATGGTTTCTCATGAACCATGAGTCTTGGAGACTCATATAGATATGTAGGTGTTTATAGAGGATAAATACTAAACGACTCACCGAAGATTCTTAATGGATTGTACACCAATGTCAATAAGAATCTTCTCAGGTTGAGTAACATATGTGATTCTTCAACTTGAGATACCACTGTGGGCATATGAGATATCTTAATCACTTAGATGGCAGTCACATCACCGATCTATTTAGATCAGACCTCCGCATGTTTGTTGGGTGTGGACAAATCCTCAGGGTGTCCTGTGTGTGTCGAGATAGGATCCGTCAGTTTTGTGTACAGAGCATAGGTAGTCCATCTATGATTACCAATCAAATAAAAACCATGGGCCCGTGGTAGAATTTAGAAGTGAGTTCTAAGTGTTATTTTTTTAAATTGCTAATAGAGACATCAACGAGATTGTCCCTATAGAGATTTGACGTTTACATCTATATCTCTGGGATAAATCCGGATGACTCTGACGAAGAAATTAAATATATGCCATGACCTCGACTTGTATAATTCAGCGAGTTTATTCGTGGTCGTCATAATTTATGGGTGGGTAAATTATGGACACGAAATTGGATTTCGTGACAAATATTCTTAAATCTAAAGAGTCTCACTAGTGAAATATACTCGTAGAGCACTAGGGAAACTTTTATGTACAATACTAATTATTTATAAGTCATTTAAAGGTTAAACGAAAAATACATGCGATGAAACCTAATAGTCATTTCCTAATTATTGTGTATTTGTATTTAATGATAGATTTTATTAATACCCATTAATTAAATGTCAAATTGTGATATTTGACATATATCATAAATATATATATATATATAATACATATTATTTAATTATTTAATTATTAAATTAATTAAAAATATAAATATCTTAAGTTTTGATATTTTTGGAGATGCATTGAGTTGCTTTATTCGACTTATTAAAAATCATTAAATTACTAAATGATCGAAATTGCAAGATGATAAAGCAAACTTTAAATGAAACAAAAATATCTAGATTTTAATATATGGCTTCCAATTTTTGGCCCAGGGCAATTTTGGGCAGTATATATTGTTTTGTTTCATTTTCATTAGGTTAAGGTTAACAAGTTACATAAAATAAACGCAAAAGAGTTGACAGGAAAAGTTGAGGAACCAAAAGAAAACCTTGGAAATTTCTTCATTTTGTAAGTTTTTCTTTAAACCTTTCAACTTAGAAAATATTTCTAACATGCTCAGCTTCAACATGTATTGTTAGGATGTTGTCTCTTCACTTTTAGTTTGTGTTTTAAATGGTTATGAACTTGTTTGAAAGATATATGCATATATGGTTTCCAAGTAAGATTGAAATGGTTTCATAAGCTTTCTTTTGATTATTTGATAATTAAGTTGCCATTCTAGAGTTGCTAAGCTACTCATTGATGACCTAAAATTGTTCTTGAGTTGTTTCATGACGGTGAGACTTATTTGGTGTGGTAAAGTTTGAATTAATTTATGGATTTAGTAAAATTTATAAATTGATGAAAATAGGGTAACCCTTTCCAAATTTGTAGTTTTTCATATATATGATGTATTATGGTGTGTATATGATGCATATTAATTTTTGAATTGATTGGATTTGATCTTGATATGTTTTGAACAAAAATGGACCAAATTACAAAAACTAAAAAATTATGCATGTATTAGGCAATTAGCAAAAATTTGGAGATATGTTGTAATCTGATTTTGATGTGTTGGACATGTTGGAAATCATTTTAGAAATGATTTTGAATCATCCAAAATTATATTTGACAATTTTCGGACTAAAATGATCAATTTGTAAAGTTTTGGGCCAATTCGGCAATTACAAAGAAAATTAGTTTCTTGTGCAAAATTTCAGTTTTTAAATATTGGATAATTAAATAAATAACTTTATTTAATTATTTATTAATAGATCCAAGAAAAATTATTGAAATTGGAAAATTTTGATTTTTCGAGTTTTCACTGCGTTATCGGATTTTTGCCATCAAAGCCCTACAAATATTTGGAACTTGAATCAAGAGTTGATTGGGATTTAGAGAGAGAGAGAGAGAGTAAAAAAAATGAAAATTTTGGGGGGGGGGGGGGGGAGATTGAAACCCTATAGTCCTTGAGGATCTGGTTACCATTTTGACATTAAGCAAATGATTCCATTTTACGTATAATCGTGATATAATTTTTTCTGTTAACTGCTTTTTCAATCTTTGTTTCAATTTCATGTAAGCAGTTTGTATCCAATTTTGATTGTTCTTGTGGGAGTCAGGAATGAACCTTGAGAATACATGAAGAACTTTGATGACAAGATCCCTACATGCACCAGTAATTTACATTTTTCATTAAGCAAGGTAAATTTATTCATGTTTTTTGTCGTTATTGTGGTATTTCTTCTTATTTACATTTATGGTATTTTTATTTACCGTGTAATCATTTTCTTATTCTTCTATAGGCTTTTAAACTTCTGCCTTTACACACCCTTGGTAATTTTGTTGGAGTTGGAGCGCCAATCTGAATAATGTACTGTACATTATATTTTATTATTTATTAATAAAATAACTACATTTTCATCTCAACTTTATTAATGGTAATGCCATTTCGCATATTATATTGATATATATAAATATACTGATAATGACATCGACCTTAGAATAGTCATGTAGTATACTCGACACTGGGTTGTCTAACATTGGAATAGTATTACTATTATAACTATTCTTAAAGTAAATATTCATAGTTGTTGGTTTTAGAATATGATCGAATTCTTGTAACCTAAAAGACTAGCACATATCGTTTATTGGAATTGGAATTCCAATGGTTTAACCCGATGTACCATGAGCAAAAGAAACCTGTATAGACATGTGGGTATTCATGGAGTGAATACTGAATGACTCACAGATGATTCCTAATAGTTTGAAGTACACACCACCGTCAATAGGAATATCCTCGAGTCGAGTAGAAAATATGATCATTTGACTATAGGATAATATTGATTTTGTGTGTGATCCTTCTCACTTTGATGCCATATATGTCAGAGACCTTTCATGGTCTGACTGCTAGATGTTTGTTAGGTGTGGACCGATGCAATCGTTAATCAAGTGCGTATCAAGATATGATCTGTCGGCCCGTATGTGTACTATAAGGTGTTTAAGTATCCATGTATGTAAGTCACGATTCTTAAGATTTTGGCCAAAGTCAATCACCTATGGTAGATCGCATATATTAGATATGGTGTTACGATTAATTGTAGAGAATCGTGGACATGTCGACATGAGATGTGCGCCTCAGAAACGTGATGGTGTAATCTATGTTTCCTAAGCACAACTCGGATAACCTATAATAGAGGGTTTGTGAAACATATGTGATGACCTCGACTTGTATAGTTCAGAAAGGTTATTCATGTTATTTGTGAACTCGGAGGCGGTTGAATTTTGTGCTTATAAGTTAGGCTTATATGAAGAGTCCCACAATATTAAGTGTACTTATAAAGCACTTGGATAACCGATAATGTTTGAAAATAAATAATATTTGATATTGTAATTTTCACTTAAAATAATTAAGTGTTATTGGATAACATTAACGATTTACTTTGACCCAATTAGATTAATCCAAAATCACAGAAGGGCTTTGTTTTAATTTTATAAATATCTCTACCATTGAAGGATATTTTAGTAATTACAAACATTTAATAATATGAATATTTGGATTGATTTAACTGAATTAAATCAAAGTGGTAGACATACAACTAATCCATTAATTAAACTGTATCTTGATTTAACCGGATTAAATCAAAGTGGTAGCAAATGTGATTAGTCACACCTAATTATATATATTTGTACAATTGGATTAAGCCAACATAAAAGTTGATTAGAAATTTTATTAATTAGAAACTGCATAAGTTTTGTTATAAAATGCAAGCTTGAACTAGTTTTTAATCAAGCTTGAGAAAGATAAAAACAAGCAAGAATGAAAGATATTAGCCTAAGTAAAAGAAGTGTTTAGAGAAGCTTTGAAAGTTCTCTACAACATTTCAACAAGGAGAATAAGATTCGATCTTGGAACCAAGCTTGCTGGCTTTGAAATTCTCTACAACAACAAGGAGAAGAAGATTGGATTTTGAAACCAAGATTGCTAGCTTTGGAAGTTCTCTACAATATTGTAACATGGAGAAGAAGATTAGATTTTGGAATCAAGCTTTCTAGATATGTTTGATCTTCTTCAAAACTATGTTTTCATTAGTGAGTTATCATTAGTGAGACATATAGTGATGGATTATGTATTGGACACATAATAACATAGCTTGATTTGAAATTAGGCTAATTAATTGTGTACGAAGGCATTGGAAGTATAAATACAATATGCTTGTAATTGATTCAAAATATTCATAGTGGACATAGAACATAAAATTAGTGTTTTTGGAACTCTAGATGATAGCTTGAATCTTTTAGCCACCCTTAAGTGACCTAGAATTGTTCATGAGTCACTTTATTGTGGAATTCTATTTTGATTTATGTTTTAATTCAAAGAAATGCATATATTATTTAGAATACATGTATGTTTGTTGTATAATACGTGTTGATGTTGGTTTTGTTGTTAAAGTTGGACTTTTATGTATATTGAAGTGTTTTGAAAAAATCGGAAATGTTTAGAATTGAATAAAAAACAAAACTACTCTTTATCAATATTTTACACAAGGCAGCGTCGCGACATTGTGCTCTTATAGCTTTGGGCATCACGATGCTCACCCTTGCACTTCGCTATGATGAACATTCATAGATTAGGAATTGAGACTTCCAAGCCTGAGCGCTATGACAAGCCGACAACTATTGCCTATAAGCGCTGAAACTTCATTTTCTCATTTCTGAGTTTCCAAACTCCGATTTGGTCCCCGTTTTTTTTCTACATACTAGTAACATAATATAGTATTCGATAAAAAAATTTAAAAATATATTTATCTTTAATATCCATGGGTTAGACCCACTTCTGTAGCACGGGATAATATCTGACTATATGGTCCCACCTTCGTCCCAACAGAATGGTATCAGAGCAAGTCTTAACCACACAACACATGTTGTATGTTTGACATATTTTTGAATTTATGCCTCTATAATTTTAATTTAATTATGCATAAGTCATATTGGATATGCATCATATGTTTAAAATTAAATTTTTTATTTTGACCCAAACATGTTAATGATTTGATTGTCATAAATCTCTCATGATTAAGTGAGTACTTTTAAGTAATAGTATTAATGATGTTAGAGTATTATTGAATGGTTTGTCTCGTCAATACGGAGGTGAATGAGTTCTTATTACTTATGCCCAATACCGTTATTATTGTGAGGATATAATTGGACAGAACTTAGGTCACTCCGATAAAATATTAGATACAGTGTGATGAATTGACGTAGTCACCCAATACAATCATTATTGTGAGGGTGTACTTACGAAGCTCATTAGTGCACATTGACAGGTATACATATAGAACATTTTTTAATCAAATTCTGTCATTATTGTGAGGATAACAAACGGTTCAAGACCAAACTTAGGAGTCACATCAATGTGATTGACCTTGGAGGTCTACCTAATGAGTTTATGAAAGCCAAGCCGTCACTATTACGAGGCTAGAGTAAATGTCATGAGATCCACTTCCCGTTATGAAATTTCTATTTTTCTGTTAAAGGAGATTATGAAATTACGTAAAGTAGTAGGAGACCACCAATGGATTTAAAATCCATAATTGTATTAATATTTTTATATTGAAATGAAAAATATTCTACTACTGTTTAATTATTGTATTGTAGATGGCTGCCGCAAATCCATTAGCGTGAATTTTGGATTATAATAAATTGAAAGGAGTCAAGAACTATTTTGAATGGGAAATGAACATTTTCCTTGTCTTGGAGTCAGAAAATTGAGCTA
This sequence comes from Zanthoxylum bungeanum, assembly GCA_019454045.1. Classification (NCBI taxonomy): domain Eukaryota; kingdom Viridiplantae; phylum Streptophyta; class Magnoliopsida; order Sapindales; family Rutaceae; genus Zanthoxylum; species Zanthoxylum bungeanum. The sequence continues at coordinate 273,300 of SKCR01026052.1, read as the reverse complement.
TATGATGCTCGATCCATTACTTGTTGAAATTGATCATGATTCCACTCCCGAAAGCTTGAGACTTTTGAAAAATGGAAGAATAATAACCTAAGGTGAAATCTTACATTTTATGATCAATGGTTCCAGATTTTGTAAGAGAGTACATAGAGGTACTTGATGCCTAGAGCATTATGAAAACACTCAATGAGTTATTTGAAGAAAATCAAGAAATGGAAATATATCGGAGATCTAAGGAATCGTTCCATGTGACGCTCAAGGATGGAGGAGCCATTAACATTCATGTTTTAAACATGATTGATCAGATCTGATATTTGGAACGACAAGACATAATGATCGATGAACGGCTAGGTCGAAATTTGATTCTATCTTTTTTGTATGGTACCTACGTTGACTTATGTTAAATTTTCATATGCATTCGATGCAAGCCAAATATCAATAACTTCATAATATATTATGCACAGCGAAACAAGATTTAAAGAAAGGCAATCCTACTTTATACCTCCATGGTGGAGCAAGCTCTTGAAAGACTTCTAGAAAGTTGAAGAAAATCAAAATGAGAATGAAGAAGATATCAAAGAGAAACTCCAATAAGCACAAAACTGCAAGATTGCATGTACGCTTTGTATTTTTTCTAATATTGACATCTCATTAGCCTTAGATGCAAATAATGAATGAGTGTTAGACACTGGCAGTCCCACTCATATTTGCAACGTTATGTAGGTCATGAGAGTTAAAAGAAGGCTGAACAAATGAGAAATCCAGCTTAGAGTTGGGAATGGCGAGACATTGAATGTCAAGGCCATAAGAACAATTGTTCTAGATCTCCCTAATAGATGTAAATTATTTTTACATGACTATTATTTTGTACTCTCTATTATCAGAGAGATAATATCATTACCGATATTGGATAAAGAATGATATAAAATAAATATTAAAGATGGTGATTTAATTTTATAGGATAAAGAAAATTATTTGATATGTGAGTGTTCTTTATCTAACGGTCATTAATTTGGAAACATATTGAGTGTTCTTTAATATAAAGGAAAATATAAGTAAAAGATCTGAATTAAAAATACTGAATAATGGCATATGAGATTGGGCCACATAGGTGTTAGACATCTATCAAAATTGGTTAATAATGGTTTGATTGAAGATCTTACATTAGATCCTTATCCAATTTGGGATTTATGTATCTAAGGGAAAATGACCAAGGTCATATTTCTTGGTGTTGGACACCGTGCTGAAGATTTATTGAAGCTAATGTAAAGTGATATATGTGTTGTCCACTAAATCATGCTGCTCATGATGGTTCAATTTACTTTATGGCTTTCACAGATGATAAGTCATATGAATATGTCAATTTGATGAGACATAAATCGAAAATATTTCAAATTTTCAAATTTTCTGAAACACGGTAGAAAAACAAATTGGGAAATTCATCAAGTGCCTTCGATCAGATCGATGTAGTGAATTCATGAGCGATAAATTCAGAACTTATTTAAGAGATAATGAGATTCTCGTCCTATATAGCCACAAGAAACTCCTCAACATAATGGTTTTTCTGAGCGGAGAAATCATACTTTAGTGGATATGGTATGATCTATGATGAGCTTTACAGATTTTCCATATTACCTTTGGGGTTACACTTTACTTACTAGTGCCCACTTACTTAACAGATTTCCATCGAAACTATTTTTACGACCCAATGTCAGATATGGTATGATAGAAATCTAAGTCTGAGATATTTAAAGATTTGGGGTTGTTCTGCATATGTTAGAGTTATACAGCGGGATAAAACCAGCATCCATGGGGTATAAATATAGTTTCGTTGGATATCCTGAAAATTCTTTGGGATATCAATTCTATGATTCATAGCAACGAAATGTATTTGTTTCTAGTTTTGCCACTTTTCTTGAAATTAAATTTTTGAGAGAAAGTGGAAATTGTAGAAAATGAAACTCGATGAGTTTTATCCCAACATTAAGGAACCTGAGATGGAACCAAGGATCTAATTAGGTGAAGGATATACAACACAGGTTCTACATAAGTCGAATAGAAAATCAAAGCCTCATGAGAGACTATTTTAAAATCGTACACGAGCCTTAATGTTCTCCTCTTGGAGGAAATAAATCCGACTACATATAAAGAGACGATATTGGATATCGATTTTAGAAAATGATAGGAAGCCATTAATCCAAAATTGATTCTATGCATGAAATTAAGTATGAGACTTAGTTGAACTTCCTGAATGAGTTAAACTTATTGGTTGTAAATGGGTTTATAAAAGGAAGCGAGGGCCCGATAAAATATGGAAACCTTTAAGGCCCAACTGGTAGTGAATGGTTACACTAAACGTCCTAGGATTGAATATGAGGAAACATTTTCACCGGTAGCCATGCTAAAATCCACTAGGATTCTTTTAGCCATTGCTGCATATCATTAGTATGAGATATGGTATATAGATGTGAAAACTGATTTCCTAAATGTATTCCTCGATGAGGATATTTAAATGGAACTATCGAAGGGTTTTGTATCCAATGAGATTTCAAATTTGGTTTGTAAGCTCCATAATTCCATTTATAGACTTAAACAGGCATCCCGAAGCTGGAATCGTCATTTTGATGAAATAATTAAATTTTCTGGATTCGTCAAGAATGAGGAAGAAGTGTGTGCTTATAAGAAAGTTAGTGGAAGCATGATAATATGCTTTGTTTTGTATGTATACGATATATTTATCATTTGGGAATGATATACGATTGATGCAAAGTGTGAAAAACTACCTTTACAAGAACTTTTCCATGAAAGATATGGGTGAAGCTTCTTATATATTGGGTATAAGGCTATACTGAGTCAGAGTTAAGAAGCTTGTTGTCATAATCCACGTACATAGATAAAATATTATAAATGTATGGTTTTACTAAATGTAAGGCAGTAAATGTACCTTTCATTGGAGTTGGTGTTTGGAATGCTAATCCGAATAATATATTGTAAATTTTATTATTTATTAATAAATTAACTACATTTTCATTTCAAACTTTATTAAAGGTAATGTCATTATGCATATTAGACTGATGTATGAGTATACTAAGAATGACATCGACCTTAGAATAGTCTTGTAGTAATACTAGACACTAGGTGGTCCGGCAATAGGAGAGTATTATTACTATAAATTATTCTTAAAGTAAATATTCCTAGTCGTTGGTTTTAGAATAAGGTCGAATTCCTATAACCTAGAAGACTAGCACATATCATATATTGGAATTTGACTTCCAATGGTTTAACCCAATGTACGATGAGCTTTGGAACCTCGTATAGACGTATGGGTATTGGTTGGACCGAATACTGAATGACTCACATGTGATTCCTAATAATTGGAAGTACAGACCACCGTCAATAAGAACCTCCTCGAGTCCAGTAGCATATGTGATTTTTTTGACTATAGGATATCATTCATTTTGAATGAGATCATCCACACTTTGTTGTCATGTATGTCAGAAACCTTTCATGGTCTGGTCTCTAGATGTTCGTTGGGTGTGGACCGATGCACTCGTTAATCAAGTGTGTATCAAGATATGATCTGTCGGCCCCGTATGTGTACCATAATAGGTTTAGGTATCCATGTGAGTAAGTCACTATTCTTAAAGAATTTGGTCAAAGCCGATCACTTAGGGTGGATTACATTAGTTGTAAAGAATCGTGGACATGTCGACATGAGATGTACGCCTCGGAAACAAGATGGTGTATTCTATAGTTCCTAAAAAAAACTTGGATAGTCTACAACAAATGGATTGATTAAAATATATGATGACCTCAGTTTGTATTGTTCAGAAAGGTCGTTCGTGTTCTTCGCGAATTCAAAGATGGCCAAATTGCATACATATTAGCTAGGCTTATATGACGAACATATCTGGACTTAGAAAGTCCCACAATATAGAGTGTACTCATTGAGCACTTGGGTAGCCGATTATTTTTGATAATAAATAATATTCAATATTAAATTATCAACTAAAAAAATAATATGTTATTGGATAACATTGATTATTTACTTTGACTTAATTGGAATAATCAAGAATTACATAAGGGCTTAATTATAAATTCATAAATATCTCTATCATTTGAGGATATTTTGATAATTGTAAATAAATAAATATAGGTGTATTTGGCTTGATTTAATTGGATTAAATCAAAGTGGTAGATATGTAACTAATTCATTAATTAAACGTTGTCTTGATTTAATCTGATTAAATCAAAGTGGTAGACAAATGTGATTAGTCACACCTATTATACATATTTGGATAAATTATATTAAGTCCACATAAAAGTTGATTAAAACTTATATTTTATAAATTGCCTAAGTTTTTCTATAAATAGCAAGCTTGAGCAAAAGTTTTAATCATGCTAAAGATATCTAAAACAAACAATTCCTATTGAGTGAAGCTTGCTAATATTGGAATCAAGATTAGATCTTTGAGTCAAGCTTGCTAAATCTTGGAAGTTCTCCAACTATTTCAACAAAAGAGAAGGAAGTTGGATCTTTATATCAATTTTACTAAGTAATGTTTGATATTCTCCTAAGCTATATTCTTCATTAGTGAGTTTTCATTAGTAAGACATATAGTGATGAATTATGTATTGGATTCATAATAACATAACTTAAAGTTGAAATTAGCCTAATGAATTATGTTAGGATGCTTTGGAAGTATAAACACAATATGCATGTAATTGGGTTAACAATGTTCATATTAAACATGAAACAATTAATAATATTTTTTGGAACTGTAGATTAAAGCTTAGAGTTATGGCTACTATTCTAGAATCATTTGACAACCTTTGAGTGACTTAGATTGCTCATGATTCTTTTCATTGTAGGATTCTATTTGGTTTGTATTTTGATTCAAACAAATACATATATGTATTTAGAATACGTGTATTTTAGTATATTAGAATTGGAGTTCCAATGATTTAACCCGATGTACCATGAGCAAGAGAAGCTCGTATAGACATCTGGATATTCGTTGGAGCGAATACTTAATGACTCATTGGTGATTCCTAATAGTTGGAAGTACACAGCACCATCAATAGGAATCTCCTTGAGTCGAGTAGCATATGTGATCTTTTGACCATAGGATAATATTGATTTTGTGTATGATCCTCCATACTTTGATGCCATATATATCAGAGACCTTTCATGGTATGACTGCTGGATGGTCGTTGGGTGTGGAAAGATGCACTCATTAATCAAATGCTTATCAAGATAGGATCTATTGGCCTGTATGTGTACTATAAGGGATTAGTTATCCATGTATGTAAGTCATGATTCTTAAAACTTTGGCCAAGACCGATCACCTATGGTGGATCACATATATTAAAAATGGTGTTCTGATTAGTTGTAAAGAATCGTAGTCATGTCGACATGAGATATGTGTCTCGGAAACTTGACGGTATATTATATATTTCCTAAGCACAACTCAAATTGCCTACAACGGATGAATTGTTAAACATATGTAATGACCTCGACTTGTAAAATTTAAAAAAAGTTTATTCGTGTTCTTCACAAATTCAGAGGTGGCCGAATTGCGTACATATATGCTATGCTTATATGAAAAATGTGTCTGCACTTAGAGAGTCTCATAATATGAAGTGTACTCTTTGAGCACTTGGGTAGCCGATAATGCTTGATAATAAATAATATTGAATATTACAATTACCAACTAAAATAATTAAGTTCTATTGGATAAAATTAATTATTACTTTGACTCAATTGGATTAATCCAAAATCATATAAGGGTTTTATTTTAATTTCATAAATATCTCTACTATTGGAGGATATTTAGGTAATTACAAATATGTAATAATATGTATATTTAGCTTGATTTAATTGGATTAAATCAAAGTGGTAGACATACAACTAATCCATCAATTAAATTTTGTCTTGATTTAAGTGGATTAAATCAAAGTGGTAGACAAAAGTGATTAGTCACACCTAATTATACATATTCGGTTAAATTGGATTATGCCCACATAAAAATTGATTAGAACTTTTATTAATTAAAAATTAGATAAGTTTTGCAATAAAAAGGCAAGCTTGAGCAAATTTTTAAACAAGCTTGAGAAAGCTAAAACTGTTGGGGTAAGCGCAGCGGATGCGCGGTAATTGAGCGAAAATAGTTTTTAAATATTTTAAAAATTTTTCTAGCGGATTAATTAATATAAAATTATAACATCCCGCCTAGGCCAGGATGCTACCGACAGGAGACAGGAAAACCCATCTCCATAAGCCTCTGATTCTAACAAAATTTCGGCATGATGTAAGCAGAACATCATGCAATCTGGCTTATAGCCAGCATCCAAAATACAACAAAACACACAATCTCGGCCTCAGGCCGGTGACTCAACATCAATACATTCATTTACAAGGCCGAGGCCTGAACTCAATAAGCATATTGCAAATACTTGGCCTCCGGCCAGAACTCAAAAATAAAACTAAGCTATTACACGACTTATACATAAAAGATACAAATGCAAATTCAAAGACTAGGGCCGTGAGGACCCATACTCAACCCAGGACTCAATGAACTTCCTTGACTCTCAAACTGTATACAACTTTCATATAAGATCACATAGTTAACATAATAATCAAAGCGTACTATTTAAATTCTACTAACTCATTTATTTTTCAGATGTCTGAAGTATCATCAATTCAGCTTTCTCTATACTATTACTCATCTCATTCTTTTATTACTTACATACAGTCTAAAATTAAATCACTCACTTACATCTTTACATCACATTTATGTTACTAATCTTACACACTTACTTGAATTCATAATACTCTATAATGCATAAACGAAACCAAACCTCACACATACCTCATACGTACCTTATAAGTCATAATTCTATAACACCTGTATATCGTGCTCATAATATATAACATATATTCATTGTAAGTCATAAATATCTTATGCATACATACGTACCAATATATATTCTTAAGTAGCGTTGTGTTCATTTATCTTAAACTACAAAATTCAAATCCATTATCACTGACCATGCTACTATGTACTTGTATTCTACACATGTTACTTCGATATGAACATGCTACATACAAAATCATCCACATATATACGTAAGCATAATAATGAGATCATGTATCAATGTTAATGGTATGAATCTAATGTACTCATGCTATTATGCTTTGTCAACTACTATATGTGTCCCATAAGAATCACCAGAGTCCATGATATATATGCATGACGGTAAATCATACTCTCCTCTAACATGTTATGGTTTTAGAAAATACTTTTGAATACTGGGAACCAAATCTAAAAAAAATTGAAAACTGTATCTTAAAAGTGTAAATTGCTCTGCGTCCAGGAAAACGACTCAACTGGACGTCACTCTACACCCAGGAAAACGAATCAACTGGGTGCCTCTGAAACTGATGGTGCCCTACACCCAGGAAAACGACTCAACTGAACGTAGAACTCTATGTCCAGGAAAACGATTCAACTGAACATAACCACCACTAGAGTCCAAGTACACGAACCTAAGCCGTCATCCTGACTCTTTACATGTGCACATGTCTCTGTCCGTCAATTCCATCTCTATGTCTCAAGTTACATACTGAGGTGAGGTTTTACCTCATGCCCCGAAAACCATAAAATCATAATCCATATCATGAAACCGTAAAAACATATACCGTATCTCAAAACTGAAAGGAAAATTTTTCTGAAAATTAATTTGTCTTTCAAAATGTTTGAAGCTTTTCTTTGAAACATTTGAAATCTTTGAAAACATTCTTATCTTTTGCTCAATCACTGAAAACTTTAGCGCACACACACACATGCAGATGCTTTCTCGTAATGTCATATATCCACATAAACACATTCAAGCATACTCACAGATTTATAATGTGCGAATTCTAATCTTACATGCTTTCATCTCCAATGCACTTATAATCCATAAATTCATACTATTATCAATATGCTTTACTTACATTAACACATATATGATTTGTCATACCCCTAGATTACCAAAAATGAACACCTGCATATACTTTATCATACTATCTTACTAATTCTACACATATACCTGTAATTACATTCAAAGCTTGATGCTGCATTACTTTATACACATACACTCAATTTCTTAATTCTTAACTTATTTACCATTTCCTAACTATCAGCTTGTGCTCCGGAATCTCATGTCATAAACTTTCATATATCCTCATGCCATGCGTATGCTACTCATTTATGCTCTCTACCATCTTATATACATGTATCAGTACTCACTAGTTTTTATTTACTCATGCATGCTAATATTCTTATACAATGCATAAAATAGAGACTTTCATTCAGATCACTAATCTCATACCATAGGGTGTAGTTTTCTACATCCCTCAAACCCAAGTCTCAATATATTATATTCATAAACATTACTTTATCTGTATGCCCTACTTATGTATATGTAAACTGGTTTATACCTACGTATGTATCTCTTTACTTTATAGGATCATGCTTATCTTTTGCCCATACATCTGCTTATTTCGTCTACATTCATCTTTATACATATATATATATACATATATGTTTCATGTATATAACTATTTAAAACTTATTACATTACTAGTTTCAAGCGTTATTAAATCTATCAAGTACTCATAACATGAGTTACTTACCTGGCTAGGTGAACGCCCGCGATCCGGGTCCGATCTATCAAACAAATAACAAATCATGTCAGAACCACTATTTGCGGAACTTTTAACTCATCTATACTAAACTACGGACTTTCTCGGAATACTCAAATTCTCACCGACTCTACATTTTAAGCTTCATTACTCTAACATGTCTTTCTATACTATTCTAAACTAACTAGATACCCCAGATTCTCATTTTACGCGTTTGCGGTAAAACTTACGGAAAAGTTTCCGCAAATGCTACCGAAGGGTCTCGAACCCTCCGAACTAATCTAGACTTACTTAATTACCCGTTCAATATCATATTTATATTATTTTCATGATTACGGTCAACTACGCTCGGTCGCGCGAGAAACTCTATTTTACCGGAAACTCGCTAATTCTACTGGATCGATCGTATCTCATCCGATTCTCACCGGATTCTACCACATTTATCGTTTTAACATATAAAATTATATTCAATTTGAATTATGACAATTCGCTAAACTACAGAATTACTGGAATCATCCAAAACTAGATCGATACACATTAAAATATGGAATTCTAAACGGAGAGTCGTACCAAAATTCCGAGGCCATATTCGGACTCTCATCGGCCATACGAATGTGCTGGTGTCATCGAAATTTTGATCGGAGCTACTGTTCGTCATGGGTTTATTGTTCACCATCACTTCTCTCCTCGTTTTACATGCCGAAAATACGAGACCCATTGCAAGACTATTTTCCCCTTCCTGTCTTCGTTCTGATCGTCGTTGGCATCGGTTCCGGCCACCATCGGCTGTACCGTGGCCGGATGCACCGGGCGCCGGTGGTCCGCCGGCGAGCTGGTGGCCGGAGGCCGCCGGCGTGGTTCATTTCTTCTTTCTCTCTCCCTTTGCGTTTCATGCGTCTCTCTCTGCGTTTTTTTTTTTTCTGTATAAGCTAAATAATAAAAATAATATATAATATTAATAAAATATCTAATTTTAGAAATTACCAATATATCCCTATTAATAAGGGTATTTTTGTAAATAACCACTTTTGAAGCCCTTCTAGTGCGATTTTCGAAAAATGTTCAACGTGAAAGTTGTTCATCTCGGAAAAATGAGTTTGATGACTCAAGAATCAACTTGATCGGAGTTCGTTTGCTAATTCTTTGGTCAAAACAGTAAATTTTACTCGTATAGTAAAAATCGCGTAACTGAATTTTGATCCCACACATTTTCCAACACGATGAATATTCATAATCTATTGTTCTAACTCATGTAAAATCGCTTGAACTCTATTCTTCATTATCATTCTGTTCCCGAGACTATAACATCAGTATGGGAATCCTCTGGAACAGTTCCGAAAATCTGGGATGTTACAAAAATATTTTGAATTCACTCAAAGTAGTTTAAATATATTATTTTATTAAAAATTAATAACATAATATATTTCGAAACACGAAAAATTATTTATTGAAAATACTTTTCGATAAATACTTTACGTAACGGGCAAACAGTCAAACCAGTTGACCAATACCGATTCGGGCCAGCCCGATCACTTGGAAAGTGATAGGTCAACCCTTGGGCTGCCCAAACAGTGACCAGTTCATTGCTTGGACAGTCTTGACATGGCGAGCCAGTTTCAACGTAATGTTCACCGTTTTCTCACATTTTCGCCCAAGAATAATTTCCGGAATTAATCCACCACCCGATACACATCCAAAATCATCCAAATAACATATTTTTATTTAGAAAATATTATATTTTAAGTCAAAATCAGATCTGATCCAGAAAATAATTATCCATTTTCATGTCGATATTAAATTTATTCACAAAATTAATCCAATTAAATTACACCAAAATTAATCACCACAATATAAAGCTTCAAGAATAATTTTAGGCAATATCTGAGTTGCAATAATCACTCTAGAATATCAATTGAAATTTTGAGATTAATTCAATAATTAATCCTATACCTGTTGGGAAGCGGCCGCGAGTATGCAGCGGAAAAATATAAAATTATGATGCCGCTTTCCCTTTGCCCAAGACCCATTCATTTCGATTATTCTACAAGCCTAGGCATGTTAATATATATATATATATATATATATATATATATATATATATATATATATTCTAAGCATAAAACTCATAAAACATGCAAAAAACATAAACCTAAGCATGCTAACTATCATAAGAACTCTAATTAAAATAAGAAAGAAAAATGACTTACTTGAACCGTAGACTCCTCCAGTCCTCCCTCCAATCTAAAAGGGTTTGAAATACACATCCTTATGTAGCTTAGTTAATCTTGTTTCATTGATATGACCTAAGCGACTGTGCCATAGAAGTGATTCATTGAGATTATTTGAGTTAACGTTGTATGTATCAAAGGTTGAACATTCTTTGTTAGTTTGTAAGACATAGATACCATTATTCAAAATACCATCTCCATATTTTATTTCATGAAATAAATAGAACATTCATTACAACTTATTAGGCATGAAAAGCCTTTATTACATAAAGAAGAAATTGAAATAATGTTCTTTACTAAAGAAGATACATTAACACAATCTTCTAACTCTAAAACTAAACCATTCGGTAAAAATAATGAATAAGTCCCCACACACAATTCAGCCAGTTTTGCTTCATTACCCATGCATAAGTCAACCTCCCCATGGCAGAGTCTCCTACTGTTTCTCAAGCCCTGCACATTGTTACATAAGTGAGTCCCACAACCTGTGTCAAGCACCCAAGTAGAAGGTTCAGAGTTTTGATAATATAGTTCAATCATATACAACATACCTGAAGCATTGGGCTTCTTGGCCTCTTGGGCTTCCCAGCTTCATTGGCTTTCAAGGATCTATAGTCTTTCTTCCAATGACCATTCTTTCCACAAAAGAAACATTTCCCCTTTTCATTTTTCTTATCCACCTTACCATTAGGCTTTAGGTGATTTGGAGCCTTGGCCTTGCCCTTATTTTTCTTTGGGCCTCATGGCTTCAGGTCCGTACCCGTAAGCATGACGGAGGTTTTAAGCTCCGATTTCAAGTCCTTCTCTACTTGCTTTATCAGATTGTATAATTCTGCTAAAGTAGCTTATTTATCAGTCAGATGGAACTACCTAGTAAAGTTAGAGAATTCTTTTGGTAAGGACTGAAGAATTAGATCCTGACATATCTCATGATCCATGATGAACCCGAGGTTGGCCAATTTTTCAATGTGGCCAATCATCTTAAGCACATGTCCACTAACAGTTCCTTCCTTATACCATGTTTGAAAAAAGGCATGACACTTGGAATCTCGCGGAATGAGCGGAAGTTGCATACAACTCCTTCAAGTGAAAGATGATGGTTTGAGCATCCATATGTTCGTGAGCTTTCTAAAGTTCATCCGACACAGAGCCAAGCATTATGAAAACTGCTGGCTCATCATCATCGACGTGTTTCTTCCAAGCATCGAATGTATTTTGGTCAGCATCTTCTGCGAGTTCAGGGGGAAATATTCTTTCAAGAACATAGAAAATCTTTTCTTGTCGTAAGATAATTTTAAGGTTTCTAAACCCGTCATTGTAGTTGTCCCTTTTGAGCTTATGCTCATCAAGGATGGAACGAAGTGATACTTTGTTTGCCATTTGAATGTTTCTGAAATTTTTTAACCCACATGTTAAGACAAAATGTTAAAATTAGGAATATGTTTTCATTAATTTTTCATAATAACATGGCTTTTAATATTATGAAGTTGCTCCCACTCAATTATTTTAAAATTTTAAGTAAATCACATCAACCCCAATATAATGGATTTTTTTTTTGGGCAAGGATCCCATTATCATCATTTCATAACTCCGACTAGGGCCGGTCGTTATAAAATACGATAATTAGGTAGGTTCCCAACCAATTTATGATATAAATCACAACTCCTTTATCATTGTGTTTGGCAATCAAACATGCCATAGCTTATGCTAGTCCTTGTGGACACCCAATCTTTGCCATTAAGTTATAAGACCATGCCTAAGGGTCGCTGCGTCTTATGACTCAGAAAAGTCAAACCATTGTCAATAGTACGATTTAGGGACAAATTGGTATTGGTCAGTCTGGTAAAGCCTAGTCCTGCCAATACGGTTTAAGCCCTTTGGGTCTATACTTTACAATTGGAGGCAAATTTTATACTTAAATTATTATTGAGGATTTTAGCAAGTTTAAGTGAATAACTATTAAATGGATTCCTCCATTGAATATTCCCCAGAGGGAGGGTGGAGCGAACTCTCTTAAATACCCTTACCTCTTAGGCTCTTATCACATTGGTGAAATGAATAAACAATAGATCCTCCAAATTAGTCCAACACTTTAAATATGCTTTAAGGTAAGCTTTGAGTAAATGATTATTTAGATGTCTTCACAGCTTTTCCTTTTAGCTATAAAAAGGTAGTGAGTGAAGGAAGACACCAAATCATTATCTAACTCTAGCAATACCTTTGGTTAAATTAACTTTAGTTTGGAAAGTTTTATTAACACCTTGGTCCCACCCCACTTGTATCTTTTATAATGTATTTTATTATAAACAAGTGATTTATATTTATTAGCCTTGAAGGTAATAAATCTCTAAGTTCATCACGGAATAATTACTTAGCTAAGGGAGAAGCAATACACTCTCTATTTCTTAAAAAGTCTCTAGATGCTTGCACCCTAAAATAATCATGCCAATTCTTATCATACATAGAATCATCAGGCATATGAGTTTTAATATGTTGGAATTATTTTAGGCATTAAATAACTTTGATTAATATTTAATTATGATATTTCATTTTATTTTATTCAAATATAATTACTATTCACGTTTTTTCTGCAGACGCTTGAACTTTAAATTCAATTTCACAGTTCCAATCTTAATCAAATCATGCAAAACTTGTACCTAAAATTAAGTTCATGGTGTTAGCTTTCCAACGGGCTTTTAAACACCCAATTTCAAGTTCAAATGAGTGAGAACTACTAAAAAAAAAACCGGCGCGCTGATACCACTGTTGGGAAGCGGCTGCGAGTGCGCAGCGGAAAAAATAAATAATTATGATGCCGCTTTCCCTTTTCCCAAGACCCATTTGTTTTGATTATTCTAAAAGCCTAAGCATGTTAATATATATATTATAAGCATAAAAATCATAAAACATGCAAAGAACAGAAACCTAAACATGATAATTATCATAAGAACTCTAATTAAAATAAAGAAAGAAAAAAACTTACTTGAACCGTAGACTCCTCTAGTCCTCCCTCCAATCTAAAAGCTTTTCTCGAACTGAGCAAGCTCTTCCACGTTCCAAAGACCCACCTAAGTGTGTGGCCTCCAAAGATGCACACACCAAAGCCAAAACTCAACGGCAAGACTACACCTTCAGTGCACGGGTATTTTGCCATTGGTGCTAGCCTAGGAAAATACCTCAAAATTTTTAACTCGAGCTTCCTCTAGTCAATTAGACTTAAGGATCCTCAAAATCAGTGGCTTACTCTTAAACTTTAGAGTTGCTCACTTATATAAGCCCAAGATATGAAAGGTTGGGTGCAAAAAATTTGTGAAGAATCCATTGTGTTTATATAGTGCTCCAAAGACAACAACATTAATTAAGAATCTGATGTGGGATAAAAACCAATTTAATCTTAGCCATTGGATCTTAATTTAGTAGTTTAATGAGATTATAAAACCTTAATAAGAGTTTGGGCCGAATTGGAATTCAAAACAAATAACAAAAATTTTACTATTCATGAGTTACTATTCACGTGGTACAATTCACGCGGTATTATTCACACATTACTATTCATGCATTACTATTCATGTGAATAGTAAATTTTTTATCTATTTATTCCAATTTCCAAAGTGCCCCTATCGTCATTTACTAGTTCCTAAGCCACTATGGAACCTCATAAATATCTGTTCAATAATTAAACACATTGAACCATATATGAACAATTCTTACAGCAATCATATATGCTGTTAAATATGTACTGTGCACTGTTAACCATTAATTGCAACTTTGTTGTGTGTGACCTTTTGGGTTCTCCTCAAGTTGGACATGAAATGAATCGTGATAATTTAATCGAACATAAATTATCCTCCAATCAGATGGTCGTTCGATTTCAATGACCAAGGTTGACATCTAGCAACATGCCAAAGCTCCCAAATGAGAAGGAAAGATATATACCCATTCTGTATGCAATTTACATATGATACGATCCCTCGCCTCACTCTATCCCCACCTATTGACCTAGGGTACGGAAAGTGTCTACCAATATGGTCAAGGGTATGATGTTGATAGTGTCATGACCCAAGAATCTCCCATGATTCTTCTACAGTGGCCACAGTCTCAAGCATTGATCACACATATCAACCAGCAAATTGAAATACTACTCTTATATGAAAATATTATCCGAGAGAGTGGCGATTCTCTGTTGTATCTTTACAAACTTCATGTGTTTCAATAAATGACCTAATCATACCCTTATGACCAGATCTTTTGAACCGGGGAAGGAGAATGTTAAAGTTATTTGATCAACACATAAGATTGTAAATACCTCAAGTCTAAGAACTAGTCATATAATCGATACATGAAAGTTCTCACACACATGGGATAAACACTCCATATAAAAACTTTCGGCGGTCAGTTCGATGGACACGAGCAACTCATGCATCCATGTGATACACCAAGCGGACGGAACTCCGCTAGTAGCCTATGAGATCGGCTACCCCACTTAAGGGCAGATCATATCATCATGCTAGTCTCTCTGCTTTGTGAACGCCCAGATTTTTCACAAAACTATGACTATGAACATTTAAGAGTAATAATTCTCATAAAGCGTGGAAGCCATCATCTTATTACTCGAAGGGCTTTATTAAAGTGTTGATGATTCATATAAGTTATGTAAGACACATATAATAAAGATTTTCATTTCATTAATTAATGAAAATATTACAAATACATGTACACATAGCCCATCCACAAGTTGGGTATAGGGCATATCCCTAACAATACACAAGCTTCACAAAAGAAAATTATTAAGGTTAATCAAATAACCAACACCAAGTTTTTTTGATTCAAATATATATCCTTGATACATATGTAATTAAAACATGCAATATACATATCCCATACATATTTACATGCTCAAGAAAAAAAACAAGAAAATAGAAATGAAGAACTTAATATTGCGATAATATAAATTCCAATTTCTTCAATTTTCTTCTTCTTGGTGTTGATCACTTATTTCAAAATCCTAACCCATTTTTTCTTTTGTTCTCAACTTATGAGAAAATGGCTAAGCCTTTTAAAATGAAACAATTTTCATTTATGTATTTTCCTACCCATGGCCGAAAATTTGTGCATATTTTTGGTCAAAAATAACAATTTATTTCGCCCAAGATTTTGACACATGTTTGATCTTATCCAAAATGAAATAATTATTTTGATATTTTGTTAATAAATTCATGTATCAAAATGGCATGGATTAGCCAATTGAAGTGGTCAAATTATTAAGAATATTCAGATTAATATTCTTAATCAAGAAATAAATAAATTAACAATTAATTAATTAATTTAATTCTTATTAAATTAAAGATAAAGAATTATCAAAAATGATTCCAATAATATTCTTCCATTTATCATTATTAATAATTAATTAATAATTAATTAATTAATAATCATAATAAAACAAGCGTCAAAATCTAGTTGATCATTAATGTGTATCTATTCAAAATTATATATCATATACAAAAATACATTATTTAATACGCATGTGTAAATTACGGATAATCCAAATTATCCATAATTAATTGCCCAAGTGTTCAACGAGTACACATTATACTGCGAGACTCTCTAGGTTCAAGTTTATCTATCACATAAACTATTTTCATGTTCGTAATTTGTCCACTCACAAATTACGACGACCACAGATAATCAAGGTGAACCATTTAAGTCAAAGTCATTGCATATATGTAATCCCTCCGTCATAGGTTATTCGAATTATTCCAGAGATATAAAATAAATGTCAAATCTCTGCTATGAATAGTTCATGTGTCGTGACATAATTATGATTCTTACATAAATATTCAGAAATTGTTTCCAAATCATACCTCAGCCAAGGATTTCAAAGAATCACAAATTGGATATCTAAATCCCATACACGGGATTGCCAAATCCTCTATAGATATATCACAGGATATCATGAGTATCAGTTCATACCCGACGAATAGACAAATGTCTGATTTGAAAAGATCGTTTATATGATTGTCATCAAAGTGTGGAAGATATCCCACATATTCATAGTGGTATCATAAGTCAAATGAGCTAATATGCTATTCAACTTGTAAAGATTCCCATTGACGTTGGTGTACCATCTATCACGAATCTTCGAATGAGTCGTTCAGTATTTATCAATAAATACGTACGTGTTTATATGAGTCTCCGAAGACTCATGGTTTACTGCGATAAACCATTAGAACAATTCTAATATACAACACGTACCGCTCTCACGGGTTTACTAACCGACCAGATAAATAAACCTTGACGAGGAATAGTTTTAATAATGAATTATATCGTGACAATTCTTTGTGACAATTGCGATGCTTTTGCAATTGCGTCACAACTATTCATTCAAGGTCAATTTACGCCTTAACCATATGAAAGTTTATATTGATGAAAACTACCAAATTTTATTCATAATAAAATATAAATATACATTGTATTTACAATAAATACAACAAAATTTGCGAGCCGAGCACGAACTCTAATATTTTCTCCCACTTGCTCTAGTGCCATATTTGATGGTATCTAATACCCATCGCCTCTATATGTCTATCATATAGTCTCGAAGGCAAGACCTTCGTAAGCGGGTATGCTATATTCCCTTCTCTAGATATCTTGCATATGAGAATATCTCCCTAGGGATAATCTCATGAATAATGTCGTACTTCCGCTCCACATGTTTCAACTTTCGATGAGCTCTCGGTTCTTTTGCATGTGCAACGACACCATTATCATCACAGAATAACGGCATCGAATCCTCGATGCTTGTGACAAATCCCAATTCGGTGATAAATTTTCTTTTGTAGCATCTGATGACGTAATAAATTCCACCTCAGTGTTGAATCATTTGTTGATCCTTATTTGGAACACTTCCAACTAACTGTAGCATTATTAAGAGTAAATATAAAACCTCAGGTAGAGTTTCTATTATCAGGATCTGACTGAAAGTCAGAATCTGTATATCCTCTTATCTGTAAATTGTTATTTTCTTAATAGGTCTCAAGATCCATCAAATAAGCATGAAAATGACATGAATACATCAAAGAAGTAAGGCGGAAAACATACTCACAATGATTGGTTTGGATGCATCAAAGAACACAAGTCTTTTCTTGCTTGTTGAAGGTTCAGCCATGGCTTCCAAGAGCAGTGGGGTGCACGGTTTTGGCCCTCTTTATGTCTCCAAGATTCGGCCATAGTCATCACCATTGAAGCTCCAAGCTTCAAGCTTTTCCATGCTCATGGAAACACTTTCCTATCACCTTGTATTGACCCATGGTGTGTGCTAGCACCTTTTTTTTGCAACAAAACAACTCACTTTCTTCTCTTATCATTCGGCCATTTGCAAAAGGGAAGAAGAAGAAATTTTTGGCTCAAAGCCGTGTGTGAGGGAAGGAGAGAGATGAAGAAAAATGTGAATGAGAGAGAGATAAAGAAAAAGTGTAACAAGGTTTGTTTATAATTTCCAAAATTAATTAAAACCATTTACCACTTTTCAATTTCTATTAAACAATTCCTTTTACTTTTCAAAAAAGCAAAAGTAAAAAAAGCAAAAAGCAAAAGATGCTTTTCAACTCACCTTTCACTATTCACATCATGTCATTTTAATAAAGTGACTACATGTCATGTCACATCACTCAAAGTGACAAGTGATTTGACGATTGATGCAACTAGTAATTTGACGCTTGATGTGACTTGCGTGCCGCGCTTGAATTCGAAATGCGAATGCGCTCGCAATTACTCTCGGGCTCAGGTTCGCTAATTCCAAATTAAGGAATTTTCCGTCGCGTCGGAATTAAATGATTACGCCTAGTGAAATCACTATTCACGTCGCTAACGAATTAATTCTAAATTAATTCATTCGCCCGAATTAAAATCTAATTTTAATTCCGCGTCGAAATCTAATTTCGTAAAATATATCGAATATATTATTTTATCGACTAATTCCAAATTAATCGTTCTCTCTCTTTAATTAATATTTTATCCCAGATAAAATATCTCCGTAATTAATCACATATTAATTTTCTCTCTCTTCTAATTAATCTCAGATTAATAAAGTGCGAGTCATACATCATCGGTGAATCTTCGGGAAGCGACCCATGAGATCCCCGAATATTTGGCAGTAAATACGGTCGTCGGACTATCTGAACAAGTAAGTACCTCGTACTATGTTTATACCGATTTACAAGACAATGTTAAGCTTCTAGCAAAGCGCCATGCCTACCCAATTCTCCAGAAATATCCTTATAGGAATATGTGATCTATATCAAGCGTAGTATACCGAAGTATTGCGTATTTCTGACCTGTAACGGATGATCACATGCTAGGCCTGGGGCCGGAATTGTGTATGCCCCGTACGAAGCACATATCGGATGTCTGGTAACTAGTCTCTATAATCGGATATACATGACCTAGTCATAATATCCCGATAGCTCGAGCATTTAAGAGAACGAGTTCCGTATCCTACGTGACCATCATCTCCACTATGACTGGAGTGATACTTCCGTCTTGACATCACACCCAACACACTACGATTCTCAATATACTCAGTATTGGCATACACAGAACCGGTTAAAGCCCTGGACGACCTCAACCAAAGTATATTGATTGTCGCAAGTATTAGCGGTGCAAGTCTCAGGTCAAGACCAAATACACCTACCCTGATTTTGGACTTCCATACACACATAGTCATACTATCAATGGAATTCCGAGGGGGTCTATCCAGAGCGAAGCTATTTCTCGTACCATCGGTGAAACACAACCTCCTATTACACTTGCATGAGTATCTTATACCCAAATATATGAGAACTATGTCGTTGTGTCCTCACAAACGTGTACAAGTGCAATACTAGTCTTTTACGTATTTATCGATGTCCAATCTCGATAATACTCTGACTAGGGATATTTTACTATTTATCCTTCGTGGACTGATACTGTCTCATATCATTCTCCGTCCATGAACAAATCATAGGGACCTCTCATCATTTATACATCTTGGTGATCTAATCACAAATGTTAAGAGTGCAATCTCCTCTGTCACATAGTTAATTTGTATAACAACACCGTGATCTGTACAAAGAGTGATGCTATGGGTCATAATTGTCCAACAATCTCCCACTTGGCCTATAGCCAGTCACTCGAGTGTCTTACACTCGAACTATGTATGTTTGGCTCAAACTGCTGAGAAAAGGCTTTCTTGTATGATTATCATCTGATGTGATTTATTCGATCATCACATCGCTACGATGTATGATCCGAACGAATCAGATGAATAGTCGAAGTATATATCTGGATCTTTGATGAGACCATTAATTCTTTAGCCTGTGCTGACGTTAGCTCAACTGCTAACAGAACTAAATCTAATCTAATTAGATTTGTTGTTGACCCAGATGGCTTCTATTGCTGCCTCAACTGCTGTAATTAATCAGCATTTGTTGTTTATTCGGTAACAGTATCTTGCTTGGAAGATTTTCAGCTCACTGTACCGTTATTCAAACTGAATAGTACCGTTTGCGACTTTTAGTCGTCTTTATCGGTTATCGGAAACTTGATATAGTGATCACAGTCACTTCAAGTTCTCATTCTCTATAGACTAAGACATCATCCTTAGTTCTCTAAGATACTAATGGATGTTCTTAACATCAATCCAGTGACTTTCACTCGGATTGGCCTATTTGTGAATTCATATGCTCAAAGCGTATGAGACACCAGGTCTCGTACATTTTTCAATGTACGATTTCTCGGAGAGTATTCGAAAGCTAAGCTTTCACCGATATTTATTTTATGGGAATATCATTTCCAAGAAATGACATATTATCATTATTTTATAGGACAACCACTGTCAGTACGCTCCCACTAACCCTCTTATTTACACAATAATCATTTTTGTTTTGAATTAAATCATAAATCTTTATGATTACATCAAAATGATAATTCTAAGAACCTAATGCTTGATTCAATCCAATCATGGATCGAATAACAAGTATTATCCAAATGGATTTACCGTGGCAACAAGTAAGAGGTTGAATCGTAATCAACACAATGTTGATAATGATACATTTCCGTTAAAAGCCTAGCTTTATACGTTGGTATGTTGCCATTGTTGGATAATATGACCCATAGCGTCACTATTTGCACAGAACATTGAGTTATTGTAGCAAATTAACTATGTAACAAGGAAATTGCACTCTCATCATTTGTGATTAGATCACCATAGATATATAAATGAAGAGAGGTCCCTATGATTAGTTCCTGGATTGAGATGATATGAGACAGTATCAGTCCACGAAGGATTAATCATTAAATATCCCTAGCCATAGTATTATCGAGACTGGACATCGATAATGCGGAATAGGCTAGTATTGCACTTGTGCGCGTTGTGAGGGCACAACGGCATAGTTCTCATATATATAAGTGTTGGAGACTTATGCAAGTGCGATAGGAGGTCGTGTTTCACCGATGGTACGGGAAACAGCTTCGCTCTGGATAGACCCCTCGGAATCCCATTGGTATTATGACTATGTGTCTATGGGAGGCCGAAGTCAAGGTAGGTGTGTATAGTCTTAACCTGAGACTTGCATCGCTAATACTTACGATAATCGATAAACTTTGGTTTTGGTGGTTGGGGACCCTTACCAGGTTCTGTGTCTACCACTTCTGGGTTTATCAGAGAGTCGTAGAGTATTGGGTGTGATGTCGAGACGGAAGTATCACTCCAGTCATATTGGAGATGATGTCACGCAAGATACGGTATTAGTGCTCTTAAGTGATGCGCATCCAATCGTGATATTATGACCAGGTCATGAATATCCGATTATAGAGACTAGTTACCAGACATCAAATACGTGTTTCGGACGGGGCAGACACTTATCCAGCCCCAGCCCTAACACGTGACTATCCGATACTGGGCCGATATGCACAATACGTGAGTATACTACGCTTGATATAGATCTGAATATTCTTCAAAGGATATGTCCGGAGAATTGGGTAGACTTGGTGCTTTGCTAGGAGTTGACCTTGTCTCGTAAATCGGTAGAACGTAGTACTTGCTACGTACGTGATTCGGTTACGCCGACGACCGTATTTATAGCCAACTTATCCGGAGATCTCATGGGTCGCTTCCCGATAATGCACCGATGACGCATAACTCGCACTCATTAATAATCTGGGATTATACAGAAGAAAGAGAAAATTAATTTAGAATTAATTATGGAGATATTTTATCTAGGATAAAATATCGTCTAGAGAGAGATAACGATTAATTTGGAATTAATCGGTAAATTAATATATTTGATATATTAAACGAAATTAGATTTCGACGCGGAATTAAAATTAGATTTTAATTCGGGCGAACGAATTAATTTAGAATTAATTCGTTAGCGACGTGAATAGTGAATTCGCTAGGCGTAATCACTTAATTGCGACGCGACGGAAAAATCGTTAATTTAGAATTAACGAACCCGAGCCCGAGTGTGATTGCGAGCGCGCATTCATATTTCGAATTCAAGTGCGGCGACGCAAGTCACATCAAGCGTCAAATCAATCGTCACATCAAGCATCAAATCAAATGTCACTTTGAGTGATGTGATTGATTGATGTGATTGATTGATTGAAAGACTTGACAATGACATAAAGTGGATTTGACTTGAATGACATGTGAATAGTGATGTAAGTGTGGTGAAATAGTAAATTGTGAAGACTTTTACCATTTTAATTTATTAGATAAATGTTTTGGTAATTGTTTTTTATATATTTTCTAGGAAAATATATAAAGCATTTTGGTAAATGCTTTACCAAGTCTTCTCACAATTTTTCATCTCCTTCTCTCTCACTTATCTCACGCCCAAGGGGCCATATTTCTTCTTCTGTCACAGCTCAAAACCGTGAGCTTTAGGGGAGCAATGAGTGAGTTTCCATGGTGGAAACTTGAGTGCTAGCACACTTGTGATACTTGCGAAGGTGTTAGGGAGGTTCACCCATGAGGCGGGACTCATCCGACGGAGTTTGGAGCTTCGTTTTGAGACCCGAAACTGCCCAACCAGTGAGCATGGACTGCACAGTGGGCGTGACCAAAACAGTGAGTTTCTTGGCTTCGTTCGTCTTCAAATCGACTCAACCGATCGATGTGAGTATTCCACTACCTCCGTTGATGTGTTCACTCATTGTTTCATGCTTAGATTTGATCTTGGGACCTAATAGAAACTCAACAATGGCATCAAGAGCTATAGTTGCAAGCATGAAATTGTAGGGCTTAAAATTTGGGTAAATTGATTTTGAGCATGATTTGGTTAAATTGTTTGATTGAGCATGTTTAAATGATGTTTAATTGCATATTGGTTGGATCAATTTGACGAAAAATGATTTGGAATTATTTTCCCCAAAATGGACATGTTGGCCGAATGTATGAGGATTTTAGGATCTTGGATTTTTTGATTTTTGATTCATTTGATGAGTTAGAATCGATTAGGTTGATGTTAATTTGAATCGAATTGGATTAGATTTCGAATCGGACAAAAACCCCAAATTCCCTCTCTTGGCCGAATGTGTGTATATGCCCTAATGTCTTGGATTTTTTGATTTTGTGACATTGGATGTGTGTGAAATCATTTAGGATGGTGATTTGATGTCGATTGTAGGTTCGATTGGATCGAAACCGAATCAGACACAAAATCCCTCTTTTGGCCGAGACTTAAAAGCATGTAAATGGGTTTGATTTTTCATATTGTGTGTTTGACATGTGATAATGAATTTAGCATGATTAATTGGAGTAATATTGTGTTTTAGAAATATTGTTTTAGTCGATTAATCATGTAACGCACTTTAGGTAATTAAATTGCGTAATTGGATTAGTGTAATTTAATTATTTAAGCTTTAAATTGGATTTGGGCTTCTAATGTTGTAATTGGGCCTATTGGGCTTGATTTATCAAGTTTGGTTTAGGCCAAGTGGATTGGATCCAATTGGGCCCAAAACCTTAACCATAAAGCCCAAATGCGACTTAATGAACCTTTAAAGTTCAATTGGGCCTAATGGGCCAAGATTGATTTATTGGCTTATGGGGTAAATCCCGGATTGGACTTTGGTTATCGGTTTGACCCGAGTTGACCAAAAGTCCACGCCTTAAGAAATCAATCAAAAGCCCATTGGACTTTAATTGAATCGACGTTGGACGTTAATCGGTCTTTGAGACGCGTTACGATTAGATTTGGAATTTAAATCGTAAAAGGTTTATTAAATAAAGTGTAATGTTTAATTTAGAATTGAATAGTGAATTAGTATTAAATACATGTTAAATTAGATTTAATGATGTAGTTTAATTTAATTCATGAATTCGTACTTTAAGTGCTTATTCGCAAAAACGAGTTTGACTCGATCAAAATCAAATCGTTGTTTGAACATTGGATGATCACTTAATTATCAGATTAATTAATTTGATTAGATTGATTGATAGCATGCTTATATGTGTGAATACTTGGTTGTGTTGAATGAATAATGTATATCGGATGGATATTAGATGGGTGGGCAATTTTAGAAATTGTTGTAATAAATTCGATTTATTAAATTGGACCTGCGAGTCCAGCCTTATCACCTTCTTTCTCTTGTATTCTCTTCTCACCTATTCCCCTCTATGTATATGAGGTTTCTTTAGAAGTGTAGTGTAACGGGTAGAAGTAATACTAGTGCTAACTTGAGTGAAAAAAGGAGAGAGATTTGATCTAGGATCAATGTGTAAAGTATCCATCCGCATATCATTATTATTTTATTTCATACTCGCTTTACTATGTGTTTAGAATGCATGTTTAAGGGTGTATGATGATGAGACCTAACAAAGATAATTAAATGGTAGCCAATTTGCACGCAAAAAACCCTCGTTTTATATTAAGCGATTATCCTCCGTTGAATGATTCTTGTTCAAGATCTGATTGGCATTGGTTTGTTGGCCAAAGTCAAGACCATGTCAATTAGATGTATTTGAATCATGAGAGTTTTGTTCCACATCGGTGTCTAGTCCAAGTTATGATTTGTTGGCCAAAGTCAAGATCACTTCTTGTCCAAAGACATTGATTACGAAACTTTCCTTGTCAATGGGTCCCGCTTAACTGGAGTCATTAGGTTTGTTGTGCCAAAGCCAAGGCCTAGATGATTCGGAGGATAAGGTTAGTAAATGTATTAGATACATTGGCATATGTAATATGTTTAGGACTTGGATGTCCGCCTAACCGGATCTGGGAATTGGATTGGATCCAATTGATCTGTGAGATCTACCTGGTTAAGTAGCATACAGCTTGTTTGCCAAAGTCAAGGTTGTATGTTATTTGACAGGATCCCAGCCCACTAGGAAACGCGGTTTCCGAGTACTCCACAGAGGGTTAGAGGCTCGACGAAAAATAGTGGGAGGCAAGTATTGAATTTGCAACATTCGTTCAATTACTCGCCATACACGCTCAAACAAATATCATTCGTCAATATTTTACGTTTTTTTAAAAATATATATATAGTTGGACTATATAAAAACTATTCAATATATAGTTGATTTTATAATTGGATTATAGTAATCAATATAATTGAATTAAAATGATAGTTGATTTTATAATTGGATTATAGTAATCAATATTAAAATTATAGTTGATTAAATAATTGGATTATTGTAATCATTATAATAAATAGTACCTTATTAAATTGATAAATAGTTGGACTATTGAAATCAAGAAAGAATTGGAAAGTTGAATATTTAAAATATATAATCCTTGGATTAAATGTTTTAAATGATTTAATTTTCAATTGGGAATTAATATAGGTTAATTTATTTGATAAAATAACTTATTATGACTAAGCCCATAATTAAGCATATAGTATAGCATAAAATCTTGGAAGATTTATGTAATGATTACTTTAGTGCTTAATTAATATACTTATAATAAATCTATCTTTAGATTTAAAAAGTATTAAAGTTGCAATTAAAATTCTTAGAGAATTAATTGACTATTCTAGTGGAGAAAAGTCAAGTTTGCAATTGGGCATGTAGCACAAGGTGCACATCGTTTCGATATTCCGAAACCCAAGGCTTGGCCAAAGGTTTGTGAAATATTGAAAAGATAATTGACATATCCCAAAGTGACTACCATTTGGATATGGAAGACACACGAAGGAATTAAAGAAAAGGCGAGGCTCTAACTTTATAAATATTGTCAAAGTTATGTTCTCTGCTAGTATTGAAATTGGATTTTAAATACTTAGTGTAGTACATAAAATATATGTATTGATGTTCGGAATCCACTTGAGTTGGATACTGACTTCAAACTGAGATTTCTCTGCGAATGGGAAACGGGACGAAAGTCGCTGTTTCGACCGTAGATACCTAAGTTTAGGAACTATCCTTTGGGTATGTACTTAAATTAGGAACTGTTATAATGTAACTAGTTTGACTAGAGACATTATCTCTATATCAGTGTTTAATCTGTTGCGGATAAAACCTTTATATTCTAGAACACTAAGTGTTTCATTATATAAAGATGATACTGAGATAAATACATTAGATGTAAATAACAGAATTTATATTTTGAATATAAAAAAATCTCAAACATATAAAATGACAAATAAATAGCTCAAATTGATTTGATCAATGAGACTTATTTGTGGCATTGTTGTCTAGGACACAATTAAACGAGAATCGTATATCCACACTTTTGAAGAGTGGGTACTAGGACTGATTTGACTATTCAAATAAGGTCTGCGAATCTAGTTTATTAGGTTA
Organism: Zanthoxylum bungeanum; assembly: GCA_019454045.1. Taxonomy (NCBI): domain Eukaryota; kingdom Viridiplantae; phylum Streptophyta; class Magnoliopsida; order Sapindales; family Rutaceae; genus Zanthoxylum; species Zanthoxylum bungeanum. The sequence continues at coordinate 246,602 of SKCR01026052.1, read as the reverse complement.
AATACCTAAAATACTATTTACTTGGTAATAGTAAAAGGGCCACCGATCTGTAGCCCTATTCATGGTGAAGTTAGTGGGCCCATATCTAGCTAGGCTAGATGTGAACATGAATATTTCGTGACCTTAACGGATGTGGCATCACGTTATGGTTATGTGTTTCTTTTGAAGAACACAGATCGGAAACTTTTGAAGTTTCGACACGAAGTATACAAACAGATCGGCTATAGTATTATTCCGCCACGGTTAGACCGTAATGGAAATTACTTAAGCAGTAAGTTTCATATGTACATGAAAGAGTACGGTATTCTTTCATATGAGGACTCATCCCGAGACACGTCAGTTAGACGGTGTGTCCGAAACAAAAACCAAATTTTGTTGGACATGATAAGGTTTATCACGAGTCGCTCTGAGCTACTATTTCCTTCAATGGGACATGTATTAACAGTGCAAAACTTATTTAGAATAAGGTTCCATATAAATCTGTTTGACATATATCATATAGGATATGAACAGGAGAAGAAACGGGGTTTCTCATTCCTGATAATTTGGGTATGCCAGGCATAACGTTTGGTTTATACCAAACTAAGGACCCAAATTGGATAAGTGCCAATATAGGTTATCCTAAGGGAAACCTTAAGTATAGTACTTATAAATCCCACATGAGAACAATGTAATTGTTGCTCACCATGCGGTTTTTCTGAGAGGAATACCGATATGCAGTGGTCAGTGGGAGGATAATGATACTCGATGAAAATCGGAGTAACACTGTTCAAGGCACGAAGTCCTTAATGGAACACAAATAGTTCATCTATGATGAATATATACCATTAATCTTCAAATACACAAGAAACTAATAGATCGGATAGAGTCAGAAAAACAACCTAGGGTATGGGTTTCTGATCTCACCTCATAAAGATGTCAATCTTATGGAGGTGTACCATCCGACTACGTTTAGAGGAAGTGATACGAGGTATCGACTCCCTGTTATGGCAAAGTACTATTAATCCGAAATGGATTCCATGTATAACAACTATTTTGGATACTAGTTGTTGTACCATAAGGCATTGTGTCTATTGGTACATTAAACGTCTTCAAGGAAGACATACATGGAAGGCAACATACCAACGTACAAAGCTGGGCTTTTGACGGAAAGGTGTCGTTATCAACATTGTGTTAATAACGGTTCGACCTTTTTACCTGTTGCCATGGTAAATCCATTTTGAAAATGCTTGAAAATAACTGTATATTTCATTTATGAAATGTGTCAGTTATAAATCAAAATCGCTTTCCTGAAAAGGAAACCTTTTGGAGAATGTTTATAACATTCTGACGATTTTGTATAACCGACAATATAAGTTTGCGGGTTATTCGATCCATGTTTGGATCTATTCAAGCATAGGGTTCTTGGAACTGTCGTTTTGAAATAATCATAATGGTTTATGATTTTGACTCAAAACGAAATAATCTTTGTGTATATAAGGAGGTTAGTGGGAGGGCGCACTAACAGTGAAATTCCCATAATACAATGGTGAAAGCTTGGCTTTCATAGATATTCTTTCAATAGAAAAATCTAGAAGTAGAATTTGGGGAGTAACAACCTTTATTCAAGGAATAAAGATCTACTGGGATAGATTTGGAGTTGTTAACACTCTCTGGGAAATTGTACATTTAAAATGTACTTGTATTGGTGTCTCATACGCTTCGAGCATATGGAGTCACAATCGGGTTAATCCAAGTGATAGTCACTGGATTAAAGATTAAGAACATCTGTTAGTATCTGAGAGAACTAAAGATGCCGTCTTAAACTATGGAGAAGGAGAACTTGAAGTGACTGGGATCACCGCTGCAAGTTTCCAAACTATTAAATACTACGGTACTATAAAGTTTGAATTACGGACAGTGAGCTGGAAATATTCCAAGCAAGATAACTGTTGACGAATAAACAACAAATACGGATACGGATTATTGCTGCAGCTGAGGCAGCAAAAGAAGCCATTTGGATCGAACATAAATCTAATTAGATTAGATATAGTTCTGTTAGCAGCTGAACTAGGCGTCAGCACAGGCTAAGGAATTAAAGGTCTCATCGACGATCCAGATATATACTTCTATATCATCTGATTCGTTCGGATCATACATCGTGGCGATATGATGATCGTGTAAATCGCGTCAGACGATAATCAAACAACAAATCCGCTGACGAAAACCTTTCCTCAGCAATTTGAGCGAACCTTACATAGTTCAAGTGTTGGAACACTTGAGTGACTCGCTACGTGCCAAGTGGGAGATTGTTGGATAATATGACCCATAGCGTCACTATTTGCACAGAACATTGAGTTGTTGTAGCAAATTAACTATGTAACAAGGAAATTGCACTCTCATCATTTGTGATTAGATCACCATAGATATATAAATGAAGAGAGGTCCCTATGATTAGTTCCTGGATTGAGATGATATGAGACAGTATCAGTCCACGAAGGATTAATCATTAAATATCCCTAGCCGTAGTATTATCGAGACTGGACATCGATAATGCGGAATAGGCTAGTATTGCACTTGTGCGCGTTGTGAGGGCACAACGGCATAGTTCTCATATATATAAGTGTTGGAGACTTATGCAAGTGCGATAGGAGGTCGTGTTTCACCGATGGTACGGGAAAACAGCTTCGCTCTGGATAGACCCCTCGGAACCCATTGGTATTATGACTATGTGTTATGGGAGGCCGAAGTCAAGGTAGGTGTGTATAGTCTTAACCTGAGACTTGCATCGCTAATAATACTTACGATAATCGATAAACTTTGGTTTTGGTGGTTGGGGACCCTTCCAGGTTCTGTGTCTACCACTTCTGGGTTTATCAGAGAGTCGTAGAGTATTGGGTGTGTGATGTCGAGACGGAAGTATCACTCCAGTCATATTGGAGATGATGTCACGCAAGATACGGTATTAGTGCTCTTAAGTGATGCGCATCCAATCGTGATATTATGACCAGGTCATGAATATCCGATTATAGAGACTAGTTACCAGACATCCGATATGTGTTTCGGACGGGGCAGACACTTATCCAGCCCCAGCCCTAACACGTGACTATCCGATACTGGGCCGATATGCACAATACGTGAGTATACTACGCTTGATATAGATCTGAATATCTTCAAAGGATATGTCCGGAGAATTGGGTAGACTTGGTGCTTTGCTAAGAGTTGACCTTGTCTCGTAAATCGGTAGAACGTAGTACTTGCTACGTACGTGATTCGGTTACGCCGACGACCGTATTTATAGCCAACTTATCGGAGATCTCATGGGTCGCTTCCCGATAATGCACCGATGACGCATAACTCGCACTCATTAATAATCTGGGATTATACAGAAGAAAGAGAAAATTAATTTAGAATTAATTACGGAGATATTTTTTCTAGGATAAAATATCGTCTAGAGAGAGATAACGATTAATTTGGAATTAATCGGTAAATTAATATATTGATATATTAAACGAAATTAGATTTCGACGCGGAATTAAAATTAGATTTTAATTCGGGCGAACGAATTAATTTAGAATTAATTCGTTAGCGACGTGAATTGTGAATTCGCTAGGCGTAATCACTTAATTGCGACGCGACGGAAAAATCGTTAATTTAGAATTAACGAACCCGAGCCCGAGTGTGATTGCGAGCGCATTCGTATTTCGAATTCAAGTGCGGCGGCGACGCAAGTCACATCAGCGTCAAATCAATCGTCACATCAAGCATCAAATCAAATGTCACTTTGAGTGATGTGATTGATTGATGTGATTGATTGATTGAAAGACTTGACACATGACATAAAGTGGATTTGACTTGAATGACATGTGAATAGTGATGTAAGTAGGTGAAATAGTAAATTGTGAAGACTTTTACCATTTAATTTATTAGATAAATGTTTTGGTAATTGTTTTTTAATATATTTTCTAGGAAAATATATAAAGCATTTTTGGTAAATGCTTTACCAAGTCTTCTCACAATTTTTCATCTCCTTCTCTCTCACTTATCTCACGCCCAAGGGGCCATATTTCTTCTTCTGTCACAGCTCAAAACCGTGAGCTTTAGGGGAGCAATGCATGAGTGAGTTTCCATGGTGGAAACTTGAGTGCTAGCACACTTGTGATACTTGCGAAGGTGTTAGGGAGGTTCACCCATGAGGCGGGACTCATCCGACGGAGTTTGGAGCTTCGTTTTGAGACCCGAAACTGCCCAACCAGTGAGCATGGACTGCACAGTGGGCGTGACCAAAACAGTGAGTTTCTTGGCTTCGTTCGTCTTCAAATCGACTCAACCGATCGATGTGAGTATTCCGCTACCTCCGTTGATGTGTTCACTCATTGTTTCATGCTTAGATTTGATCTTGGGACCTAATAGAAACTCAACAGCCATCCATGTAGGTCTTCCTTGAAGACTTATATAGTACCAATAGGCACATGCCTTGTGGTACATCAACTAGTATCCAAACCGGTTGATATACATGGAATCCATTTCAGATTATATGGCACTTTGCCATAATAAGTGAGTTGATACCTTGTATCATTTCCTCATACGTAGTCAGTTGGTATACCTCAATAAGATAGACATCTTTATAAGGTGAGACCAGAAACCCATACCCTATGTTATTTTCTGACTCTGTCCGACCTACGCTGTTCTTGTGTATTCGAAGATCAATGGTATAGTTTCATCCTTGATGAACTATTTATGTTCCATCTCGATTCGGTGCCTTAAACAGTATTACTCTGATTTTCATCGAGTTATACTATCCTCCCACTTACCACTGTATATCGGTATTCCTCTTAGGAAAATTCTCATGGTGAGCAACAATCTAATTGTTCTCATGTGAGGTTTATAAGTACAATACTTATGGTATCCCTAGGATGACCTATAATTGGCACTTATCCTATTTGGGTTTTAGTATGGTATCATCCAAACATATGCCTAGCATTCCCAAATATTCAGGAATGTGAAACCCGGTTTCTTTTCCTGTTCATATCTAATATGATATCTATCAAGCAGATTATTATGGAATCTTATTCCAAATAAGTTCTTGCACTGTTTTTAAAGCTTATCCGTTGAAGGAAATGGTAGCTCAGAGCGACTCGTGATTAACCTTATCATGTCTAACAAAATTTGGTTAATCCGTTCGGACACACCGTCAAACTGACGTGTTCCGGGAGGAGTCCTCATTGAAAGAATACTATACTCTTTCAAGTATACGAGAAACTTATTGTTTAAGTATTTTCCATTACGGTCTTACCGTGACGGTTTAATACTTTAGTTGATCTGTTTGTTTATTTCGTATCGAAACTGTGAAAGTTTTCGATTTGTGTTTCAAAAGAAACACATAGCCATAACGCGATGCCACATCCATGCAGGTCACGAAATATTAATATCCACCTCTAGCCTAGCTATACATGGGCCCACTTGTTTCACTATGAACTGGGCTAACAGATCAGTGGCATTTACCCTTTTACCAAGTAAATAGTGTTATAGGCACTATACCCAATAAACTAGATTCGCAGACTTTATTTGAACAGAATCAAATTAGTCCTAGTACCTACTCTTCAAAAGTGTGAATATACGATTCTTGTTTAATAGTGTCCTTAACTACAATCCCACAATTAGGTTTCTTAATTGATCAAATCAGTTTGAGCTATTTGTTTATCATGTGACATATTTGAGATATTATTAATATTCAAAATATTTTGTTATTCACATCTAATGTGTTTATCTCAATATCATCTTTATTTCATAAAACACTTTAGTGTTCTAGAATATAAAGGTACCCGCAGCGGGTTATGCACGATATAGAGATAATGTTCCTAGTCAAACTAGTTACATTTTAACAGTTTCCTAATTTAAGTATATACCCGAAGGTAGTTCCTAAATTCAGGTATCTACGGTTAAAACAGCGACTTTCGTCCCGTTTACTATTCGTAGATAAATCTCAGTTGAAGTCAGTATCCTGTTCAAAACAGATTCTGAACATCAATATATATTTATGTACGACACTAAGTATTTAAAATCCAACTTTAATACTAGTTGTGAACATAATTATGACAAACATATTTGAAGTCAGAGCCTTGCTCGTCTTCAATTCCTTCTTAGGATATGTCCTTTTATCTTCCCAGATGATTATAATGATTTTGCCCTTGCCCGTTTTCAATATTCCAGTAACCTTTGGCCAAGCCTCGGGTTTCTATAATATCGAAGTAAGGTGCGTCTTGCGCTACTTGCCTAATTGCAAAGTTTGACTTTGTCTCCTAGAGAAGAGTCATTAATTCTCCAAGAATTATTTATTGTAATTTAGTATTTCAAAGATCTAAAATAGATCCATGAAAATCCTTCAATTTCATTATCATGCTTTAAGGATCTAATCCTTAATTGTGATACGGAAATTAAGGAGTCTACTTGACAAGTGTAATGGATTAAGCACTAAAGTTATCATTACATGAATATTCCAAATATCATGTTCCACTTATTTGCTTAACTCCAAGCTTTAGGCATAATACGTTATTTTATCAAATAAAGTAACTTATTATTTTCCAAGACCATCTTGAATTTTATTCCCAATTTGAAAAATCATAGTCGTTTAAATACATTTTCACCCAGGATTATGTTTTAAACACTAATATTTCAATTTTTCTTGATTCTAATAGTCCAACTATTTAATCAACGATTTGTGGTACTATGTATTATATTGATTATTATAGTCCAACTATACAATCAAATATAATTTAAATTAATTAACCTCAATTACATTGATTACTATAATCCAATTATAAAATCAATTGTAAATCGAAATTAATTAATTCAAATATATTGATTACTATAATCCAATTATATAATCAACCATAATACAGTCCAACTGTTTATTAAAAAACAATAATTTAAATATTAGTCTAACTAACATTTAATCAAACGACGAAATAATTTGTGATTGAGCGCGTATGGCGAGTAATTGAACGAATATTGCAAATTCAATTCTTGCCTCCCACTAATTTTCGGCGAGCCTCTAACCCTCTGTCGAGTACTCGGGAAACCGTGTTTCCTAGTGGGCGAGGATCCCGTTAAATATCACACAATCTTGACTTTGGCCAACAAATTGTATGATAATTAACTAGGTAGATCTCTAAGATCAATTGTATCCAATCTAATTCCTAGATCCAGTAGGAGGACGTCCAAGTCTGAAACATATATCCTATATACGCCAATACATCCAATGTATTACCTAACCTTTTCCTCTGAATCAACTAAGCCTTGGCTTTGGCACAACAAACTTAGTGATCCCAGTCAAGCGCGACCCATTGACCATAGAAAGCTTCGTAATCAATGTCGATGGACAAGAAGTGGTCTTGACTTTGGCCAACAAACCACAACTTGGACAAGACACTGATATGGAACAAAGCCTTCGTGATTCAAACACATCTTCGACAAACAAAGCCTTGACTTTGGCCAACAAACCAATGCCGTCTAGGATCTTGAGTGAGAATCACTCAATAGAAGGAAAAACGCTTAATATTGAACGAGGGTTTTTCGCGTGCAAATTGGCAACCAATTTATTATCTTTGTTAGGTCTCATCATCATACACCCTTAAACATGCATTCTAAACACATAATAAAGCGTCTATGAAATAAAATAATAATGATGTGCGGATGGATATTTTACATTGATCCTAGATCAAATCTCTCATTTTCTCTCTCCAAAGCTAGCACATGTATTTACTTCTACCCGTTACACTACACTTTTAAAGAAACCTCATTTACATTGAGGGGAATAGGTGAGAAGAGAATACAAAGAGTATATAGGTGATAAGGCTGGACATGCAGGTCCAATTAATAAATCAAATTTATTACAATTTCCAAAATTGTCCCACCCGACTAATATCCATCCGATATACATTATTCATACATCACAACCATTTATTCATACAAGCATGTTATCAATCAATCTAATCCAATTAATTAATCTGATAATTAGTGATCATCCAATGTTCAAACAACGATTTGATTTTTGCTCGAGTCAAACTCGTTTTGCGAATAAGTACTCAAAGTACGAATTCTTGAATTAAATTAAACTACATAATTAAATCCAATTTAATACGCATTTAATTCTAATTCATTATTTAATTCCAAAATAAATATTACACTTTTATTAACAAACCTTTACGATTTAAATTCCAAATTTAATCGTTATAGGTCTCAAAGCCCTATTAACGTCCAACATTTATTTAATTAAAGTCTAATGGGCTTTTAATTAATTTCTTAAGGCGTGGACTTTTGGTCAACTCGGGTCAAACACATAACCAAAGTCCAATCCGAGAGTTACCCCATAAGCCTTTAAATTAATTTTGGCCCATTATGCCCAATTAAATAATTATGGTCCATTAAATCATAATTGGACTTTATGGATGCAGTTTTGGGCCCAATTGGATCCAACCAAATTGGCCTAAACCTAACTTGGTAAAACCAAGCCCAAAAGCCCAATTACAACCTATAAGGCCCAATTTCCAAAAATAAGCCCAATTAATTAACTTATAAAATTCCAAATTCCATAATTAATTAACCTAAGTGTAATACACAATTAATTACCCAATTAACATTTCTAAAACATTAATTAGCCTAATCAATCATGCACTTTAACATCAAATAGTGTCCAACACAATTTATTCAAATCAAACCCAATTTACATGCTTTTGTTCTCGGCAATTAGGGGTTTTTGCATTCCGATTCGGTTTCAATCCAATTGAATCCACAATCATCATTCCCCAAATCAATTCAACTCATCCAATGAATTAAAATAAAAAAACACAATAAATTTCAAATTTTCAAGAATTCGGCCAAGCCACTTTAAAAGGGAAAAATTGTTCCAAATCAAAATTCAATCCAATTGAACTTCAAAACAACATTACCCACTTGTTTTAAGTCATCCAATGATCAAACAAACAAAATCACCAAGAAATTTAGGGTTCTTTAATTGCGGCCATGCCCAAAATTTTGGGGAAAAAAGGATCCAATCCAATTTCATGAAATTGAACATATACAACATCAATTCAACCTCATTCAAGCATACTTAATCAAACAATTCAACCAAATCATGCTTAAATCAAGTTTACCCAATTTTAACCCTAACTTTATCATGCTTGATCAAAGCCCTAAGCTACCATTGTTAGTTTCTTAATAGGTCCCAAGATCCATCAAATAAGCAAGAAAAGGGCATGAATACATCAAAGAAGTAAGGCGGAAAACATACTCACAATGATTGGTTTGGATGCATCAAAGAACACAAGTCTTTTCTTGCTTGTTGAAGGTTCGGCCATGGCTTCCAAGAGCAGTGGGGTGCACGGTTTTGGCCCTCTTTGTGTCACCAAGATTCGGCCATAGTCATCACTATTGAAGCTCCAAGCTTCAAGCTTTTCCATGCTCATGGAAACACTTCCCTATCACCTTGTATTGACCCATGCTGTGTGTTAGCACCTTTGTTTTGAAACAAAATAACTCACTTTCTTCTCTTCTCATTCGGCCATTTGCAAAAGGGAAGAAGAGGAAATTTTTGGTTCAAAGCCGTGTGTGAGGGAAGGAGAGAGATGAAGAAAAACGTGAATGAGGAGAGAGATAAAGAAAAGGTGTAACAAGGTTTGTTTATAATTTCCAAAATTAATTAAAACCATTTACCACTTTTCAATTTCTATTAAACAATTCCTTTTACTTTTCAAAAAGCAAAATTAAAAAAAGCAAAAAGCAAAAGATGCTTTTCAACTCACCTTTCACTATTCACATCATGTCACTTTAATAAAGTGACTACATGTCATGTCACATCACTCAAAGTGACAAGTGATTTGACGATTGATGCGACTAGCAATTTGACACTTGATGTGACTTACGTGCCGCGCTCGAATTCGAAATGCGAATGTGCTAGCAATCACTCTCGGGCTCGGGTTCGCTAATTCCAAATTAACGAATTTTTCATCGCATCGGAATTAAATGATTACGCTTAGCGAAATCACTATTCACGTCGCTAACGAATTAATTCTAAATTAATTCGTTCGCCCGAATTAAAATCTAATTTTAATTCCGCGTCGAAATCCAATTTCGCATAATATATCGAATATATTATTTTATCAATTAATTCCAAATTATTCGTTCTCTCTCTTTAATTAATATTTTACCCAGATAAAATATCTCCGTAATTAATCCCAGATTAATTTTCTCTCTCTTCTAATTAATCCCAGATTAATAAAGTGCGAGTCATACATCATCGGTGAATCTTTGGGAAGCGACCCATGAGATCCCCGAATATGTTGGCAGTAAATACGGTTGTCGGACTATCCGAACATGTAAGTACCTCGTACTACGTTTATACCGATTTACAAGACAAGGTTGGCTTCTAGCAAAGCGCCATGCCTACCCAATTCTCCAGAAATATCCTTATAGGAATATGTGATATATATCAAGCGTAGTATACCGAAGTATTACGTATTTCTGTTCAGTATCGGATGATCACGTGCTGGGCCTAGGGTTGGAATTATGTCTGCCCCGTACGAAGCACATATCGGATGTCTAGTAACTAGTCTCTATAATCGGATATACATGACCTAGTCATAATATCCCGATAGCTCGAGCAGTTAAGAGAACGAGTTCCGTATCATACGTGACCATCATCTCCACTATGACTGGAGTGATACTTCCGTCTTGACATCACACCCAACACACTACGATTCTCAATATACTCAGCATTGGCGTACACAGAACCGGTTAAAGCCTTGGACGACCTCAACCAAAGTATATTGATTGTCGCAAGTATTAGCAGTGCAAGTCTCAGGTCAAGACCAAATACACCTAACCTGATTTCGGACTTCCATACACACATAGTCATACTACCAATGGAATTCCGAGGGGGTCTATCCAGAGCGAAGCTGTTTCCTATACCATCGGTGAAACACAACCTCCTATTACACTTGCATGAGTATCCTAGACCCAAATATATGAGAATTATGTCGTTGTGTCCTCACAAACGCGCACAAGTGCAATACTAGTCTTTTACGTATTTATCGATGTCCAATCTCGATAATACTCTAACTATGGATATTTAACGATTTATCCTTTGTGGACTGATACTGTCTCATATCATTCTCCATCCAGGAACAAATCATAGGGACCTCTCATCATTTATACATCTAGGTGATCTAATCACAAATGATAATAGTGCAATCTCCTCTGTCACATAGTTAATTTGTATAACAACACCGTGATCTGTACAAATAGTGACGTTATGGGTCATAATTATCCAACATAAATCACATTCTCCATAAATACGAAATTTATCCTCAGTACCTTATAGATACTTTAGGATATGTTTAACGGCCATCTAATGGTTGTTATCTGGATTTGACTGATATCTTCTAGTAACGCTTATTGCATGACTAATATCAGGTCTCGTACAAAACATAGCATATATGATGCTTTCTAAACATGATACATAAGGTTGACTAGACAATCTAGCATCTTCATCTTTCGTTTAAGGACACATCTTTTTCAAAGATGAATGCCATGTTAAAAAGGTATATTAGTAATTTTACAATCGCTAAAGTTGTATCTTTGTAGGATCTTATCTATGTAAAAATATTGGGATAACCTAATAAACCTCATTTCTCTATCTTTATAGAGTTTTATACAGAGTATATAGGAAGCTTCACCCAAGTCTTTAATGGAGAAGTTTTTACAGAGGTATTATGAAATACCATGCATCATTCCAAGATAATTTCCAATGATCAAGATGTCATCAATGTTAAACATCAAGAACACTATCATACCCCCCACTAACCTTCTTATAAACACATGGTTCTTCTTCTTTTTTGAGAAAACCATACAATTTGATTACTTCATCAAATTGAAGATTCCAACTCCGTGAAGCTTGTTTCAGTCCATAAATAGACTTCTTAATCTGACATACCATCCCATATTTTTGGCTGGAGATAAAACCCTTTGGATGTTCCATATAGATTTCTTCATCAAGAAATCCATTGAGAAAAGTCATTTTGACATCCATTTTTCAAATATCATGATCATGATAAGCAGCGATAGCTAATAAAATCCTAATAGACTTTAGTATAGCTAATAAAATCCTAATAGACTTTAGCATCGCTATTAGTGAAAAGGTCTCATCATAGTCCACATCTGCCTTTGAGTATAACCTTTAGCAACTAGTCATACTTTAAAGGTTTAAACCTTCCCATCAGGCCATCGCTTCCTTTTGTAAACCTATTTACAATATACGGGAACAATTCCCTCAGGAAGCGGAACCAAGTCATATACTTGATTAAGATGCATAGAGTCTATTTCAGAATTTATGGCTTCCTGCCATTTAGCGGAATCAATGTCTAATCTTATTTCTCTATCGCTATACGGATCAGTCTCCTCAATGAGGAGCACATCAAGACTCTTGTCTTGTATTAAATACAAGTGCTCATGAGGTCTCGATATCCTAGTAGACGTAATGAGTTTGGAATTTGAAGTTTCTATTTCTGTCTAATTATGTGATTCTTATATGGTCTGTCTTCTATAGGTTGGACTTCATCAAGCTCAACCCTCCTATGATTACCACATTCTGTCAAAAATTATTCTTCAAGAAATTTGGTAAAACGAGCTAAGAACACATTTCGATGCTCGGGTCATAGAATTGATATCCTTTGGAATTCAAAGGATATCCAACAAACCTAACTTTTCGCCCTCGAGGCAAAAGTTTATCCTGCTTCATCACTCTGATGTATGCAAGACAGCCTCAAACCCTAATATAATTAAGGTACCCATATCTCATATAGAGTCGTAAGAGCAACTTTAGAAGGAACTTTATTCAGTAGATGTGCAGTAGTAAGAAGAACATACCCTCACAAAAAGTTAGGTAGATCTGTAAAACTCAACATGATCAAACAATATCCAATAAAGTGTGATTTCTCTTTTCAGATACCTCATTGTGATATGGAGTACCTGGATGAGTCTATTGAGAGAGAATCTCATTCTCTTTAAGATACTCCGTAAAATCACTACTCATATATTCACCATCTCGATCTGATCGTAGGAATTTGATGAATTTACCAGTTTATTTTCTACTTCGTTTTGAAATTCTTTGAACATTTCAAAGGTTTCCTATTTATATTTTATCAAGCAAACATAACCATACCGTGACTAATCATCGGTAAATTTTACAAAATAAGAAAAATCGCTATGAGCAGTGTGACTTATAGGACCACATAAATCACTATGTAAGAGCTCTAATAAGTCTGTGGCTCGATGTCCTGAATGCAAGATTTACAAATTGGAAAAGCCTGTATGGTCATTTTCCTAATTAGATCATTCTTAACCAACTGGTTTAGGCGTCGTACATCTATATGTCCTAACTGCATATTTCATAATTCAGTATCAGTAATTTCAGATCTTTTACATTATTATTCCCAATTTTATAAACATCTCTAACGGTATTCAAAATATAATAACCATATGAATTTGAATATTTGTGTAACAAAACATCATTCATATCTTATATATACATAGAATGATTCTTAATATGTACATGATATCCTTTTGTATCTAATACAACCAATGAGATAATATTAGCTACACATCCAGGTACAAAAACACAATTTGTCAAAATGATGCTGCCTTTGGATAGATGAATCTCGTATTCGCCAACGACTGCTGCAGATAAAGAATCTCTATTCCTAAAACATAGATGTATTCCCTCAGTCTCTACAATGAATTATAGATGTGAGTATGACTAGTAGAATCTGAAACTCATCCAGAACCTATGGCTTCACAAGCCAAAGAGATATCATATAAAGGGAAAAGCAATATATCTAATGCGGCGGCTCCCTCCCATCTGACGGAAGCTTTGTTATCTGGACAGTTGCACCTCCAGTGCCCAATCTTTCCATAGTGATGGCATTTGTCTTCAGTGGCTTTCTTCTTCGCCATGCATGTCTTTGCTACCTTTCCTTTGAGAGGAACATAAGAGCAAGTCTTCTTCGCTTTTTTTTTTTTTTTTTTTTTTTTTCCCTTGTTAGATCTCGTAGATTGAGAAAGAGAATAACTAGGCAAACAGGACTTCGAAATGAGTGTCGACATACCCTTTTTGATATCCTCCTCAATAATCTAAAGCATCATATGCAACTGACTATAGGAACAATGAATGCCATGCATGTTGAAGTTCATAATAAACTGGGAATATGACATGAGAGTGAGCCAAGAATCAGATTTTGGCCTAAATTCTCATTCAGCTGGAGGTCAAACCTACGAAGCTACTCGATGAGATTAATCATGTGTAGGACATATGGACTCACTGGCTTACTATCAACCGAATGAGCTATGTAATGGCCGGTAGTTTTTTATTACTGCCTACAGTCTGCCTACAATGATACTGTTACATAAAGGATGAAGGCATATAAAATAAATTATGTTGAGACACAATATACTCATAGAATGACTTTGGGGACAATCGATAAATCCCTAAAAGTCCTTGGACGAGACTGTACAGTGTTCCTTTTTGGATAGCCCGTGGTATTTTTGGTGTAAATTTTTCATATGAACTCAGATTTTTATGAATTTTATATCTCCGGAAATCTGAGATCGAGATCTATGACTTTCAAGTTGAACCGTTTTCCAAATTCGGACCAAAACTAGGTCAAAAGGCAAGTCAAAAATTTAGATGAATAGTAATTTTGGACCCAAATGGAAGAATCTTAAATCAAACTCATTTATTCCCAATTCCAATATGGTAGTTTAGGTTGTGTGGAGTTGATGTAAATTGATGAAATATGTGTTGAAGAGTTATGGAAGCTTTTGGGAGAGTATAATAGATTTTAAGAAGAATGGAAGAAACCTGGAAATCAGGTTCGTGTCGCGACGCAAAGAGGGTTCCCTGTCATGACGCGTAGAAGGAAAATCATGGTCGATTCTAGAATGGAACATCTTGCGTCACGACGAGCGTAACATCTTACGTCTTGATGCGACGATGAAAATATCACCACAACAGTTTCTAATCAGTTCAGTTATATCTCAGCATATTAGAGAACACCTTTAGGGTCTCGTATCAGTTCAAATACATATATTGTGTCAATACCAAGCGTGATGTATTAAGCAACGATAGTACAAATATGAATTAAGAAAGTTTAACCTAGTTCCGAAACTCACCTCGTGATTTGTAATCTAACCAAATTAACATTTACAGAACATTGTAGAAGTTGCAATCCCCTTCAACAAAACAGAATAGCTCCAGCCAAATTTCTAAACTGTTAGTGGACATTTCTTTCTTTAAGTTGATTTTATTTATTGATTTATTGTTCCTTATAAATCGAGACTTAATTTTCCTGCACATAGGGTGTTAGTCATGATTCATTTACAGTTTTCTTTTCAGATAATTGTGATTTAGAAAAGAAATATTTTTCAAACTTGAGTTTTATGTTTTCCGGGGTATGAGGGAAAAACTCACCCCAGTATATAACTTGAGATAGTATGGAATTGACGGACATAGGACATATGCATATATAGAGGATTGAGGGGACAGCGATACGTAATTCCCCTAGACCCTAGTTTCAGAGCTTGAGAGGTAGCATAGATCTGTACCCCCAGTTCTAGTTTTGTGGCTTGGGGGATGGCGATATGTAACGCCCTAAGACCACCATTTTTAGGGACAGTAGTGGCATGTCGCCCCAAAGTCATAGATTTGCACTCTTGGCTCTAGTTAGGCATATGGGGGGACGGCGATACGTAACGCCCTTATTCATCAAGTTTCTTAGACAGAGACACAAATTTCAGTTTTCAGTTACAGTTTTTAGAAAAACCTTTTAGAAAAGAAATTTTCCAGAAACAGTATTTTTATAAGAGATTTTTAGAAAGAAGCTCAGAGTTTTAAGAAAGAAATCAGTTTTCTTATAAAGCTATTTCATTGGTTTTCAATTTTAGAACTAAATTTTTTTATCAGAGTTTTTCGTTTCTCGTCCACTCAATTAGATCGTACAACGATCTAACCTCCTCACTCCCAGTGTTTGTTTTGCAGTTTTTCCAGAAAGACATGTTCGAGAGGACGAATACTGATGGAAGTCACTAGTGGGTCTAAGTCCACCAGTCAGAGTATAAGTTCAGTCAAGTCAAGTAGGTTTAGTATAAAAAAATTGTACAAGTAAAGTTATGTTTCAGTACTAAAGTGTAGAGTCAAAATGTATGTAACGTTAAGTTTATATGAGTTTGTATTTTTTGTTAACGAGTTTGGGAAATGGTCTCATGTTTAAGATATAGTTGAGATAAGTCAGTAGCAAAGTATTCAGTTAGTATGTCAGAGGCTCAAGGGAATAGTAAGGCATATTCCTTACTGGCAACATCTCTGGATAGAGGATGTTATAAAGATGGTATCAGAGTATGGTCTAGGGAGTCAGTGACTACAGTGGACAGACTGATGGGGTCTAGTATGCGCAGTGTATCCAGGTTTCTCGTATGTAAGGCACTACCTCTCAAGTATCCAATTCTCGAGTACGTCCTCAAAGTTTCATAGACAGGTTAGTAAGCCTTCTTAGATCATTTAAATAGTATTCCTCGTAAGAGCAATTACACTCTAGATATAAGTTAAGAAATCTTCTTGAAGTTATACCAATCTAATACCAGAAGAATAAACGAGATATGGAATCAAAAAATAGGATTTTAAGAAAATTTATTATGGAAGTGAGAAAATAAAATTATAAGAAAGTATAGAAGGATGCATAAGAATATAAGTAGCCAAGAGATAAAGAATAAGTAAAGAGAGTGAATAAAATAGAGAGATTTTGAAGAGATCTACCCAGGAATATACAAAATCATAGAAAAGCCTGAACAAGTAGTAGAGTTCCGAGAAGTAAGATCACTTCCTTCCTTAGAACACTCATTCAAGTCGAACTAATAGTCTTTATGTACTTCCTGTAGATAGCAGAGTCCTATGAGTACCCACCCAAGAAAATAGGAAGAGAAAGAAAAACATTAAGAAGTAGAGTAAGATACAAAAGGCAGATATCTAAGCAGTTGGGAGTGAATAGAGATATAGGAATAGAAACATATAAGAAATATCGAAATCTTTAGTAACAAGAATTAGAGACAAGGAATTGAGTAATAAAGGAAAATACCAGGGACTATAGCAAAGATGAGTGTAGCAGGACTAGACCATAATAGAATATTGAGTAGATCTAAATAAAAATTTATTTCCTTCAAGCAGGATTTTTTCCTCTTCAGAATCCTTCCAAGTTAATCTAATAAGGCTCGACCATCTCGAATAGATCGCAAGTTCCCCGTATAACCGAAAGCAGCCATAAGGTAGAAAAAGAAAGAAATAGGGATTTTCTTGAAGACTTTTGATAGATGAATGATGCCAAAAGGTTCTGGTCTATTTAGTTATTTACCCCTCTATGGTGTTAGACAAAGAAGTTGTCCTGAATGAATCTCGCTCATATCTACTTACATGAGAAACAGTCTCCACTAAGGCAGAGAGTACTAGAATAAATATATGAAAAATAATTGAGACCTAAGATGTTTACCCTTTTCCCTAGCAGCATATGCATAGACGGCCATAAGAAATCTAATGAGAGTTCACGTAGGATCTTGGAAGGAAGATCACCCGGAAAAAGATTAAGGAAGTTTCGAGGTTATTAGGAAGAGAACCAAGTGTAGCCCAGAGAACAAGACAAGTCAGCACAAGGTTTGTGGCACTAGTAAAAGTCCACATGATAGACCAATACGGTAGATCCTAAGGATCAGCCCACCAGCCAGTAGAAAACCATGGTAGTAATGATGAATGGTAAATAGATAACTATTTCCCACTCATTTAACTTATTATTTTGAATAGTTTCTGGAGTTTTGTGAATATTTTGATGTTTTTGTGTTATTTTTTAGATAAATACAATAACATAACTCGCTGGATGCAATTCGGGGCCAAAACAGTGGAGAATGGATAAAAAGGTAAAAAAGTAAATTTCCTGCTAAAATATGTCATTTTGCTAAATGTGACGTCTGTTAACGTGCATTGAATTTGATAACGTACGCCTGCCACATGTCAACGTCTGCTAACATACACCGGGACATATGTCACCATCGTATGTTCTCGACAGAACATGTCATGGATGACATCAATGTCAGACACACACACTCTTATGCGTCACGACTCCGAGTAAATAATTAAGTTAATCATTCAGCCAACGCCATGTGTCGCCATCCTAGGAGTCGATTATCATGTGTCTAAGATCTAAGACGTGTCGCAATGCGCGTAAGGTCTCTCTGGAGGTAATTCAGGACCAAAATAGTGGAAAATGGATAAAAAGGGCAAAAATGGAAATTTCCAGCTAAAATACGCCGTTTTGCGAAAATACGTCATCTGCTAATGTGCGCAGAATCTGCTATCGTGCATCTACCATATGTCAAAATCTACAAACGTGCGTCAGGACACTTGTGACCATCACATGCTGCTGATAGAACACGTCATGGATGATGTTAGCGTTGCGAAACACACACTCTTACGCGTCATGATGCCAAGTAAATAATTGAGTTAATCATTCAGCTGGCAAGACGTGTCACCATCCCGGGAGCCGATTGCCACACGTCCAAGATCGATATCGCGTCGCGATGCTCAAGGTTGCGCACATCGTGACGTGTGAAGATAAAATTTTTCTATAAATAGTGGCCGAAATTTCATTTGTATTTCATACTTTCTTCTAGGAATTCCTTAAGAATACTAAGAAGATTGTATCTTGTTTCTTTATTTACAACTTTCAATAATTAATTTTCGCATTAGTATTTTCTTTTATTTACTTTTCAGTCTTTACTTTTAGCATTTAAATTTATTTACTTTACTTTCTTTACTTTTTCAGTATTTACTTTTTAGCAATGAGGAGGTAACTCCTCCATGTTGGGGTGAAAGGTAAATTTTTTATTACTAATATTTATATTAATCTCCCTTAATTAATTTACCGGCTACACAACAACAATTTCATCGCATCAGATTCAACTTATTGTTTTACCCACTTTGAGTAAAATTGGAAAAAGAGATATGAACGGAGAGGAATAACCAATCGATGAAAGAACATGAAACCATTCTGCTTATAATATAAAAACTATTTAAAACCTGACTTAATGAAGATACTGCCTTTATGATCGGTTGGACTTAATGAAATTGGTTTTAACTTGACTAAACTGGATACCGCCTATATGGTGGTTGGTAATTATCATAAATTTGACTTAATCAGGATACCGCCTATATGGTTGGTTGGTAATTATCACGCAAAGATAATATATTATAATAAGGAGATATCTAAATAGAAGTAATAAAAGTGGACCCTCTAACCCCATCATTTTCTTTTATTGTACTTTTTCATTTTTAATTTCCAGCATTTACTTTATGTCTTTTATTTTATTTAAGTTTTTATTAACCTTAGATATGTGTTGTAACTTAATCCGTTATTTAGGGTTGTGATGAATTCCAATATCACCAGTTTATAAGGGGTTATTTTATAGTTTGGGTATTTTAAAGGTTTATTTATTAAGTCTTAAGCTTAAGGTTTCTTGTTAACTAGCCGTTAATAAGATTGATCTGGTAAACTTAAAATAAATTTGACAAAGGAATTTTAGGTTTCAGCCTGGACTTAATAGCCCACGATCTTCCTTGAGGATAGATAACTCTTTATTAGATTTCCTTACAGGATAGGCATATACTTGTTGGGTGGGGTTAACCATAATTGGAACTTAATCTTAATGAATTCAGGTAACTTAGTTGACATAGACATATGATTAATTGGGTTACACTAGGTATTTGCATCTAACCATCGAGAGAGGCTTTTGCATAATTTTGTGTTCCAGATTAGTAAACCAATATATTTCACAAACATATGATAACTACTTCTTCTTTAAAAGATATTGGAAATATTCATAACCCTGGATAGTTTAATAAGATTGAATTTTCTTTAATCTACTTTCACGTAATTTTATTTACTTATTTTAAATTTAAAGTCACCATCCAAACAAACAACCAATTCATTATATACTCATAAAAAATTGGCTTCATAAATTAATAGCTCGGGTATTAAATCCTCATGGGATCGATACTTTTTATACTACTTGAACAATACGTGTGCTTGCGTTATATGTATGTGATTACGCACCAGTCAAGTTTTTGGCGCCATAGCTAGGGACTTTTTTTATCTTTTACTATTAGTTTTGGGGTTAGATACCTTTACTTGTATCTAATTTGTTTTTATTTATTATTTCTCTTTTCTTCTGTTTCAGGTTCTCAGAGACTATATGAGACGAACCGGAAGCTTTGAGCTTGACCTAGAGATTGAAAGAATCATCAGAAAATTGAGAATGGAAAAGCGAGAAGGCCAAGAAGTAATCATCAACATAGAACCATAACCTTTGGAAGTTGCACCACCAATTCCCATTCGAGATAGAATTATTTCGGTGGTTGACAACTTCATTTCCTGTATTGTACTTCCTTCATTGCCAGTATATATGTGTGACATCAAAACATGCATTCAGATGATTCAACAGTCTTCAGTTTTGGGGGAATGCAGCTGAAGATCCTAATGGCCATATCAGCAACTTCTTGGAAGTTTACGGCACTTTCAATTACAACCGAGAGGCTGAAGAAGTAATAAGAAAGCTTGTTTCCCCATATTGCTTGAAAGATAGAGCTAAAGTCTGGCTACATTCACTATAAGCAGGTTCCATCACAACTTGGAACACTCTTGCCACTAAATTCCTTGCAAAGTACTTTCCACCAGCCAGAGCTGCAAAGTTGTTGAATGAAATCACATCCTTTTATACAATATGACTCAGAATCCCTCTGGGAAGCTTGGGAAAGGTACAAAGAATTACTCCAGAAATGTCCTCATCATGAAATTACAAAATGGCTACAAGTCCAAACTTTCTATAATGGACTTTCTGGAATAATGAGAACCACAATTGATGCTGCGCCTGGAGAAACTTTAATGGCAAAAGGAGAAGATCAAGCATGGTACCTAATTGAAGAAATGGCCAACAACAATTTCTTATGGCCAACAGAAATGAGCATGATTCAACGAATTGCAGGAATCTATGAAATTGGAGCCAACACAACAGTAAATGCCAAGCTGGATCAGATATGAAAATTCATGGAAACTCTCAGCACGCAAGGTAATATCGGATCCACAATTTCACCATATGGAGGAGTACCAGAGACAAACCAATAAGACGAGACGGTGAATTTTGTTAACAATTTCAACAGACAGAGGAACAATCCATATTCCAACACCTACAACCCATGGTGGAGGAATCATCCCAATTTCGCATTGAGCAACAATTCAAGGAAAAAGAAATATCCACCACCTGGATTCTAACAGCAGAATAAAGGCCAGTAGCATGAAAAAAAACCAGGAATAGCAGAAGTGCTAGCTCAGTCAAAAAAATATGATGTTATGTTTCAGAGCCAATTAGCTTCTATTAAAGCACTGGAAAATCATTGGACAACTGGCCAATCAATGCTCAGAGTTACAGACCGCCAAGTAACCTTCCTAGCAACACAGAACCAAACCTAAGAAATCGAGGGAAGGAACAATGTCAAGTCATTACTTTGAAAAACGGTACTGAAATCAACAAAGATGTCGGAATCAAGGCATCCATTGAAGAAGTTCCAAAAGAAGCAGTTCCATAGATGGAGGAAAAAGAAGCAAATGAAAAAGATCAAGAAATAATCACTCTACCTCCACTTTTTCCATAACTTCTCTAGAAAACAAACTAGACAAGCAATTTGCTTGATTCTTGGAAGTATTCAAAAAGCTACATATCAACATCCCATTTGTAGAAGCATTGGAAGAAATGCCCAGCTATGTCAAATTCATGAAAGACATTCTTTCACGAAAGCGACAATTGGGAGATTACGAGACAGTAGTATTGACAAAAGAATGTAGCGCCAGTATTCAGAGGAAACTTCCCCTGAAGTTTCAAGATCATTGTAGTTTCACTGTCTCATGCACCATTGGAGAATATTACATCGGTAAAGCTTTGTATGATTTAGGTGCAAGTGGTTTTTTGATTTATAGCAAACTATAAATTGGAGAAGCAATCCCCACCCCAGTCTCTCTGTAACTTGCTGATCGAACGCTCGCATTTCCGAGAGGAGTAGTTGAAGTTGTGCTGATCAGAGTCGATAAACTCATTTTCCCTACAGATTTCATTATCCTTTACATTGAGGAAGATAAAGATGTACCTATCATCCTTGGGAGATCATTTTTGGCTACAAGTTGAACTGTTATTGATGAACAAAAGGGAGAATTAACCATGAAAGTGCAGGACCAAGAAGTTACCTTCAATATTTTCAATGCCATGAAATTCCCGAGTGATGAAAGAGAAGAGGAATGTTTCAGAAGTGATGTTGTAGATAGTATCATCTAGGATACTGATGCACTGCCACCACGCATGAAAATCTTGAAGTTTGCATCACCAATATGACTGACAGCGAACTAGATGATGAAATTCTAGAATGTATCAACTATCTTGACAAGCCATTTCGCTTCAAATCAACACCATAAGTGGAATGTCTGGAAATACTGAAGAATGAGTGAATCAAGCCTTCGATTGAAGAACCACCGCAACTGGAGCTTAAGCTAATTCCAAGCCATCTCAGGTATGCATTCTTAGGAAACACTTCTGAATTACCTGTGATTATTTCTTCGTTGCTAACATTGGAGCAAGAAGAAAAGTTATTGAGAGTGTTACGAGAACATAAGAAAGCCATTGGTTAAACTATAGCAGACATTCGAGGCATTAGTCCATCATTTTGTATGGACAAGATTATGATGAATGATGAGTACAAACTCATAGTGGAGCATCAATAGAGACTAAATACAATCATGAAGGAGGTCATGAAGAAAGAAATCATCAAATAGTTAGATGTCGGCATCATCTACCCCATCTTTGAAAGCACTTGGGTGAGTCCTATGCAGTGTGTGCTAAAGAAATAAGGAATTACTGTAGTCACAAATGAAAAGAACGAGCTGATTCCAACAAGAACGGTGACTAGATGAAGAGTATGCATGGACTATAGAAAGCTGAACAAAACAACAAGGAAAGATCATTTTTCGCTGCCATCCATTGACCAGATGTTAGATAGATTGGCGGCCATGAATTCTATTATTTTCTGGACGGATACTCATGGTACAATCAGATTACCATCGCCCCAACAGATCAGGAGAAAATGACTTTTACATTTTCGTATGGTACTTTTACTTTCCGTAGGATGCCATTTGGACTATGTAATGGTCTTGCCACATTTCAATATTGCATGATGGCCATCTTCTCAGACATGCTGGAAAAAATTATACAGGTCATCATGGATGATTTCTCTGTGTTTGGAGACTCTTTCGACCACTACTTGTAAATCTGGAACAAGTGTTACAATGATGAGAAGATACCAACTTGGTACTCAACTAGGAGAAATGCCACTTTATGGTGCTAGAATGCATCATTCTGGTACACCAGATCTCACAAAAATGAATCGAGGTAGATAAGGCAAAAATTGAAAATCTACCTCCACTAACATCAGTCAAAGGGATTCAGAGTTTTCTCGGACATGCTAGCTTTTACAGAAGATTTATCAAAGACTTCTTAAAGATTGCTAACCTCTGTTCAATCTTCTGGAGAAAGATATGCCTTTCAACTTCACCAAAGAATTCCATGAAGCTTTTGAGATATTAAAACAGAAGCTGGTCTCTACCCTAATCATAGTAGCACCAGACTGGATCCTTCCATTTGAGGTGATGTGCGATGCTAATGATTTTACTGTAGGTACAATATTGGGACAACGTAAAGCAAAAATTTTCCACATCATTTACTACTCCAGCAGAACTGTGAATGAAGCTCAAATCAACTACATAACCACTGAAAAGGAGTTGCTAGCAGTTGTGTTTGCTTTTGGTAAATTCTGCTCTTATCTGCTGGGTCCCAAGGTAGTAGTTTACATAGATCATTCAACAATCAAATACCTTATCGTAAAGAAAGATGCCAAATCCAAATTGATCCATTGGATACTTCTATTACAAGAATTGACGTGGAGATAAGAGGCACGAAAGAGACAGAAAACTAAGTTGTAGATCACTTATCAAGGCTCAAGAATGGAGAAACAGCTAGCAAAGAACTTACAATCAAAGAAAATTTTCTAGATGAACAGTTATTTACCATAAAACAACATGATGTCCCTTGGTATGCTGACTATGTCAACTACATAGTATCGGTAAAAAGGCCGTTGGAATTGACATATCAAAAACAAAAGAATTTCTTCAAAGAAGTCAATCACTATGTTTAGGATGAATCGTACATGTTCAAATGTTGTGCTGATCAATTATTAGGACGTTTTATTCCATAGGAGGAGGTCAATAGTGTCCTACAATATTGTCATTCATCACTATACGGTAGACACTTCAGCGGGAATAAAACTGCAGCCAAAGTCCTACAGTTAGGCTTGTTCTAGCCCACTCTGTTTATAGGTGCTTACTTATTTGCTCTTTAATGTGACAGGTGTCACAGAACGGGAAATATTTCAAGAAGAAATGAAGGGCCTCTGCAAAATATTCTGGAAGTGGAGATATTTAATGTATGGGATATTGATATTATGGGACCCTTTGTTCCATCATTTGGAAACCTGTACATATTAGTTGCAGTAGACTATGTGTCCAAATGGGTTGAAGCAATTGCCCTACCATCAAATAATTTAAAAATGGTGATAAAATTCCTTAAAAAGAATATTTTCACTCGCTTCGGAACACCTCGGGCAATTATCAGCGATGGTGGCACATATTTCTGCATTAGATACTCCGAGGTACTCCTATCCAAATATAATTTACTCATAAAGTTGCCACTATTTACCGTCCGCAATCAAATAGACAGGTTGAAGTTTTAAATAAGGAGATCAAAAGAATCTTGGAAAGAATCGTTGGGTCAACAAGGAGAGACTGGTCCATAAAACTAGATGACGCGTTATGGGCCTACCAGACAACTTACAAAACACCCATTGGTATGTCCCCATATCAAATGGTGTTTGGAAAAGTGTTCCATCTACCAGTGGAGCTTGAATACAAGGCATACTAGGCACTGAAGAAGTTGAATCTTGATCAACAAGCAGCAGGAGAGAAATGACTCCACCAACTCAATGAATTGGAGGAATTTCACCTACAAGCTTATGAGAATACTAGATTATACAAAGAAAAGACCAAGAAATGGCATGATTGAAAAATAATATGCAGACAACTGAAACCAAGGCTGTAGGTGTTGTTATACAACTCAAGGTTGAAACTGTTTCTTGGAAAATTAAAATCAAGGTGGTCAGGTCTATCTATGATTACCCAGGTTTTACCATATGGAGTAGTTGAGTTACTTGATCCCAATACCAATGAAACATTCAAAGTTAACAGCCAGCGTGTTAAGCACTACTAGGGAGAATCATTCGAGCAATAAAAAGAAAGTATCACACTTTCAGATCCAGCCAAACATTTGGGTAGTCATGTCTAGCTGACGACGTTAAACTTAATACTAGCTGGGAGGCAACCCATGTAATTTTTGTATATATTCAGATTTGGTGTAGGTAAACTCACATTTCATGATGGAAGACATTCTCGCAAATCTTCACATGTAATTTCCTTCTCTACCTCAAAACTCTCTGATATAAGTCTACAAAGCTTGCTTGGAACGGATGAGACTGCTGATGATCAAAGGTATTCCAAATGACATTCGTTGGATTATTAAAACATGGTTCCGATGGACAGGTGAGTCCTCTAACTCTTTAATTTCATATCTGCCTGATTTAGGAAGAAACACCTATGCTAAAAAAGAAGAGCTAAAACAATAGGTGTTTGCTATAAATGTTCTCGCATGACATGTAATACTCATTATCGTTCTTTAGGAATGGTATCTGATAACCGTGAAGATAAAATTAAATTCTTAGAGATGGCTTGAGTAAAGATTCTTTAGATGACATATCTAAGACTCTTGAGACGCATTCAAGTGGATATGTGCATCATGTAATTCACATATTATATACACAGTTCCGAAAAGAAATACAATAATTCAGTCTTGGGAATCTGACTTTAAAAGACCTAGTTTGCCAATTTATAAGAAAATTAGATGAGAAGCTTATCTTTGATGCATAAACATCATTCAAGCTATTACTTCCTGTAAATTTTATTTTCTCTTTGTATATATATAATAATTATGATTAGTTTTGTTATTTTCTTTTATTTTCTCTGACAAGATCCAGACTTTTTGACTATCACGAAATATTTTACTATTTAGCTAATAATTGTCATTTCGCAGGTACTAGTGCTAGCATTGCTCTTCCTTTTTCAGATGTTATAAATTCAACTCATCATTAGACTCTCGAAAGGATCCAGAGTTAAAAATGGAAGCCACTTCAAGAAGACGAGTTGTAAACATCTGTGTATTTTGCGATACTAGTGTTGGTTCTAAACAGGAATTGGTTAGAGTCATAGCTGAAAGGAATATGCACTTAGTATATGGCGGTGGAAATCTTGGACTAATGGGGATCGTTTCAAGTGTTATACAGGAATGAAGCAGTCAAGGCTTAGGAATCAAGCTTGGGAATCATCCCAAAACCCTTAGTAGATACGAATCTTATTGGACCATCAAATGGAGAAGAACTAATTGTTCCAGGTATATCTGAATGACTGGTAGAATTAATTAACCATGCTGATGCTTTTATTGCTTTGTCAGGTGACTTGGGTATGATGGAGGAAATTTTCACAGTACTATCTTTGGAAAACTTGAACATACACCAGAAACCAATTGGACTATTCAATGTTGATTGATTTTATGATTTTTTTTTATGTATTTCTTGATTATGCCCGGAGAAATGGGTTCATGTCAAAGCCTGTAAAAGAAATACTCTTTACTTCTAGAACTTCTCAAGATTTAATTGACCAAATTTTAGCCTTTGAACCACAAATTAACCATATCCTTTCCAAGATAAATTGGTCTGATAATGATATATCTTAATCTTAATCTTTAATTCTTCATTTATATGTAGAATTTTAGCTAACCAAGTACTCTTTCTAAACTCTTCTTCTACTTTTTATGACATTGGGGACAATGTCTCATTTAAGTTTGTGGGAGGAGAATAGTTGACTAGTATCTTATTTTTATTGTGTTATTTTTATTTGATTTTTAGTCAAAATTTTTCAAAAAATTCAAAAAATATTTTAAAAAATATTTTGTGTTTTTAACTTAATTAATCAGGTGAAATTGGTGTGAGATAGCTGTGTAAGGAATTTCCACTTCTGAGATGTATCTCAACTTATTTCGTAAGGAGTTAATTTTTATTTATTTATGTTTGAATTATTTAATTTGCGAATTCTCTATAATACTAACTAAAATGGATTTTCGTATGCTCATTGGCAGGTATTATCAAAATATATGGCAACATACGAACATGAGATGTAAATGAAAAGGTTTGTAATATTCAGTGCTCTAGTTTAATTGGAGGAAGCATATAAAAAATGATGGGA
Source organism: Zanthoxylum bungeanum (assembly GCA_019454045.1). Lineage (NCBI taxonomy): Eukaryota > Viridiplantae > Streptophyta > Magnoliopsida > Sapindales > Rutaceae > Zanthoxylum > Zanthoxylum bungeanum. The sequence goes on along the minus strand of SKCR01026052.1, from coordinate 219,030 downwards.
TAAAAAAATGTCAGAGATCCGAGTTATTAAGTCTATATGGGTGTTTTAACATATAGTGCCCTAAAGCCAGCTGGCTTGGGAGTCATTGGCCCAAAGCTCGCTACATGGATCAAAGATGTTGTAAAAATAAAAAGAGACATCTGAAATCCGAGTAATTAAGTCTGTAATGGTGTCTTAACACCTAGTGCCCCAAAGCCAATTGGTTTGGGAGGCACTGGCCCAAAGCTCGTTACATGGATTGGAGATGTTGCTTTATTTACTTTTACGCAAAAAAAAAATAATAAATCAAAAAAATGAGAAAAATATTCCATTGCTAAAAAAATTGTGAATTCTTATATAACATTAGGACAAAAATATTACTCTCTTTTCAACTACACTTATGAATATTGTGGGAACAATGATTTGATTAATATATTGTTACCTGTGTGTATGGAGAATGGTAAAAATAATCGGAGAATTTACTTATTCGATAATGTAGAAAGAAAGAAAACAACTCTTAACTTGGATAAGAAGTTTCACCTATTTAGTCACTAACTTGTTCATTCTGTTTTCTCTTGTCTCTTTGTTTTTGTGTGCATTAGTTTTCTTATTTTTTTTTTTTTTGCTTTTGTGTGTATTAGTTTGACGTTTGTGGGTATCGTAGCGGTAAGCCCTCACGAGAGTACAACTCGTCCATTAGGGACACCTACGGATTTAAAGGCTTATTACATACGCTAAATACAATCATGATCCATACGAAAGTGGCTTAGATTTATTTTAAAGATGTTTATGTTATTTATCTTATTGTTTTGCTCGATAACTAGAAAAATATTAGGTTTGGGGTTGTGATGAGTGGTAAATAGATCACTATTTCCCACTCATTTGACTTAATATTTTGAATAGTTTCTTGAGTTTTGTAAATATGTTGATGTGTTTTGTGTTATTTTATAGATAAATAAAATAACAGGACTCTTTGGAGGCAATTTGGTGCCAAAACAATGGAAAACGGATAAAAATGGTAAAACTATAAATTTTCTGCTAAAATGCGCCGTTTTGCTAAAATACGCTGTCTACTAACGTGCGCCGAATCTACTAACGTGTGCCTGCCACGTGTCAACATCTGCTAACATGCGCTGGGACACGTGTCACCATCACATGCTACCGATAGAACACATCATGGATGATATCAGCGTCGTGTCGCGCACACTTTTACGTGTCGCGATGCCGAGCAAATAATTGAGTTAATCATTCAACCGACGCCACATGTCGCCATCTCGGGAGCCAATTGTCATGCGTCTAAAATCTACGACGTATTGCATGTAGATAAAATTTTCTATAAATAGCGGTCGAAATTTCATTTGTATTTCATATTTTCTTCTAAGGAATTCCTTAAGAATACTAAGAATATTAAATCTTGTTTGTTTATTTACAGCTTTCAGTAATTAATTTTCGCATTAGTACTTCCTTTTATTTACTTTTCAGTCTTTACTTTTAGCATTTAATTTTATTTACTTTTACGTAATTGTACTTTACTTTCTTTACTTTTCAGCAATGAGGAGGTAACTCCCCCTTGCTGGGGTGAAAGGTAAATCTTTTATTACTAATATTTAGATTAATCTCCCTTAATTATAATATAAAAACTATTTAAAACCTGACTTAATGAGGATACCGCCTTTATGGTCTGTTGGACTTAATGAAATTGTTTTTAACTTGACTAAATCGGATAACGCCTATATGGTCAGTTGGTAATTATCATAAATTTGACTTAATCAGGATACCACCTATATGATCGGTTGGTAATTATCACACAAAGTTAATATTTAATAAGGGAGATATATAAATAGAATTAATAAAAGTGGACCCTCTAACCCCAGCATTTTCTTTTGTTATACTTTTACCTTTTTAATTTCCAGCATTTACTTTATGTCTTTTAGTTTATTTAAGTTTTTATTAGCCTTAGATATGTGTCGTAACTAAGTCTTTTATCTGGGGTTGTGATGAATTCCAATATCACCGGTTTATATAGTTTGGGTAATATAAAGGTTTATTTATTAAGTTTTAAGCTTAATGTTTTTTGTTAACTGGCAATTAATAAGATTGATCTGGTAAACTTAAAATAAACTTGACAAATGAATTTTAGGTTTCAAGCTTAGACTTTATAGCCCATGATCTTCATTGAGGATAGATAACCCTTTAATAGATTTCCTTACAGGATAGACATATACCTGTCGGACGGGGGTAACCATAATTGGAACTTAATCTTAATGAATTCAGGTAACTTAGTTAACATAGACATATGATTAATTGAGTTACACTGGGTATTTTCATCTGACCATCGACATAGGCTTTTGCATAATTTCGTGATCCAGGTTAGTAAATCAATATATTTCACAAACAGGAGATAACTACTTCATCTTTGAAAGATAATGGAAAGATTCACAATCCTGGATAGTTTAATAAGATTGAATTTTCTTTAATCTACTTTCTCATAATTTTTTTACTTGTTTTAAATTTAAAGTCACCATCCAAACAAACAACTAATTCATTAGATACTCGTAAAAAATTGGCTTCATAATAGCATAAGTATTAAGTCCTCATGGGATCGATACTTTTTATACTACTTGAATGATACGCGTGCTTGCGATATATGAGTGTCGTTACGTACTGGTCAAGTATAAAAGAGCAGACCCATGAGGTTGGGAATATTTAGAAGTGATAAAGGTACTAGTATGGACCGCAGAACAAAGTGCCATAGTTGTGATTGGTGGCTAGAGAAAAAACCAGAGATTTAGGAAATATCCAGAAGAGTAAACCACCACTAGCCTCAATAACATGGGGTAGAGCCAATGAATAGGATATGGAGACAGCAAGAAGGAAACATAAGTGGCAAGAAGATTTAGAACGTACAGTGAAATAAGAAAAGATGTTTAGAGACAGTAAGATAAGTGAAGACCTCGGAGAAATCAATAAAGAGTAATAAGTCTTAAGACATGGAATAGTTGACTGGGTCCCCGCAGAACCAATGATGACCATCCCTTTTAGAAACCCCAATTCTAAGAAGCGTGCAAACACCTAACCAGAGTGTCACCAAGCTTAAATGTAAAGCAAAAGTGTGTGTTTGAAGATCCTTATGGAATGAATATGCTCAACTTAGAATCTAGTAAAGTGAAGGAATAGTGAAGAAGGGAAATTGACAAATTTGGTAGATTGGGAGATAGCTAGACAACTAAATCGATAAGTCCAATATAATAAAGATAAAAAAAAAAACATGAGAAGAATAGTACGATGCCACCGTAAGTTGGGTTTTGAAGCCACCGATAAATTAAGGAGACCTTAAAGAAGTAAGGACTTATAAGTATGAGAATACCAGGAAACAATCATTCTTAGAAATATGATGTACAACTTATTCAGAGTGTCATGGTAGTGAGGAGGAAATACTAGAGTAAAGAGTAGCCTCTGAACCAAAAATTTAGTAAGAGATATATTAAGCAATCAAGTTAATAAGTCTTCAGGAAAGTAAAGGTGTAAAGGGTTCAAGGAACTGAGGTAAGAAAGAAACCGAAGCTGCAGAGTGAGTTTCTTAAATAAAAATAGTAAAGAGAGTATAGTGACACCCAGAGAGAGGAAGTAATAACTTTAGAAGGCTAAAAAACAAAGATAAGATAGGAAAAAGAATAGAGATAATATGAGGAAGTTGTTAAAAGCATGATCTTAAAAGGACTTCATAAAAGGGGCAGTGAACGTAATAGTCGAAGGTAATCAAAAGTAAATTTGAAAGAGACAACCAGACAGTTTTAGCAGTCATATCAGAAGTAAATTTGGAAGAGACAACCAGACAGTTTTAACAATCATACCCTACTCAGAGGGAAGTTATCAGACATGTATACACGGAGGTTCCAAACTTATAAATAAGTCATATTTGCAATTAGATCACCATAACCAGAAAGACCTCAGAACAAGGTCCCACCCTCCCAACCCTCGTTAAACAACAATAGAAGAGGTGGATCCTGATAATTGCCTCAAGACATTCCCAGGAATAAGTGAAAGTATAATGGAAGAAAACTGGACAAAGGACCTTCAGGCATAGTTTAAAAATAGAATAAAAGTAAGAGATAATGTTGGATCAAAGAGTTAGGAAAGAAGTTGTTCAGATGGTATGGTACAAGGATAAAGTGGTAATCATGTATTAACTATGATTCATGGAACAAGAGACATAGACCGCGATAGTTCTTAATATAACATAAGACAAGCATAAGGTAAGGAGAGTGCAAAGGAAAAAGATTAGAAGTAAAACTATGGAGGTGTAGTGGCGGTAGTAAAAGAATACCTAGTGAGTCAAGAAAAAGTGTGTAACTACGAGGTCACATAGTATCGAAATGCAACCAAAGATCCCTTACGAGTTAGTTCACGTAAATCACATTAAATACCCAGCCCCAGACATAGTTGACCAAACCACTACGGGTTTGGGACGGCCTAAGCCACTGCTATGGGTGGTTTGATAGATGAGTAGAATAGTACGAATCAAGGGGATAAGTTACTGTAAGTTACAATTAACATAAGGAGTGGATCCTTATGGCATGTGATGTTTGCATGTATTTGAGATGACCATTAACAGTACTAAAACTTTGAAGGAAAATCAGTATAGAACACCTTAACCAGATTTATAGCACCAATGAACAAAAGGTATGAAAGGAACATGGACTATAGTTAGAACTGAGTCACCAAGGTCCCCATTTATAGCAAGAAGCAATAATAGGCGTACAGTTCAGCTCCCAGCAAAGTTACCAGAACCCAACCTATTTAGTATTAACTTGTTGGATGAACAACTATAAATTACAAAAGGCATATAAAGAGTCAGACCTTACGCCATAGGGTCATAAGTTATATAGATAAGCAGAGGCAAGAAAATTATAGCAAGGAACCAGTAAGCAGCATAACATATATATAAACACACACACACACATATATATAAACACACACAAAAATACTTTCCAAAGTCAAGCCAAAGTAAAGGAACCCAGTTTTAGAAAACACGAGTACCTATCGAGATAGAAGGAGTGGAACTAAACAACAAACCTAGTACCCTTCTAAATTAATAGATCAAGTAAGGAATGAGCTGGAGCAGGTAGAGTATAACAAAAAGTCTAGAAGTGAGATTCCCTGATGCACTGTAAGAGTTGAGACAAGACTGTAGTGTAAAGTAATGAATAAGAATCTATGGAACCAGGATGAGGTGTTCCCTCTCGATCCAAATTTCAAAAATACTAAGCCTGAAACAGAAGCCCAGATAAGGGAAAGACTGAAGCGAGCGTGAGTTAGATTACAAAGAAGTAAGAGTTCTAGCAGGTGAAACAAGGTAGTTTCGAGTATAAAATGAATTAAGGCTGATGGTATGGAGAGAGGCCCTGAACCCGGAGGTCTGTTGTGAGATCCTAAGTTTAAAAAGGATTCGAGGACGAATCCTATTTAAGGAGGGGAGAATTTGTAACGACCGATAGTTTTTATTACTACATCTAGTCTGCCTACAGTGATACAGTTACGTAGCACATAAAATAAATTATTTTGAGACTCAAATATACTTATGGAATGACTTTGGGGACAATCGGTAAATCCCTCAAAGTCCCGGGACGAGACTGTACAGTGTTCCTTTTTGGACAGCTCGTGGTATTTGGAGTGTAACTTTTTCATATGAACTTGGATTTTTATGAATTTTATATCACCGAAAATATGAGATCGAGATCTACGACTTCCACATTGAAATTTTTTCCAAATTCGGAACAAAAATACAGGTCAAAAATTTAGATGAATAGTAATTTCGGACACAAATGGAAAAATCTCAAATTTTCTTCATTTTTCTACACTATTCTATAATATTCTTAATATCAATTGGCCCCCTATATAAAGGGGCTACCATTTACTATTTCCTAAAGGAAAATGAAAATGAAAAAAAAAAGATACGTAGTCGAGAGGAGGGGAAGAAGAAGAGGGAAGAAAAAAGGAAGAAAGAATAAGAAAATATGAGTAAGCAAAGGGGATTTCCCATCTTTGGAGCTTGAAAAGTGAAGGAAAATCAAGAAGATGAAGGTAAGAAAATTTGACCCAAATTTTAGTTTGTTAAATATTTGAAACTTGAAGATAAATTAGAGACAAAGGCATGTTAGGGGTTGCATCTTGATGGTTAATAAGTAAAGAAATAAGTTATGGAGTTAAGTATTTGATTTTGAAAAGTTTTAAGTTTGATTTAAGAATATTGGAATTGGGAATAAATGAGTAGTTAATGATGATAATATATTAGTTTAGGAAGTATAGAGTTGATATAAATTAATGGAATGTGTGTTGGAAGAGTGTGGAAGCTTTTGGGATAATTTTGGGTGAGTAGAATAGACTTTAGAAGAATGGCAAAAACCTGGAAATAAAGTTCACGTCGCGACGCAAAGTGAGTTTCGCGTCGCGATGAGTAGAAGGAAAATTAGGGCCGATTCTGGAATGGTTGCATCACGACGTGCGCAAAATCTTATGTTGCGATGCGACGATGAAAATATCACCATAATAGTTTCTATCTAGTTCAGTTTCATCCCAGCGTATTAGAGACCACCTTAGGGTCTCGTATCAGTTTGAATCCATATATAGCGTCATATACCAAGCGTGTATTAAGCAATAATAGTACAAACCTGAATTGAGAAAGTTTTACGTAGTTCTGAAACTCACCTCGTGATTTGTAATCTAACCAAATTACCATTTACAGAGCATTACATGAGTTGCAATCCCTTTTGACGAAGCAGAATAGCTCCAGCTAGATTTCTAAACTGTGAGTGGACATTTCTTTCTTTAAGTTGATTTTTTTTATTGATTTATTATTTTTTTATAAATCGAGACTTACTTTTCATGCACATAGGGCGTTAGCCATGATTTATTTACAATTGTTTTTCATATAATTGTGATTTAGAAAAAATATTTTTCAAACCTGAGTTTTATGTTTTTCGGGACATGAAGGAACCTTACCCCAGTATGTAACTTGAGACAATATGGAATTCACGGACGGAGGACATGTACAGATGTAGAGGACTTAGGAACGACGATACATACGCCCTCAGATCCTAGAGCCGGGCTAGGGGATGACGATACGTAATGCCCATAGACCTAATTTAAGAGCTTGGGTGGTAGCGTAGATCCGCACCCCTAGTTCTAGTTTTATGGCTTGGGGGACGGTGATACGTAAAGCCCCAAGACCACCAAATTCAGGGACAGTAGTGGCATGCTTTGGGGGACAGCGATATGTAACACCCCAAAGTCATAAATTTGCATTCCTGGCTCTAGTTAGGCGTATGGGGGGACAATGATACGTAACGCCCCCATACGTCAAGTTTTTTAGACATAGATACAGATTTCGGAAACAGTTTTCAATTTTCAGTTACAGTTTTCAGAAAGAGCTTTTTGAAAAGAAATTTTCCAGAAACAGTTTTATAAGAGATTTTTAAAAGAAGCTCATATTTTTAAGAGAGAAACCAGTTTTCTTATAAAGCTATTTCATGAGTTTTCGATTTTAGAACTAAATATTTTTATAATAGTTTTTCGTTTCTCGTCCACTCACTTAGATTATACATCGATCTAACCCCCCACTCCTAGTGTTTATTTTACAGGTATTCCAAGAGAACTTATTCGAGAGAATGGATATTGATGGCAGTCACTAGTGGGTTTGAGTCCATCAGTCAGAGTATAAGTTCAGTCAAGTCAAGTAAAATTTAGTATCAGAAAATTGTATAAGTAAAGTTTAGTTTCAGTACTAAAGTGTAAAGTCGAAATGTATGTAACGTTAAGTTTATGTGAGTTTGTATTTTATGTTAATGAGTTTGGGAAATGGTCCCATGTTCAAGATATAGTTGAGATAAGTCAATAGCAAAGTATTCAGTTAGTATGTCAGAGGTTCAGGGGAATAGTAACGGCCTATTCCCTGCCGGTAACTTCTCTGGATCGGGGGTGTTACATCATATATACCAGTGTTTGCTCTTGGTTCAAAAACATCTTCCTTAGCTGAGTTATAATATTGTAGGAGTCAGGCATATCCACATATTCCCTTTACAGATCGGGAGACATAATACAGAGAATGAGTGACCTGACTCTCAGATCATTATCTCTCAATTTCTAAATGTCTCCCTTTCTTCAGGTATCGACTTCGAATCAATATCAACTGTATTGGACTATCTAGCACATAACTCAGCTTCTCAAGTCTCATGAAAATCTTAAGACCCAATTCCCATTCAGAAAAGTTCTAAAGGCCTTTTAATTGTTCGCATCTAGGACACGTGAAAAATTTAGAAGATGTAGTAGCTGCCATCACAAAATTTAACAAAAGAAACAGGAATTAATAGAAAAAAGTAATATCATCAATATCATAAAATATCCAACATATCATGGAATTTGAATATAAGGATGTCCTTCCACTATTTTACATAAATTGATTATCCCCAAATAAAATACCAGAATTTAATAATTAAATTAAATTCTATAGTAGGAAGTAGATCTCACAAATATATCGACACAAACTTTGGCATATTGTACCCAAATATATATATGAAATAGATAACAATTATCAATCACATCTAAGTGACTATTAAATAAGTCCTGAATTATTTTCGATCCTCACTGCTTTGACATTTATTAGATGGGGCGTATTCAAGGCAATACTCGTCAATGAACACATCCAAGATACTTATGCACTACCTCACTACTTTGGCATCTATTGATATGCACTTTCGCTCGAATTTATTTCTAATCAAATAAATTTTACCGATATAAATAAATTTTCATAAACCATAGCGACACTGCTTTGGCAGATACAACCACAGCATTAGTAAAATTATTTACATCCATATTGATGAGACAAAGTATATACACACATAAAATAAAGCCTTATTATAGGAAATTTTCAAGTACTGTCAAACAGTTAAAATAATTGATCCAATCAATTATTTCTTAAGCATGTATAAAATAAATTGAATTAAATATCAAATATTTAAAGCATGATTTTTTTTAGATGTGGGATCAGACTCTCTGATGCCATTTTGTTGGGGTAAGCGCAGCAGAGGCGCGGTAAATGGGCGAAAATAATTTTTAAATATTTTGAAATTTTTCTGAGCGAATTAATTAATATCAAATATTTTTAATTTAATCAAAGTAGTTTAAATATATTATTTATTAACAATTAATAACTTAATATATTTTGAAACACGACAAATTATGTTACGAAAATATTTTTCAATAAATATTTCTCGTAACGGGTAAACGGTCAAACTGGTTGACCAACCGCAGATTCTGGCCAACCCGATCACTTGGCTAGTGACCGGTCAGTCCTTGGTCTACCAAAATAATGACCAGTTCACTATTTGGATAGCCGTGACACGGCGAGCCTATTTCGACGGAAGTTTCTCCATTTTCTCACATTTTCACGGAATTCTAGAATTAATCCACCACCCAATACACATCCAAAATCATCCAAATAACATATTTTTCTTTAGAGAATATTATTTTAAGTAAAAAATCAGACCTGATCCAGAATATAATTATCCATTTTTCATGTCAATATTCAATTTATTCACAAAATTAATACAATTAATTTACAATCAAAATTAATCACCACAATATAAAACTTCAAGGATAATTCTAGGAAATATTTGAGTGGTAATAATCACTCTAGAGTAGAAATTGAAATTTTGAGATTAATTCATTAATTAATCCTATACACATGTTGACAAAAAAATTATTAAAGTTAATCAAACAACCACACCAATTTTTTTATTCAAATATATATCTTTGATACATAATGTAATTAAAACATGCAATATACATATCTCATACATATTTACATGCACAAGCAACAAAAAACCAAGAAAATAGAAATTGGGAACTTAATATTACCTTAATATAAATTCCAATTTCTTTAATTTTCTTCTTCTTGGTATTGATCACTTGTTTAAAATCCCTAATCCATTTTTTTCTTTTGTTCTTAACTCATGAGAAAAACGGTTTAGGCTTTCTAAAATGAAACAATTTCCATTTATAAATTTTCCCACCCATGGCCGAAAATTTGGGGTTTTTTTGGTCAAAATTAACAATTTATTTTGGCCAAGATTTTGACACATGTTTGATCTTATCTAAAATGTAATAATTATTTTGATATTTTGCTAATAAATCCATGTGTCAAAATTGCATGGATTAGACAATTAAAATTAGCCAAATTATTAAGAATATTCCAAATAATATTCTTAATCAAAATTAATTAATTAACAATTAATTAATTTATTTAATTCTTATTAACAAAAAGACAAAATTTATTATGGAAAAATATTCCAAGAATATTCTTCCATTTATCATTATTAATAATTAATTAACAATTAATTAATTATTATAATAATAAAACAAGTGTCAAAATCTAATTGATCATTAATGTGTTTCTAATCAAAATTATGTATCATATACAAATACACATTATTTAATTCGCATTTGTAAATTATGGATAATCCAAATTATCCATAATTAATTGCCCAAGTGCTCAAAGAGTAAACTTTATATTACAGGACTCTTTAGGTTCAAGATTATTTGTCACGAAAATCAATTCCATGTTCGTAATTTATCCACTCACAAATTACGATGATTGCAGATAATTAAGTTGAACCATTCAAGTCAAAGTCAATACATATTATAATCATTATGTAATAGGTTATCGGAATTATCCGGAGATATATAATAAACGTCAAATCTTTACTGTAAATAGTTAATGCGTCGCGACATAATTATAATTCTTAAATAAATATTCAATACTTGTTTCCGAATCATACCTCAGCCAAGGATTTCAAAGAATCACAAATTGGATACCTAAATCTCGTACACGAGACTGACAGATCCTCTCTAGATTCATCACAGGATATCGTTAGTATAGTCCATACCCAACGAACAGGCGGAGGTCTGATCTTAAAAGATCGTTAACGTGACTACCATCAAAGTTTGGAGGATATCCCACATATCCATAATGGTATCACAAGTCAAATGAGCTAATATGCTATTTGACTTATAAAGATTCCTATTGACATTGGTGTACCATCTATCAGGAATATTTGAATGAGTTTTTCAGTATTTATCCAATAAATACCTACATGTTTATATGAGTCTCCCAAGACTCATGGTTTACTAAGATAAACCATAAGAACAATTCTTATATACAACACGTACCGGTCTCATAAGTTTACTAACCGACCAGGTATGTAAACCTTGACCAGTAATAGTTTTAAGAATAAATTGTATTGTGACAATTCTCTGTGACAATTGCGACTCTTTTACAATTCCGTTATTCATTCCAATATCTTTTTACACCTTAACCATATAAAAGATTATTTTAATGAAAACTACTAAATTTTATTCATAATAAAATATAAATCTACATTGTTTTTACAATAAATACAATAAAATTTGGCGCGTCAAACACCAACTCTAACAAAAACAAGTAAGAATTAGAGATATTAGCTAAAGTAAAAGAAGTGTTTAGAGAAGTTTTGAAAGTTCTCTACAATATTTTAATAAGGAGATGAAATTGGATCTAGGAACCAAGCTTGCTAGCTTTGGGAATTCTCTACAACAATAAGGAGATGAAGATTAGATCTTTGAACCAAGCTTGCTAGCTTTGGAAGTTCTCCACAACATTTTAACAATGAGAAGAAGATTGGATATTGGAATCAAACTTGCTAGGTAAGTTTGATCTTCTCCAAATCTATGTTTTCATTTGTGAGCATCGGTGAGACATATAATGATGAATTATGTATTTACAATAATAAACTAGCTTGATATTGAAATTAGGATAATTAATTTTGTATGGATACTTTGGAAGTATAAGTACAATATACTTGTAATTGGATCAAAATATTCATGTTGAACATGGAATATAAAATTAGAGTTTTTGGAACTGTTGATGATAGCTTAAGTTACTTACCCACCTTTGAGTGACCTAGAATAATTCATGAGTCACTTTATTATTGGATTCTATTTTGGTTTATGTTTTATAATCAAGAAAATAACTTATATTTTTTGATTTCCAACGAGTTTTTAAACACCCAATTTCGAGTTCAAACGAGTGAGAAATAATCAAAAAAAATGGTGTGCTGATACCACTGTTGGAAGCGGCTGTGAGTGTGCAATGCAAAAATATTAAAATTATTATGCCGCTTTCCCCTTTGCCCAAGACCCATTTGTTTTGATTATTCTACAAGCCTAGGCATGTTATACTATATTTCTAAGCATAAACTCATAAAACATGCAAAGAACATAAACCTAAACATGCTAACTATCATAAGAACTCTAATTAAAATAAAGAAAGAAAAAGACTTACTTGAACCGAAGACTCCTCCAGTCCTCCCTCCACTCTACAGCTTTTCTCGAGCTCAGCAAGCTCTTCAACGTTCCAAAGAGCCTCCCAAATGTGTGGCCTCCAAAGATTCACACACCAAAGCCAAAACTCAACGGCAAGACTACGCCTCGAGTGCACGGGTATGTTGCCCTTGGTGCTAGCCTATTCAATTACCTCAAAAACTTTTAACTAGACGTTCCTCTAGTCAGTTAGACTTAATGATCCTCAAAATCAATGGCTTACTCTTAAACTTTAGAGTTGCTCACTTATATAAACCCGAGATATGAAAGGTTTGGTGTAAAGATTTGTGAAGAATTCTTTGGGTTTATATAGTGCTCCAAATGTTAGACAATTATGACCCATAGTGTCACTATTTGTAAAAGACATTATGGTTTTTGTACAAATTAACTATGTGACTATGGAAATTGTTATTTTATCATATTGTAATTGGATTACTTAAATATAAAGTGATAAAAGTCCTTATGATTAGTTCCAGATTATAAGATATGAGACAGTATCAATCCACTAAGGTTTAATCATTAAATATCCCTAGTCGTAGTATTATCGAGATTGGACATCGATAATGCGGAATAGACTAGTATTGCACTTGTGCGCGTTGTGGGAGCATAACAGCATATTTCTCATATATTTAAGTATTGGATACTTATGCAAGTGTGATAGGAGGTTGTGTTTACCAATGGTACGGAAACAGCTTCGCTCTGGATAGACCCCACGGAATCACATTGGTTGTATGACAATGTGTCTATGGGAATCCGATTCAGGGTAGGTGTATTTGGTCTTAACCTGAGACTTGCATCGCTAGTACTTGCGACAATCATTACGCTTTAGTTTTGGTCGTCCAGGACTTTAACAGGTTCTGTGTACTCCTCTTCTGGGCTTATTAAGAATCGTAGAGTATTGGATGTGATGTCAAGATGGAAGTACCACTTCAGTCATATGAAGATGATGATCACGCAGGGATACACAACTGGTACTCTAATGTGTTGCAACCATCGGGATAATATGACAACGTCATGATTATCCGATTAAAGAGACTAGTTGATTGTGATCCGATATATGCTTCGTCGGGAGACACTATTCCAGCCCCAAGCGTTGCATGTGACATCTGATATTGGATCGTAATACGCAATACTACGTATTGTACGCCTGACATAGATTATATATTCCTGTAAGAATATTTCTGGAGAATTGGGTAGGCACGGTGCTTTGCTAGAAGCTAACCATGTCTTGTAAATTGGTTAGCACGTATTATGAGGTACGCACTTAATCGGATAGTCCGATAACCGGATTTACTGCCTATATATCCAGAGGTCTCTTTGGTCGCTTCCCAAAGATTCACCGATGACAGTTGATTTAAATTAGAATTAATATGGGATTAATTAAGAGAGAGAAAATTAATCTGGGATTAATTGAGGCAGTTTTTAATTTCTGATTAAATGTGTTCGAAAGAGAGAGAGCGCGATTAATTTGGAATTAATCGGTAAAATAAATTTTATAGTTAAATTTGATTTTTCTATTTAATTTATTGATATGGGCTAAACTAATATATCAGATATATTAATTGGAATTAGATTTCAATGTGAAATTAAAGTCGGACTTTAATACATACGAAAGGATTAATTTAGAATTAATTCGTAAACGGCATTCGTAATATATTTACGAGGCGTCGTTATTTAATTAAATTAGATTTAATTATTTAGCGACGAAAATTCTTCAATTGGATTAAACAAATCCGAGCCGTGGTAAACAATTGCTGAAACTGTTTGAATTTTGAATTCAAAATGTGGGGCCCACTTCACATGTGGTAGTTGGGAGAGTAGTTGGCATTTATGCCAAACCACCTACTTTCCAACCACCTTGCAATGGTTTTGGTGAAACCATTTACCCAACTGTAGGACACAAAAATCGGCAACGCTGTTCTAGGCTCGCGGCCTAGTTGGGAGTACGGAGTAGCCCGCAGAGGAACTAAACCTGAGAAATAACATGGAGTCGCCATCCGGTATGAACCGGAAAAATGTGATTTAAGGCCGCACTCACCCCTTGCAAGGGAAGACCTCAAACCGTTGGGTTCGGAATGGTCCATTACTTATGCCACTTGTGATGGTATGATTTGTGCAATAAACTAACCGAATCTACTCAACATGTATTCAAAGATAGCCTACGCCTAAGTTCGCATGCATAAGAATAATAATAAAACCTATATCTAAGTTCGCATGCTTGAAAGTAAGTCTTTAAATGGAAAACACACAATATCACACAATGAGCAAATTGGACTATTAAGCCAAAATAAACAAATAACTATTTAAACATAAACATAAACTAGAAGAAATATCATGCATAAAAATAACATAATCATGCTTTGAAAATAAATAATAAACTAGGCTAAATCATGCTTCAATTACTAATAAATAATCTACTAACTACATCATGCTCAAATACAAGTTAAGATGAAATGAAATACGTGTCTCTCAAGTGGTACGTGGCATTGTATCCCGAGTACAAACCGCACTACCGTCCATTCGGATTTGGCTACGGAATTTACGTCCGGGTTTCCATCCGATTTACCACAAAAGGGAACACATATTCCGCTCATCCAAAATTCACATCATGCCTCAATAAATGACTCTCATGCGATAAGATTTTAAAAAATAAAAATAAATGAAGATAAAAAATAAAAGGGTTCCCTCAGGTCTAACCTCTTTTGTCCTCTCTCGAAAGCGCGTTACACGGCCGTCGGAAGGGCAATGCTCCGCAACTCTTTCGGTTCACTAATCCTACGTTTTTCCTCGCTGTTTGGGCCGCTGTTTTCACTCTGTTTCGCTGCTATTTTTGCTGTATTTTCTGGCCACTGTTTTAGGGTTATTATGGGACTATTTTAGTGCAGTTTTCAGGGGGTTTAGGGGCAATTTCTGGACTGTTTTAGTTGTGCAGCTTTGGGGTGCAATTTTTGGGTGCTTTTAGGCAGATTTCTAGGCCTGTTTGTGGGCTGTTTGAGTGGTGAATAGGGGGTGTTTGGGGTTTATATTTGATGGAAAATAGGGACTGTGTATGGCGCGAATTTGGGTGGTCAATGGGCAGTCTGTGTGGCGTGAAGAGGCTTGAGAGCTGAGGCTTTTACGTGAACTGAGTGTGTGATGGCGTGAAGGAGAAATTAACATGAGTGGGTTGGCTTATGGTGCGGCAGGTGGGCTGTTTGTGAAGCGTGATGTAGGGCTGGTGAATTGCAAGGGGGCAGTACGGCGTGAGGTTGAGTTTGGTGTGTGTGGGGCTAGGGGCTTATGTGTTATGAGTGTGTATCGTGAGTGGCTGAATGTTTGTGGGGCTATGGGCTGTTGACGTGTTGGTGGGTAGTGGTTTGAAGGGTTTATGTGTTAAGGGGCTGTTCATTTGTGAGTGGGGTGAGGGTGCTTACGTTGAGGGTTGTTGCGTGGAGCAAGTTGGGCGTGTGGTGTTGGTAGCAACGTAAATAGGCTAGTTGAGGAGGGAATGTGGCTTGTTGTCGGCTGCAATGTGAGGGCTTACGTGAAAGTGAGTCAAGGGCAATCTGTGTTGGCTATGGGTGCGTGAAGGCTCTTGTGTTTTTAGTGAATAGGTGTGAAGGATGCTAGGTGTCAATATTGTGTGTATGAGCCAGGGTTTTGGGTGTGTGATGAAGGGTTCTTTTTATAGGCAATGGGATGGGGGCTTTCCTTATTTGAGAAGGGGAAGGATTTGTGATATCTTATGAGATAAGGAAAATCTTTTAATTAGGGAAGTGTTTTAATTTGATTTGATTTGTATCTTTTAATTAGGGAATGTATTTTAAGTGGATTAGGAAAGTATTAGATGAGATTTCTTTAATTTGGGAAGGGGATTTATTTAATTTTGGAATGAGATTTAATTTAATTTAATTTAATTTGTGTTTTAATTATTTGGATCGGACTTGGGCGAAATGGGCTTGTTCTATGGTTTGTGGGGGTTTTGGGCTGAGGATGTGTTTTAAAACGAAGGTCCAACAAGCGAACCCGAAGCTGATCCAGCGAGTTAAATCCAACAATGTGTCAATTCATGACCATTTCCTTCCGACGTTCGTTTCCCGCGGTTTTCACAACTAAAGAGGTAGTGTCTCCATACGAGACTCATCATCGGGACTTATATGCAAAAATACAATGTCTACACCAACCACCTTGTTTAGGTGAAAATGATAAATTGGTTTTCACCAAAAGTCTTCTCTCTCTCTCATTTGGTAACATATCTCAAAACACAAACCCTAGCTTCATCCAAAATAGGCGTGAACTTGCTCTCAACCTCTCTTTGATTTTGTGACAAAATCATTCAAAGCTAGCACTTCAAAGATCAACAAAGGTGATAGGGAAACAACTCAAAGCTTGAAATCAACATTGAAAGGTTGGATCTTGGAGATCACTTCTCAAAATTTTAAATTCCAATCCGTTCATTGTAAGTATATTCTGCAACTTATAATGATCTTTATCACACACTTTCATGCTTATTAGATCCTTAGCAAGTTCTAGGAATACTAACACCAAAGACAACAAAGTTAATTAAGAATCCGATGTGGGATAAAAGCTAATTTAATATTAGCCATTAGATCTTAATTTAGTGGTTTAATGAGATTATAAAACCCTAATAAGGGTTTGGGCCGAATTCGAATTCAAAACAAATAACAAAAATAAATAAATAAAAAATTTACTATTCATATGTTACTATTCACATAAATAGTAATTTTGTTTTTTATCTATTTATTCCAATTCCCAAAGTACCTATATCATCATTCACTAAGCCACTATGAAACCTCATAAATGATCTGTTCAATAATTAAACACATCGAACCATTTATGAATAATTCCTATAGCAATCATATATGCTGTTAAATATGTACTGTGCACTGTTAACCATTGATTTCGACTTTTTTGTGTGTGACCTTTTCGGTCCCCTCAAGTTGGACATGAAATGAATCGTGATAATTTAATAGAACATAAATTATCATCCGATCAGATGGTCGTTCGATTTCAATGACCAAGGTTGACATCTAGCAACATGCCAAGGCCCCCAATGAGAAGGAAATATATATATATACACCCATTCTATATGCGATTTACATATGATATGATCACTCGCCTCACTGTATCCCCATCTATTGACCTAGGGAACGAAAAGTGTCTACCCATATGGTCAAGGGTATGATGTTCATAGTGCATGAATCATGCTAACCCAAGAATCTCATATGATTCTTCCGCTGTGGCCACAGTCTCAAACACTGATCACACATATCAACCCGCGAACTGGAATACTACTCTTATAAGAAAATATTATTCGAGAGAGTGGCGATTCTCTGTTATATCTTTACAAACTTCATGTGTTTCAATAAATGACCCAATCATACCCTTATGATCGGATCTTTTGAACTGGGGAAGGAGAATGTCAAAGTTTTTTGATCCACACAAAAGATTGTAATGACCTCAAGTCTAAGGACTAGTCATATAATAGATACATGAAAGTTCTCCCAGACACATGGGATAAACACTCCATATGAAAACTTTCGAGGATCAGTTTGATGGACAAGAGCATCCATGTGATACACCAAGCGGACGAATCTCCGCTAGTAGCCTATGAGATCGGCTACCTCACTTAAAAGCGGATCATATCATCATGCTAGTCTCTCCACTTTATGAACGCCCAGATTATTCACAAAATCATGATTAGGAACATTTAAGAGTAATGATTCTCATAAGACGTGGAAGTCATCGTCTTATTACTCCAAGGGCTTTATTACAGTGTTGATGATTTATATAAGTTATGTAAGACACATATAATAAAGATTTATATTTTATTAATTAATGAAAATATTACAAATACATGTATATATAGCCCATCCACAAGTTGGGTATAAGACATATCCCTAATATATATGTAATTAGAATACATGTATGTTTGTTGTTTAACATGTGTTGATGTTGGTTTTGATGTTAAAATTGACCTTTTAGGTGTATTGAAGTGCTTGGAGAAAATTAGAAGTGTTTAGAATTGGATTAAAGGTCAGAAAAAAATATATATATACTATTTGCCAATATTTTACACAGGACACCGTCGTGACACTGATCTCCAACGTCGCGACACTGAGTTCTCAGAGCTTCGGGAGTCGCGACGCTCACTCTTGCACTTCGAGACATTGATCATTCACAGATTGGGTACTGCGACTCTCAATCCTGAGCGTCGCGACACTTTATCAACTACTGTCGTGAGAATTGAAACTCCATTTTCTCCATTCTGGAATTTCCAAACTCCGATTCGATCCTCATTTTTTCCTATGGAATCGTAATATTCTATAAAATAATTTAAAAATACATCTATCATTGATATCCATGGTTAAACCCACTTCCACTGCACAGGACACTGATCCAACCATTGGGGTCTTACCTCCGCTCTAACAAATTTTAATGTTCATTTATTTTGTACTAAGCTATATGAATGTATTAAGTCATTTAGCACTTCTGTAAAGCTAACCAACCACTTTTTATATAATTTCCTATGTTCTCTGGGTGTTTCTTTTCATTTTTGATTGTACGGTTTATTTTCACAAAACATCTATGAGGTCTTAAAACTTATGCTATGAACAAAGCTTGTGTGCTTAAATGTGGTAATTATGGCCAATCCATTCCTTCTGGGGGCTTTACATGTAGAAAATATTTTCCCCCTCGCTCAACAAAAATGCCTTGGGTCTCGAGATCGACCTTGAAAAAATTTTATACTCTCTCCCTCTCTTAGTCGAATCTGACCATTCCTTATTATAATGTTTTACTTCTGTTTTTTGCAATTTTTCAGCCCCGGAATAGCAACTTAGATCTGAACCGTTGTGCACCCAAAACACGCGCACAGCTCACCCAAAACAGTCTGTAATTTACGTGTGATATAGTATTATTTCAAGTTTGATTTTTCTCTAAAAATAACCTCAACACCTTTGAAATATTCCTTTATGTTCCAACACCGAATGATCTTCTATGTTATGTCTCGCAATCAATAAAAACAAGAGTTGGCTTGACTCACAAAATCAATCTCTAAAATCTTTAGAGTTCAAGAATATCACACCAAATTTTTTTTCTTTTATTTTTGTTCTTTCTCTTTTTCTTTCAATAATTGAGAGAAAACAAAAACAAGAGTGGTTAGGTTTTTCAATAAAATGAATTAGGGTAAAAAGATAACATCATTATCCTTTTATACTTCGGGTTTAATGTTGTAAAAATTAAACAAAAACCCAAAGCCCTCACCATACAAAATTCGGCCACCCTTAATTCTCTACACCTAATTTTGCAACAACCAATTTATTAATTGTCATCATAATGACAATGTTTGATTGTCAAAATAAGGTGTAAATTTCATTAATGAGATATTGAATTTTTACAAATCATATTTGGAATATTCTATATTACCATAAATGATATATCAAATCATTTAATATACTTCTTAAATTAAATAATTATCTCATAATCATTTATTAAATAAAAATCTTATATTAAATATAATAAAAAGTTACATGTGTGACAAAAATATATTATTAATCTCATTAATAATAATCTATGTATGTGAGTATATAATTGGAATATCCAATTATATTTAATTTGCTACACTATGTCAAGCTAGCATGGGGACCAAATGGACCTAAGGTTCTGAGCTCCAATAATCACATAATATTAATTAAACTTTGTAATTATATATTCTGAATTATTAACTTTGGGTTATTCCACTAAAAACCCGAAGATGCACTCTCGTTGCCCTAGATGGATAATATATGTCGAACTACGTCAGTGTCTATAGATATAGTCATTTCATAGGGATTGACCTTCAATGAGTATCTCATAATTAGAGTTGGGTCATATTGTTCGTTATACCCCTCTAATTATTTTTACCTTAAATATCATTAATTCCATAATGAATAATTTATTCATAACTATTATGAATATTAATCTTTCTATTCGCAATAGAAATACTTGAGCGCTCTAATCGTGCAAGTACTGAATCAACCCTTAAGGAAGATACTCTACTTCTCGCAAGAAAGAGTGAACTTCATATCTATGTAAAACGTCCCCCAATTACACACCAAACCATGTCCCCAAAGTACGTAGCTATTGGTCGGGGATTGCTACACCAACCCCACCTTTGTAAATCAAAGGATATAACATGCCATATAGGAGTTCGTATTCGATCTTTTTAATAAACGAATCATAATATCATGATACATATTCGATTTGTTTACTAAACGAATCTAATACGTATATTTATTTACTCGTTATATTATTCAATAACATAAGTTACCTTAATTTATTTACATTAATTATTCATAAATATATGCATATGAAACATACAATTAATAGATTTACTAAAAATGATTCACAAAATATAGAAAATCTTTCATGCCTGATTGGAGTTTTAGTCGATGCCATTATTAGGGGAGTAACTGGAATAACTGCCAACCATTCCCGAAAGGAATTGAGGCAAGCGCTTACCCTTTTTTTGTATGATAAATGATAATAAATTCTCGAAACTTAATTGAAAAAATCATAATAATTAATAAAGAAAAATAATAAAATGAATTATATACGAATTGATGAGCTCAAATTTGTATTTGATTTATTTAATAAACAAATCGAATCAAAATGATTAATTTATTAAATGAATTTATTTTTCCAAATCCAAATCCGCCTTAAAGCAAATCGAATCAAACGAATAAACGAATCAGTGAGCTCAAATTTATATTCGATTTGTTTAATAAACTAATCAAATTGAATTAATTCATTTATTAAATGAAACTATTTTTCTAAATTCAAATTCATTTTAAAGGGGATTGTCTTCTACGTATGGCTCTATCGAGTACAATCACTCACAAGTGGAAATTAAGAACAGTACTTTTTTCTTTCAAAAAATGAATAGTACATGAAAGATTATTTACTATAATCTTTATGTGTTTTAGACCGTTATAATGTGTTGTCACGATATAACACGAGTTGTGACTAGTGACTTTATCCTCGTGAATCTTTATCTCATGTGAGCTTTCATCATTCCTCTCTCATTTTATCTGTTCAACACCCTAGTCATGTACATATCTTACCATTTACTTGCCATACTAAACTAACAAATTACGGAAAGGTTAATGCTTTTGTATCGATTATTGTTGAACTAGTGTAGTTTTCTTTTTTGATTTAAAATCTTCAATTAGATTTATATAAATTGATATCCAATTATCTTATAAATTATCATAACACGATATTTTTGTCCCTAAAATTCTTAAATATAAGTTTTAGTCCCTATTATTAAATTTGTTTTGTTAATTTTTATTCATTTTTCATCTGATTAGTGCTAAATGATATGAATACTTAATAATTATCCTAATATAGTAATTATTTATTTCAGAATTAATGAAAAATGTCTCATTTAATTAAAAAATATGTATTTACGACATTGCACTTACGTTTCTAAAACGAAAGTACTAAAAGCATATCCAAATGATTGAAAATGCATGTTCTCCTTTAAATTTAAGGAGCGAGTTAGGATTTTAATCTTCAATAATACTTCCTACTTTTATCCTAGATAAGTTTCCGATAACCTCAATGCATAGATTTAAGATGAAAAAATGATGTCCTACATGTTAACCAATAATATCATAAAAATCAACCAATTAACATTGCACTATATGTATAATAAAATATTTATATTATATAAGAGAAATTTATGAGATATGTTGAAGTAAATCCTCATACTTCACTCCCTAAATAAAAAAAAAAATTGATGTTATTTTTAGGGTAAATGTGAGGAGTCATCATGCTGGAACTTTGGAGATGCTTTAAAGTATAGTTATTTGGGTATCATTTAGATTTAATAGTAAGAGAAAATCATCATAATGGACCTCAAATTTTGATTGGGTCCAACTTTGGAGTCATTAGATATTGGTCCAAATCCACCCAAATATTGAACATTTGAATTATGATTAGCGAACTGTGCTGCCAAAGTAAGGGACCCATGAATATGAAAAGGTGAAGCAATCATTGACATCGTAATTAAAGATATTTTCGAGGTTGCTGACACAAATATCCAATCATTTTGACCACACAATTACTTTTTTATCTTTTTTCTTTTTTAAAAGCGTGGCCCTTATTAAAAATTTTAAAACGTCTTTTCTTTATGGGCCCTTTTAAAATATTCAAAAGTAATATTAACTTTTATGACACCCACTCGGCCAAGATTCCGGATCGTAATCGGAACCGAATAGATTAAAATCGGACAGTTCCAGCTACAATCGGTTATGATTCCGATTCTGGAACCGAACCGAAACCTGACCGGTTCGGGTAAGATTCTTACCCAGACCGAACCACTGTACGATTTCGATTGGAACCGTAGGGTTCCAACATGAATCATAATTCCCAATTAATGTTTCAATCTCAAATTTTTTTATTTTCAAAAATGTAAAAAATAAAAATAAAAATAATATCGAAGGGAACCGGAATCGGAATCGAACGGTTCGGTTCCGGTTTGGTTCCGGTTCCGATTACGATTTCGGTTCCACTTAAGTGTGGAACCGGAACATAATCGAAATTATCCGGTTCGGTTCCGATTCCACACTTGTGGAACCGAAACCGGAACCGAATCGTGGCCACCTCTACTCACACTAATGAAAAATAATTTCAATGAAACTCGTTCCACATAAAACCCCGAGTCTTTCATTTTTCATTATTATTGTTTATAATCTTGACATAACATAAAATTTTATTAGAAAATATTTAAAAATTATTTAGGAAGAAAATTGTAGTTATTAGGGTTAAGAAAATAGGGTTTATAAACATTGGTGTTAATTTTTTTTAAACGAATAACTTGTGATTGTAAAGAGACTTTAGCAATATATAAAAATATGTGTGCATGGATGAAGGCTTTTGTAAGTCAGATCCTCCTCAATTTTTCCTCAACAGTTAATACTAAGTAAATAATAAAGATATCATCATGAATTTATGAATTAAATCCTTAATATTGAAAAATTTCCCTCTTATATAACCTCCTAGTTTTGCCCTTATATGTTTGTGTTTATATAGTTTTAATTAGATTTTTATTTTTTTTTAAATTGTAAATCATTTAAATGAGTTTTAAAAGGCTATTGAATGAGTACCAATAGTCAACTCTGAGATAAAGAAAAATAGTAATGACAAGACACCCGATTTCATTCTCGAAAAGATAAAATTTTACTACGTAATATAATTTTTATCAATTCAATAATAAAATTGAGCGGGTACTTCAGAAAATTTGAAAAGAAAAATGTTAGTGTATGTCAATTAGATAGAATGATATATGGGCTTGAATGACAAAAGCATCATAAAGTCTATTCCATAATTTTATTTTATTTTTTTTGAAAATGAAATTCATTCATTACTAGAACAAAGAATATACAAAATGAGGGAAGTCTCCCTTCCAAATACCATAAAATTTGCTTGATATAGTAAGTTTAGCTAAATTATGCGTAATCGCGATACATAATCTAGGTATAAACTGAACCAAAATATGGTTCAAACAAGTAATCGTTTCTTAAATGTCACTAATCACCCAAGTAATTTCTTTGGCACTATGCATTTTTCCAAGTACCAAGTTAACCACATTTAAGACGTCTGACTTAATGACAATAGGCAAAGCCTTAGCCTCTACAACAGTATTAATCCCTAATAAAAATAGCTTCAGCTTCCACCTGTTCAATATCAGATCCATCCAAACCTTGTTTCACACCCAGCACATTCACGCTTCCTGCACTGTCCTTAATTATCACTCTAATTCCTCTTTAGCTCATTTCTTGTTTCAAGGAGCCATCAACATGAGCTCTAAAACAGTGAACAAGGGAATGAATCTCATCATGATTAGCAAGCTTGATCCTTTTCCTATCCAGCAAATCAGCTGGCTGGCATGCCCTATCAAAAGAAATAAGAAGAGATTCTACATCATTAAGGATTCTATGTGGCTCAATCTTAAGGTTTTGAAAATAAATTTATTCTGAGCTCCCCAACAACTCCACATAATAGTCACAAATCCTTGGTTCATCTTATTCTTCAACAGGGACCTCCAAAAAATCCTTAGAAGCTCACTAATCTCATCTCCTTAATAACTTCTAATGATCTCATTACAACTCGTTTTGCTCCAATAAAGCTTAGATGTTTTGCACCTAAATAAAGCATGACAAGTTGTTTTCTCCTCCTTAAAACATCTTGGACAAACACTATGTGCATTAATCTTTCTCATTTTAGGCTTCGAGGCAGATGGCAGCAAGGCAAGACATGCTCTCCATAGAAAGATCTTTATTTTTCCTGGAACATCAAGTCCCCAAATATTATTCCTGAATTCCTCCATAGATTCAACTATCTGCATTCCCAAATGATAAGCACTCTTGACTGTTAATTCTCTACTCCTTTCATATGCCGAAAAATATGATCCTCTGTGTTCTGTATTGGCAGATGAATCTTATTGTTTTCTATTAGGGTTGGTGCTATGAGCGCCAATCCGGATCATATTTATGTTCGATTCATGAATATGAGCATACATTTTTCAATAATATTACTAACTTAAATGGTAACACCTCTTGTCTTTTATATAAGTATTCGATCTTATTTCGATTAGATCGATTAGATTGAAAATAATTCTGGTTTAGTGATATATATATATTAAAAAAAGACCCCAGGATTTACAACGTAGTGCGCAGTTACAACATAGTTTGTAATTGACATTGGGAAGTGGCACTATAAGTTGTATATCCTTAAATTAAGTTCCTCATCAAGATTTACTGACACGGATCAGTTAGTAAAATCCACTGTGACCAGTACATGTCGTATATCGGACTTGGTCCGTTGGTTTATCCCAATGAACCATGAGTTTTGGGAGACTCGTATAGACGTGTAGGTGTTTATTTGATAAACACTGAATTACTCACCGAAGATTTCCTAATAGATGGTACACCAACGTCAATAGGAATCTTCTCGGGTTGAGTAGCATATTGATTCTTTGACTTGAGATACCATTGTGGATATATGAGTTATCCTCCACACTTAGATGTTATCCTCCACACTTAGATGGCAGTCACATCACCGATCTATTTAGATCATACCTTCATCTATTCATTGGGTGGGGACTCATGCTCATGATATCCTATGAGTATCAAGAAAGATTATACCAGTTCTGTGTACAAAGCATAGGTAGTCCGTAATTGATTAGAAATTTGTTAAATCTATGACCATAGTATAATTCGGAAGTGAGTTCCGAATGTTATTTAGAGATTGCTAATAGATTAGTCGAAACGATTATTCCTAAGAGATTTGATGTTTATATCTATATCTCTGGGACTATCCAGATACCTGTGACAGAGGGATTATACGTATGAAATGACCTCAACCTTTATGATTTAGCGAGTGTACCCATGGTCGTCATAATTTACGAGTGGGTAAATTATGGACATGAAATTGGATCTCGTGATGGATATACCTGAATCTAGAGAGTCTCACTAATGAAATATACTCGTAGAGCACTAGGGCAACTGTTATGAATAATACTGATTATTTATAACTCGTTTAACGGTTAAACGAAAAATACATGCAATCGGGACCTAAGGGTCATTTCTGAATTAATGTGTATTTGTATTTAATACTTAATTTTATTAAATACACATTAATAAAGTATCAAACTGTGATTTTTGATATATATCATTTATATATGTATTTGAGATATTTATTGTAAATATAATACATATATTTAAGATATTTATATTTATCATTTAATTATTTTATTGTTAAATTATTAAATTTATTTATAAAGTAAATATCTTTTATAATGATTTGCTTTATTAAGCTTAGAAATGGCATGATACCATTGGAACACATTTTGTTTGCTTTATTAAAGTTAAAGTGTTAACTTTAATTTTACAAAATGTGTGCCAATTATTTTTGAACAAAATAAAAATAATTGTTATTTAATTTTATTAATTGAAAATTCGGCAAAGATAGAAATTGCATAACAAAATTGTTTTGTTTATTTTTCATACTTAGACAAGTTTAAATTTTTTTTACAAAGTGAGTTGAGAGAAAATTGAAGAAAGAAAGGAAAATCAAAGCCAAAAATTTGAAATTTTTGTAAGTTTCTTATACTTTCTTCTATATAAAAAAATGTTTCTATTATTCGTAACGTCAAATTATATTATTCAGTTTATTTCTCTACTCTTTGAATTTGTAATTAAATTTGTTGGAAGCTTGTTTGAGGATGTTAAGCATGTATGATTAATTTATATGCTTATTAGTGTAATTAAGCTTAATAAATTAATTTGAAATTAAAGTTGTCATTCTAGCGTTGATTAGCTATTCATAATTAACCTAGAATTGTTCTTGATTAATTTTATGGTGGTGAGACTTGATTGGTGTAGTAATTGGATAATTAAAGTATTGAATTTTGTCAATTTAATGTAAATTGTGAAATTGGAGTAATTTATGAAATTAGAATTCTTAACCCATTCTAATTTTGGGGATTTTCATATATATTATTGAGTTTGATGTATATTTGATGTATATTAAATTTGGGATTAATTGGATTTGATCTTGATGTGTTTTGAATAAATTGGGCCAAATTACAATTAATGGAAAAATCTGGCCAGTTTCGGCAATTTGGAAAAAATTTCTGGATTTTGTTGTAATCTGTAATTTCATGTATTTGACATGTATAAATTATTTTTGGATTTAATTGAAATTAATTAAATTTGTATTTGACATTTTAATGACCAAAACAATTAATTTGCAAAGTTTAGGGGTCTCACGGCAATAAATGATAAATCTGATTTTTCAGATAAAAATTTATTTTTTATTTATTGAGTAATTAGAATAAATTTTTTTATTTTAATTTCCAAGAAAAATATTAATCGAAAATTATTTTGGAGTGAAAATACGCGAAAACGGCAAAAAACAACTTTACCGGGTAACGACTGTCCAAACTATGAACTGGGCATTGTTCGGGTAGCCCATGAACTTTGCCAATATTTTTGGGGCTGATCTGGATAGTCCCGATGTGCATTGGTCGGTCGGTTCGGCCGGAAATGTATTTTATGCTATTTTACAGAAAAACACTTTTGCAAAAGTTTCGCGAAGTTTCTATTGATTTATGTTGATATATGATATCAAATAAATATGTTTAGGTGAAACATGAATGAATTAGTACTATTATATATTAAATAATTTATTCTTAGTTTAAAATTTTAAACTACGATTTCGCCCGAACAGCACTTCTTCCGCTGCGCCTCTCTGATTTGATCCCAACAAAATGGTATCAGAGCGAGTCTGATCCTGGACACCCGATATGATTAGCCCTTTAAAATTTAATATTGAAATTAATCATTACTTAATACATGCATGTGTTTATTTAATTTCATTAAATAAAGTAAAAAAATCTTTTGTTGGAAAATCTCCGTTGAAATAAGGTTTTAAGAAAGTGACTAGTATTAGGAATACTTGTTTCTTCGTCCGCCTTGTCAATACAGATGTAAATATTTTCATGATGCAATGGATGTAACATGTCAAAGCTGTGCAATTATGGTTGAAGGTAGTTCATTTGCGCAGGTAGAAGTTATATGATAAGAGATAAATTCAAGTGAAAGTGGAGATCCTGAAAGTGCCAAAGCTGTTAGGACTACATCGGTAGCTTGAGTTTGTCATTGAAAAGTTTTACCTTGATACGTCTCTTTGTGAACGTGTCAAAACCGTCATAACGAGAAATGATCAGGACCAAACTCAAGAGTCACAGTGAGTGTGATTGACAATGAGTTGTCTATCTAATTAATATACGTATGCGAGAATGTGCCAAAGCTGTGCGTCGAAATATATTCATGGGGTCCACTTCCCATTATGGAATTCAATTTAATTATTGAATTCTCATTTCCGTTTGGGATTACGGTATTACGTAAAGTAGTGGGAGGCACTGCAAGGTTAAAAATCCTTAACTTATGTGGTGTGTAATATTATGTAAATTGTCGCTCATGTTGTTCCTAATGTAGGGGTTTTAAGAGGTAGGACGGGTAACGCGGCGGAAAGCGGAAAATCAAATTTTTCGATTTCAAATTTTTTTTCTTGAACAATTAAAATAAACTTATTTATTTTAATTAATCAATATGTAAAATCTGAAATTTTTACTCAAGAAGTCATATTTCTTATTGATTGCCGTAAAGGCCAAAAACTTTCCATTTTAATCATTTTAGTCCTAAGTTGTTCAAAATAAACTTAGGTGATTTCCAATCACATCCAAAATGATTTGTACATCAAATATACATGAAAGCAGAATTCTGAAAACTTTTTTCCAAATTTTTCCTTAATTACAGAATTACCCCAAAACTTTACATTTTGATCAGTTTGGTCATTAAATTGTCAAATATAATTTTGAATAACTCCAAATCATTAATAATTCTTGTTAGGGTTGGTGCTTTGAGCGCCAATTTATTATGTATTTCCCTGTAAAAGCTTTTGTATATATTTTATTAATGAATAAAATAGATAGTTTCTGTAATATAAATTTCTTTTATTATATGGTAAATACGTAAATGACCATAGAGTGATTGGTCATGATACAGTTGCAAAAACATCGCAACTGACATTGATTGGTATCATAACATTATCATTCTTTAACTGTTCCTGGTCAATGTTTACAATTACTGTTGGATAATTAGGACCTATAGCATCACTGTTTGTAAAAGACATGATGTTTTTTCAAATTAACTAAATGACAATGGAAATTGCTATTTTATCATTTTGTAATTAGATTACTTGGATATAGAAATTATAAAAGTACATATGGTTAAACCGGATTAATAAGATATGAGACAATATTAATCCACAAAAGGTTTGATCATTAAATATCCCTGAACGTAGTATTATCAAGACTGGACATTGATAATGCGGAATAGACAAGTATTACACTTGTGCGTGTTATGGAAGCTTAATAGCATAGTGTAGGCATTGCATTTTTGCATATGAAACCCGATGATGAGTCTCATTGGAGGCACTACCTTTTAGTCGTGGAAGTCGCGGGAAACGGACGTCGGAAGGGAAAAGTTGGAAATTAACATTTGGTCGGATTTAACTCGCTTGTTTCGCTTCGGGTTCGCTGTTGGGACCTCTATTTTAAAACACGAAACCCATTAAATTACATCTCACAAATTAAATAATTAAAACATTTAAAATACATGTCACAAATTAAATTAAATTAAATTAAATTGAATTAAATTAAAATCAATTATAACCAATTAAATTAAATTAAAACAAATCCAAAATTAATAAATCACTCACCGAATTTAAATAATTCATTCCCTTAAATAATTAAAATTAAATACACATATAGATTAATTAATTTTGTTTCCTTATAAACCTATGCAGAAACCCTAACCCTACCCTCTCACTATATAAACAACAACAAACCCTGGACATCTTGGCTCTCTCTCTGGCTATCTCTCTCACGGCAACAACCAAAAAATAACAAAGAAACCCTAAATCTTCCTATCAGCCCCCCAGCTAACTCACAGCCATGTAAACCACAAAAAAAAAAACAATAGCTCCTCCACATTCTCCTTCTCTCGGCAACCCTCTCCAAATCGGCCATCACTCTGGGGACTCTCTCTTTCACAAACCTAAACGCCACACAACTCACGCCCTTTGCGCTCAACAGCTCAGCCATCTTCTCCCTCACATGAACCCTAATAGTGAAACCATGCTCCCTCCACCCTCTACGTGAACTGCAGCCCCTTGCGACCCGCACACCTCCTCGCCAAAGCCACACAGCTCACTCCTCTCAACTCACGTAACAGCAGCCCAGGATTCTTAAACACCCAGCACACAAACAGGCATTTCACGCATAGTGTCGTCTTCTTCATGCAACTCACATGTAACAGCCCATTCACTAGCCTTCAAACTACCGACTACAACAGCAGCTCACTCCTCACACCATATACCGTACGCTGTCATGAAACCCTAACTCATCATAGCCCCACCGACACAATGGATCAGCCCACGTTAAATACACTTCAAACAGCAACAAACCCTCCACTCTCGGTAAGAAACATATGCATATAAAACCCTTACACTCCACGGATCAATAGAAACCCTAAATGACCTAAACACTGCCTCTCCTCTCCTCTCACGTCCCTGCCACTTCCCCACACTGCCTTACAAGCCCTTGCACATTGCTTCCCCATTCACCCTCACAAGCCTCACTCCTCAGCCCTATAATAAGTAGCCCGCTGCACTGCCTCACAGCCCCCAGCCTTCAACACCACAATCGCCCATCACGCCCCACTTCCTCAACCCTTCACGCTACTGCATCAGCCATCACGCACTCAGAACTTTCCCTCAAAAAAAAAACCACACATTGCCGCTTCAACACCAAGCAGACCATACTAAGCCACCTACGACCTTAGCTCGCCACTCACCTTCAAAACAGTCTGCCTCACGGATCAAGCACATTGCCACACGCCCTCACGTTCTCTGCCCTCACGTTCTCTGCCCTCCCATTAACGCCATGCATCTAATAGCCCATCGCCACAACAAATAGCCAAAACAGCTCCATCACTTCACGTCAAATATTGCCTAAAAACTGCCTTCAATTCACACAAATACTGCCCTCAAAAGTCCCATACCCTTCACATAAATCCCATCCACAAACAGCCTCTTAACGGCCTTAAAGACCATCCGCAAACTGCCCCACAAACTGCCAATAAAACAGTTCAGAAACCGCCCAAAGTAGTCCCCGAAACTCTCAAAAACAGTCCATTAATACACCAAAATAGTGATCAGAAAATACAGCACAAACCGAGGGAAAACAGCGATCAAAACAGTAAAACAGCGTGCTAAGATGTTAATCCAGTGAACCGGAAGAGTTGCGGAGTGATAGCCCTTCCGACGGCCGTGAAATACGAGTCTAACAGTCGACAAAAAAGGTTAGACCTGATGGTATTTTTCATATCCGTTTTCAGTTTTATTTTTATTATTTATTGAGTTTCGTTTGCATGATTATTATGGATTGATGCATGATTGTGGCCCTTGGATGAAGGGATGTATGTCGTCTCTTGCGGTATATAGGATGGAAACCCGGACGTAAATTCCGTAGCCGATTCCGAATGGACGGTATTGTGGTCTGTACTCGGGATACAACGCCACGTACCACTTGAGAGACATGTATCTCGTCTTATCCAAATTTGTGTTTGAGCATGTTGTAGTTTGTAGGTTATTTATTTATTATTTAAAGTATGATTTAGCTTAGTTTGCTATTTATTTTCAAAGCATGATTATGTTATTTTAGGCATGATATTATGTTTAGTTCATGTTTATGTTGGAATAGATATTTGTCTATTTTGTCATAATGATTCAATATGCGCATTGTATTGTATTATGTTTGCCGTTCAAAGACTTACTTTTAAGCATGCAAACTTAGATTATGAGTTATTTTGATAAATGCTTACTAGATGTAGATTACCCATGAGCATGAATGTTGAATAGATTCGGTTAGTTTATTGCACAAATCATATCATCATAAGTGACATAAGTAGGGGACCATTCCGAACCCAACAGTTTGAGGTCTTCCCTTGCGAGGGGTGAGTGCGGCCTTAAATCTTTGTCCCAGTTCACACTGGGTGGCGACTCCATATTATTTCTCCAGTTTAGTTCTCCCGTGGGATACTCCGTACTCCCAACTAGGCCGCGAGCCTAGAACAGCGTCGTCAATTTCTATGT
This sequence comes from Zanthoxylum bungeanum, assembly GCA_019454045.1. Lineage (NCBI taxonomy): Eukaryota > Viridiplantae > Streptophyta > Magnoliopsida > Sapindales > Rutaceae > Zanthoxylum > Zanthoxylum bungeanum. The sequence goes on along the minus strand of SKCR01026052.1, from coordinate 186,870 downwards.
CCCCACAATCTGGCGACTCCACTGGGGATAAGAGAATCGGCCCCGAAATCATGTCTTGTGATGTGTATAATTTGTGCATTAGTTGACTGTTTCTATAGTGGGTTGAGGGTGTTCAATCAAAGGCATTGTCATAAACCTACATCAGAACCATAGTTGTATATCCTATAGAAGTTGCCCCTTTATTCTTTTGATAACCACATGCATATTATATCACATATGTCGCATGCATCTCATGCTTACATACATCATGTTAACCCCGTGTCTTAAAAGCCATCATTGATATCCGTTGGGTTAGAGAAGAGAAAAAGGGTTTGTCAATAGGAGTTTAGCAAACGTGAATTAAGAAACAAAAAACCTTACGACAAGGATAGAAAGACCGTTGGAAGGCCTTCAAAAAAAAAAAAGAAAAAAAAAGAAAAAAAAGGAAGAGAAAAGAAAAAATAGTGAGAGTTGTTTGTCCTTGATAGTTAGACATAAGTCCGATGATGAAATTGATTGCTTTAGAGTGAAACTTTAGAAACGATAAACCCTTGACATGCTTTTATCTGATGCTTTGAGTAATTGATCTATGTTAGACTAGTAAGCACCTTATTATGGTTCTTAGCGGCGAAAACATGAGTAGTTGGCAAGGTGACTAGTTGAAGAAATTGCGGGTCGATGAATGACCATTTTCTTAGATGTTTATTCTGACTTGCTTGTGTTATGATGTATGGTATGGTTGAAAAAAAAAGTCTCTAAAGGAAAAAATTGAACCACCTATAATCGATAAGCGTGAAGCTACCCATGGGCGAGTATTAGGGCCACCATGAGGAGAAATGCTACCTTAAAGGGTAGGTATGTTGGAAAAAAAAAGGAGAGAAAAAAAGAGAAGAAGTTCAAAACGAAAAAAAAGAGTCAAAGGAAAAGAAAAATAAAATCATACCACATTGAGCACAGAAAAGCAATTGCAGAGCCTAACTGAGACATCTAGGTTGGTTTGACCCATCAATCCCGATTTTTAAAACGAAATATTCGAGTTAGCTTACCTAAGGATTAAGCTGCGAAAGAACATTTGCACACACACACTTTGAGTCTGGCATAGATCATTTATTCAAAAATTCATATTTGAGTTGCATTGAGTGTTTTGAATGTTTGCTGGTTTCATTACTGGGCATTCATTGAGGACGATAATATGTATAACTATTGGGACTATTTCGTAGCATGTGATATAGTATGATGATATGGAAGGCCCCACCATATGGTTCATCTTGACCAAGTGCAAACAGCAGAGAGCTGAAAGCTAAATCAAGATTGGGGGCGACCAGTCTGCCACCTCGCGAATTCGGGACATAATAAGAAATTGAGTCATGAGACTTGAGAGAAGACTGTGCAATCACCTGGAAAACTGGCGGAAGGCCTAACCCAACGAAAAAGGAAATTCATTCATGCATGCATGCATACACATAACATATTTGGCATTCTTTTTGTGTTTGTTTTGTTTTGTATTCACAAGTTTCAAAGAAGAAAAAGAGAAAGCGGCAAAAACAAGCCAATCAAAAGCAACAACAGTAGAGTCAGTTTCAGAAATGAATCAGTTGCAGTGTGGGGGCGAGGCCCACATCAGCATCAGTTTGGGGCGAGGCCCACATCAGTATCAGCCTGGGGGCGATGCCCATATCAGTATCAGTTTTGGGGCATGGCCCACATCAGTTTCAGTCTGGTGCCCACATCAGTGTCCGTATGGGGGCCAAGCCCACATCAGTTGCAGTTTGGGGTCGAGGCCCATATTAGTATTCATTTGGGGATGAGTCTCGGGGTTGAGGCCCACATAAGTATCAGTTTGGGGCGAAGCCCACATCAGTTTGGGGCGAGGCCCACATTAGTATCAACTCAGGGTCGAGGCCCACATCAGTATCAACTGAGGGTCGAGGCCCACATCATCAGCAGCATAGGGAATGAATCCTAAGGCCAAGGCCGACGTTGTCAGAATTTGGAATGAATCCAGGGAATGAATCCCAGGGCCGAGGCCCACGTCGTTAGAATTTGGAATGAATCCAGAATCCTAGGGCCGAGGCCCACGTATTCAGAATTTGGAATGAATTCAGGGAATGAATCCCAGGGCTGAGGCCCACGTCGTCAGAATTTGGAATAATTTCGAATGGACGGTATTGCAGTCTGCACTCGGGATACAACGCAACGTACCACTTGAGAGACATGTATATCATCTAATCCAAATTTGTGTTTGAGCATGTTGTAGTTTGTAGGTTATTTATGTATTATTTAAAGTATGATTTAGCTTAGTTTTCTATTTATTTTCAAAGCATGATTATGTTATTTTAGGCATGCTATTGTGTTTAGTTCATATTTATGTTGGAATAGATATTTGTCTATTTTGTCTTAATGATTCAATATGCTCATTGTATGGTATTATGTTTACCGTTCAAAGACTTACTTTTAAGCATGCAAACTTAGATTATGAGTTATTTTGATAAATGCTTACTATATGTAGATTACCCTTGAGCATGAATGTTGAATAGATTCGGTTAGTTTATTGCACAAATCATATCATCATAAGTGACATAAGTAAGGGACTATTCTGAACCCAACGGTTTGAGGTATTCCCTTGCGAGGGGTGAGTGCAGCCTTAAATCTTTGTCCCAGTTCACACTGGGTGGAGACTCCATGTTATTTCTCTGGTTTAGTTCTCCTGTGGGCTACTCCGTACTCCCAACTAGGCCGCGAGCCTAGAACATCATCGTCAATTTCTGTTTCCCCACAATTTGGCGACTCCACTGGGGATAAGTGAATCGGCCCCGAAATCATGTCTTGTGATGTGTATAATTTGTACATTTGTTGACTGTTTCTATAGTGGGTTGAGGGTGTTCAATCAAAGGCATTGTCATAAACATGCATGAGAACCATAGTTGTATATCCTATAGAAGTTGCCCCTTTATGCTTTTGATAACCACATGCATATTATATCTCATATGTCGCATGCATCTCATGTATACACTCATCATGTTAACCCCGTGTCTTAAAAGCCATCATTGATATCCGTTGGGTTAGAGAAGAAAAAAAGGGTTTGTCACGAGGAGTTTAGCAAACGTGAATTAAGAAACAGAAAACCTTACGGCAAGGATAGAAAGACCATTGGAGGGCCTTCAAAAAAAAGAAGAAAAAAAAAGAAAAAAAAAAGGAAGAGAAAAGAAAAAATAGAGAGAAAAAAAGAGAGAGAGTTGTTTGTCCTTGATAGTTAGACATAAGTCCGATGATGAAATTGATTGCTTTAGAGTGAAATTTTAGAAACGATAAACCCTTGACATGCTTTTATCTGATGCTTTGAGTAATTGATCTATGTTAGACTAGTAAGCACCTGATTATGGTTTTTAGCGGCGAGAACCTAAGTAGTTGGCAAGGTGACTAGTTGAAGAAATTGCGGGTCGATGAATGACCATTTGCTTAGATGTCTATTCTGACTTGCTTGTGTTATGATGTATGGTATGTTTGAAAAAAAATCTTTAAAGGAAAAAATTGAACCACCTATAACCGATAAGCGTGAAGCTACCCATGGGCGAGTATAAGGACCACCATTAGGAGAAAACTACCTTAAAGGGTAGGTGTGTTGGAAAAAAAAAAGAGAAAAAAAGAGAAGAAGTTAAAAAAAAAAGAGACATAGGAAAAGAAAAATAAAATCATACCACATTGAGCACGGAAAAACAATTGCAGAGCCTAACTGAGACATCTAGGTTGGTTTGACCCATCGATCCCGATTTTTGAAATGAAATCTTCGAGTTAGCTTACCTAAGGATTAAGCTGCGAAAGAACCTTTGCGCACACACACTTTGAGTCTGGCATAGATCATTTATTCAAAAATTCAGATTTGAGTTGCATTGAGTGTTTTAAATGTTCCCTAGTTTCATTACTGGGCTTTCATTGAGGACGATAATATGTATAACTATTGGGACTATTTCGTAGTATGTGATATAATACGATGATATGGAAGGCCCCACCATGTGGTTCATCTTGACCAAGTGCAAACAGCAGAGAGCTGAAAGTTAAATCAAGATTGGGGGCGACCAGTCTACCACCTCACGAATTCGGGACATAATAAGAAATTGAGCCATGAGACCTGAGAGAAGACTGTGTAATCACCTGGAAAACTGGCGGAAGACCTAACCCAACGGAATAGGAAATTCATTAATGCATGCATGCATACACATAACATATTTGGCATTCTTTTTGTGTTTGTTTTGTTTTGTATTCACAGGTTTCAAAGAAGAAAAAGAGAAAGCAGCAAAAACAAGCCAATCAGAAGCATTAACAGTACAGTCAGTTTCAGAAATGAATCAGTTTCAGTGTGGGGGCGAGACCCACATCAGCATCAGTTTAGGGCGAGGCCCACATCAGTATCAGTCTGGGGGCGAGGCCCACATCAGTTTCAGTCTGGGGGCGAGGCCCATATCAGTGTCAGTATGGGGGCCAGGCCCACATCAGTTTCAGTTTGGGGTCAAGGCCCATATCTGTAGTCATTTGGGGATGAGTCTCGGGGTTGAGGCCCACATAAATATCAGTTTGGGGTGAAGCCCACATCAGTTTGGGGCGAGGCCCACATTAGTATCAACTCAAGGTCGAGGCTCACATCAGTATCAACTGAGGGTCGAGGCCCACATCATCAGTAGCATAGGGAATGAATCCTAGGGCCGAGGCCCACGTTGTCAGAATTTGGAATGAATCAAGGGAATGAATCCCAGGGCCGAGGCCCACGTCGTCAGAATTTGGAATAAATCTAGGGAATGAATCCCAGGGCCGAGGCCCACGTAGTCAGAATTTGGAAGGAATCCAGGGAATAATCCCAAGGCCGAGCCCACGTCGTCAGAATTTGGAATGAATCCAGGGAATGAATCCCAGGGCCGAGGCCCATGTCGTCAGAATTTGGAATGAATCCAGGGAATGAATCATAGAGCCGAGGCCCACATCAGCATCAGTTTGGGGTGAGGCCCACATTAGCATCAGTAATTGTCTTACCGGGTATGGCACTCTAGGGCGAGGCCCACATCTTTATCAGTATCAGTCTTACCGGGTATGGTGCTCTGGGGATGAGGCCCACATCTTTATCAGAATCAGTCTTACCGGGTATGACACTCTGGGGGCGAGGCCCTCATCATTATCAGAATCAATTTTGCCGGGTATGGCACTATAGGGGCGAAGCCCACATCTTTATCAGAATCAGTCTGGCCGAGTATGGCACTCTGAGGGCGAGGCCCACCTTAGTTCACTATCAGTTTGCCGAGAATGGCACTCCAAAATGGAGCACGGTTCGGAAATGGACCATTATCTCATCTTGCAAAAAATGGCACTCCGAAAATGGAGCATGGTTCGGAAATGGACCACTATCACTCGCCGAAAATGGAACTCATGAAATGGAGCACGGTTCGGAAATGGACCACATCACATCAACGGTTCGGGAATGTACCATATCACATCAACGGTTCGGAAATGGACCACTCTCATCTCAGTATTGGTTCAGAAATGAACTATCTCTCATCAGTAACGGTTCGGAAATGTACCACTCTTTTATCAGCAACGGTTCAGAAATGGACCACTCTCATATCAGTATTGGTTCGGAAATGGACTATCTCTCATCAGCAATGGTTCGGAAATGTACCACTCTCATATCAGTAATGGTTCGGAAATGGACTATCTCTCATCAACAACGGTTCGGAAATGGACCACTCTCATATCAGTAACAGTTCGGAAATGGACCACTCTCATATCAGTCATGGTTCGGAAATGGACCATAATCACATCAGCTCGCCAAAAATGGCACTCCGAAAATGGAGCAACGGTTCGGAAATGGACCATTATCTCAACAGCTCACCGAAAATGGCACTCCGAAATGGAGCATGGTTCGGAAATGGACCACAATGACATCGGTCGCCGAAAATGGCACTACAAAATGGACCACAGCACGGTGACGGTTCGGGAATGGACCTCATCACACCACATCACAGTAACACTCCGGAAATGGAACACGGTTCGGAAATGGACCATCATCACATCAGCGATGATGGAGCACAGTTCGAAGACGGACAGTCATCACTTCAGCAACACCTCGGAAATGGGGTTTAGCATACCGAAAATGGCATAACCAGACCAACTCAACTCAACACAGTAGGCAAATTAGGTAGCAGCTGGCGAGCCAGGTAAGTGAAAATGCATTGCACATACGTTGATAGGATTGTCACTGTCACACACTGCACAAGTCCCATCAAAATGGGGGCGACTGTAGGCATTGCATTTTTGCATGTGAAACCCCGATGATGAGTCTAATTTGGAGGCACTACCTTTTAAGTCGCGGAAGTTGCGCGGAAACGGACGTCGGGAGGGCAAAGTTGGAAATTAGCATTTGGTCGGATTTAACTCGCTTGTTTCGCTTCAAGTTCGCTCGTGCGACCTCTATTTTAAAACACATCAAACCCATTAAATTACATCTCACAAATTAAATAATTAAAACATTTAAAATAACGTCACAAATTAAATTAAATTAAAATTAAATTAAAATTAAATTGAATTAAATTAAATTAAATTAAAATCAATTATAACCAATTAAATTAAATTCACAAATTAAATTAAAACAAATCCAAAATTAAATAAATCACCCACCGAATTTAAATAATTCATTGCCTTAAATAATTAAAATTAAATACACATATAGATTAATTGATTTTGTTTCCTAATAAACCCATGCAGAAACCCTAACCCTCCTTACTATATAAATAACAACAAACCCTAGACATCTTGGCTCTTTCTCTGGCTATCTCTCTCAAGGCAACAACCAAAAAAAACGAAGAAACCCTAAATCTTCCTCTCAGCCCCCCAGCTAACTCACAGCCATGTAAACCACAAAAAAACCCTAGCTCATCCACATTCTCCTTCTTTCGGCAAACCTCTCCAAATCGGCCATCACTCTGGGGACTCTCTCTTTCATAAACCTAAATGCCACACAACTCATGCCCTTTGCGTTCAACAGCTCAGCCATATTCTCCCTCTAATGAACCCTAAATAGCGAAACCATGCTCCCTCCACCCTCTACGTGAACTGCAGCCCCTTGCGACCCGCACACCTTCTCGCCAAAGCCACACAACTCACTCCTCTCAACTCATGTAACAGCAGCCCAGGATTCTTAAAGACCCAGCACACAAACAGGCATTTCACGCACAGTGCCGTCTTCTCCATGCAACTCATATGTAGCAGCCCATTCACTAGCCTTCAAACTGCAGACTACAATAGCAGCTCACTCCTCACACCATATACCGTATGCTGCCATGAAACCTTAACTCATCACAGCCCCACCTACACACTGGATCAACCCACGTTAAATACACTTTAAACAGCAGCAACAAACCCTCCACTCTCGGCAAGAAATATAGGCATATAAAACCCTTACACTCCACGCATCAACAGAAACCCTAAATGATCTAAACACTACCGAGCCTCTCCTCTCACGTCCCTGCCACTTCCCCACACTGCCTCACAAGCCCTGCACATTACTTCCCCATTCACCCTCACAAGCCTCACGCCTCAGCCCTATAATAAGTAGCCCACTGCATTACCTCACAGCCCCCAGCCTTCAACACCACTATCGCCCTTCACGCCCCAATTCCTTAACCCTTCAAGCTACTGCATCAGCCATCACGCACTCAAACCTTTCCCTCACAAAAAAAAACCGCACATTGCCGCTTCAACACCAAACAGACCACACTAAGCCACCTATGCCCTTAGCTCGCCACTCACCTTCAAAACAGCCTGCCTCACGGATCAAGTACATTGCCACATGCCCTCATGTTCTCTGCCCTCCCATTAACACCCTGCATCCAACAGCCATTGTAGGCATTACATTTTTGCATATCAGCCCGATGATGAGTCTCGTATGGAGACAACTACTTCTTTAGTCATGAAAGCCACGGGAAACGAACGTTGGAAGGGTAAAGTTGGAAATTAGAATTTTTGTTGGATTTTATCTGAGTTATTTAGCTTCGGCTGCTTGTTGGACTTCCGTTTCAAAGCTTACCTAAGGCCAAAACCCAAACCAAACCCAAACCAAACCCAAAATACCTAAGTCAAACCAAGTCAAACCAAGCCCATGCCCAAGGGGGGTGATTCACGCCCATATTGTCTTTATTTAGGTATATGCATATATATCACATGCTAAAATCTTGTAAAATCCTTACCTAAATAAAATAAATCAAATCAAATCCCTACCAAATAAAATCCAATCACAAATCCAAATTAGGAGATCCATTCCTTGTTAGACACCAATTAGGAGATTCTTTCCTATTCAAATTAGGAAAGTCTTCTCTCTTTGCCTATAAAAGAGGGCCTTCACCCCCATTCACAACCCTAGCTCATATATCCCTCTCAAGCATGCCAAGCACCTTGTGAAGCCTCCATCACATGCCCAAAGCCCTCCTTAAAGCCTCCATTACCTCAACACCAAGCCGAGACATCTCCATTGCCGCATCTCATCTCCTTCACCAATCCCCTTTCACGCCCAAGCCTGAAACACATCCCTCCATTGCTGAGTTCCAGCCATCATTCACAGCCCTAAAACACCTTAAAATAAGACTCAAACACAGCCTTAAAGTCGTGCAAAACATCCCTCAAAAGTAGCCCCAATTGTGCGCCTAAGTCAGCCTTGAAAACGGCTTCACTGCACTAGTGAACTGCCGAGTTTAGCTTACTGTTCTGGTCAGTATTTGCTGCGTCCTTAGCCCACAAAACAGTCCTAAAATCACCCAAACACCATCCCAAAAACCTCCATAAAGTTCCCTAAAAAATCCTTACAAACGCACCCCTCTAAGCCTTCAAAATCGCCCAAAACAGTCCATAAAATCACCAAAATAGTGACCTGAAAAACAACAGCAAAATGGACTTAAAACAGCAGCCCAAGCATCAAAACAACGAAGAAAAACATTGAGCAAACAAATCGGAAAAGTATCGGATCATTCACCCTTCCGACGGATATGTAACGCCCTTTCTCGAGACGACAAAAGAGGTTAGACCTGAGGGCACCCTTTTTCTTATATACTTTCGTTTCATTTTATTTATTTTAAAATTTTATTACATGAGAGTCGTTTGAGGCATGATTTGATTGTTGGATGAGCGAGACATATGTTCCATTTTGTGGTATATCGGATGGAAACCAGGACGTAAATTCCATAGCCATTTCCGAATGGACGGTAGTATGGTCTGCACTCGGGATACAATGCCACGTACCACTTAAGGTACATTTATCTCGTCTCATCTAAATTTGTATTTGAGCATGTTATAGTCCTTAAGTTATTCGTTATTATTTTTAAGCATGTTTTAATTTAGTTTTGTTATTTAATTTTAAAGTATGATTATGTTCTTTTTATGCATGATATTTAGTTTAGTTTATATTTATGTTTAAATAATTATTTGTTTACGTTGGTTTGATGGCTTAACATGTTCGATGTGTGATATTGCGTGTGTTTGTGTTTAAAGACTTACTTTCAAGCATGCAAACTTAGATTAGGAGTTAGTTAGACGGAAGCATATTAGATCTAGGTGACATTTGAACAAGATTATTGAGTAGATGTGGTTGATTTATTGCATGAATTATATCATCACAATGACATAAGTAATGGACCATTCCGAACCCAACGGTTTGAGGTCTTTCCTTGCGAGGGGTGAGGGGTGAGTGCGGCCTTAAACCTTTGTCCCGGTTCACACCGGATGGCGACTCCATTATTCTCCGGTTTAGTTCCCCGCGGACTATTCCGAACTCTCAACTAGGCCCCGAGCCTAGAACAGCATGCGTCGCCCAAGTTCTGTGTCCTACAGTCTGGCGACTCCACTGGGGATAGAGAATCGGCCTCGAAATCATGTCTTGTGTTGTGTATATTTGTGCATTAGCTGACCGTTTGCTTGTAGTTAGTGGGGTGAAGGGGTTAATCAAAGGCTTAGTTAAAGCTAGGTGATGGTTGGGTCTCTTCCTTCATTCACTACCTTTCGAGGAAAAGCTGTGAAGGAACCTAGATGATCATTACCCGTAGCTTGTTATGATAGACTAGTTTGGAGGACTCGTTGTTTATTCCTGTCACCAAGCGATAAGAGCCTAAGAGGCTAGGGTACTTAAGAGAGCCTTGCTCCACCCTCCCTCTGGGGAATCTACAACGGGAAGTCCATTCGACAGTCAGTCATACACCATAACTCGTTGGCATGTACCGTAAGGTATAAAAAAGGTGCGCTCACTTGGTCGTTTGAACCCTTGAGTGGGGAGTCCTAGTTGTGGGCAAACCTTCATCAGCGAGAGCCTTTGTCCGCGCCCCGTGAACCCACTCGTGAACCTTAGCCATAAAAAAATCTGTAGTTAGTCATCTTATAATATGTGTGGTGGGCCGCCGTCATTTGGACCCAGTTGGACCTTCTGTCAAAGGGTATGAACCTGTTGGGCCATTTAAACTGGGACAAGTTTGTGTCTTTTGACAGTTGGGCCAAAAGCTTCTAGAATGCTGGTGGGCCATTTTTTGAATAGGGCCTCTTATCATTTGAAGCCATTTAGCCATATCACCGCAAAGTGTAAACCTGTTGGGCCTTTTCAACTGGGACAAGTTTGCACCGCGCGATAGTATGATTGAATACTTTAAAATGATAATGGGCCACGTAATTTTCTTTTTTTAATTTTATGTATTACATATTCGCACACATATGCACTGACACGTGGCCTTAAAAGAGGCAACATAGATTCTCGTTGGGTTAGAGAAGATGGGAAATTAGTCAAAAGACCTCAGCGAATATGAGTGAATCCGTCAACGAGGAGTCTAGAATGGAACAGATGGAAGCTAACTTCGCCAAGATGACTGAACAGCTGCAAGCTCTGACTGCTGCCATGTCAGTATGGCTGTGCCCCGCGCTGCGGGAGGATCTGAGAATGAGAGGCGGGAGAGCCCTCAAAATGGATTAATGATGATGCTCCAGTATTTGATGATGATTTGGCTGACTATGCCACTGGTAGGATAGCTGGGACTCAGGCTGAAATGCAAAAGCTCCGTGATCAGATGGAGTCTGTCACCCGTAAGCTGAAGGGGAAACATGAGGATCTACTGGATTATGACTCAATGACTTTTGAGGAACAGTTGCCCGCGCAGTTCAAAATGCCTGACATCGCGAAGTTTAATGGGAACGGGGACCCGAGGGTCCATTTACGACAATATGTCTCGGTGATGAGTTCAGTTGGCCTATCTCAGCGCCAAGTCCAGAAGATGTTCAGGATGTCACTCGAGGGAGCACCTGTGGTTTGGTATCATAGCCTTGAGAAAAAAGGTTAAAGAAGATTGGAGGGAGTTAGCTGATGCCTTCTTGAAGCAGTATGTGACGGACTTAGAGATCGACCTGTCGCTCCGCGACTTGGAGAATACTAAGTAGAAGCCTGAGGAGAGCTTTAAGGAGTATGTTGACCGCTGGAGAAGCCAGCTCTTAAAGATGCAGACCAGGCCTTCCGAGAAAGATTAGATCAAGATGATCATCAAGGGAACTAAACCCTCGATCTATAGTAAACTGAGGAGAATGACTTCGATGATTGCGGATTTCCGCCAATTGAGAGAAACCGTAATGGATATTGAAGAGGAGAAGGCTGAGAACAGAAAGTTCTATAGTTTGAACAGGAGGACTTTCGGAGGATCCTCAAGAGCTAAGCCTGTTACTGTGGAGATTGCAGCCATAAAGAATAGGCGTTTTTCTAACTTGGGTAGACCTTTGTCCAAGGTACTAGAGAAGCTACTGAGGCAAGGGCTGTTAAAACCCCTAGAACCAAAACCACTCCCAAATCCTCCCCCATCAAACCTAAACATGAGTTGCTTTTGCCATTTCCACCAACAGCATGGTCATGACACCGATAACTGTGCCCGGCTTCGCCACAAAGTCCAAAACCTAATAGACTCCCATAAGATTCCTGGCCCTGAAAAAGAACAACCAAACACTCACCGCAATCATCTACCCAATTATCACTCTGTTCCCCCATCTACCTACATGATCAACTCTGGCCTACCAGAGGACCTTGTCCTCCAAACCTTTGACCAAACAGCCTTTTGCCTCGGTATTTGGGACAGTAATAGTGAAGATGAGGCGGAACAGAAGAAGGATTTCTGGGAAGACTTCTCAAGGGGGGGTGAGGAAGAAGAAGTGAAAGGCATGACCGGAGTGGGCGCTTTTACAATGATGCTACTGAGAAAGAGAAGGGAAAGGAAGTCCTGGAGGAAGGTCGTGAGGTAGCCGAGAATACTGAGAAAGCTGAGGGTGGTATAGTGCTGCAGCAGTTGAAGAAGACTCGGGCACATCTGAGCATCTGGGAATTATTGTGTGCATCCGGAGAACACCGGCGGGCTATGGTGGAAGCCCTGAGTAAAATAGTAATACCGGAGGATGCTAATCCGGCTATGTTTGTGGGATCAGTGCAGAAAGAGGCCTTACAAATAACCTTCTCTGATGAAGAACTTCCGGCCGAGGGAAGAAACCACAACAGGCCTTTGTTCATCCGAGCTGAGGTAAGGGGCAAGAAAACTTCTTGTGTGATGGTGGATGATGGCTCTTCCATCAACGTATGCCCATTGAAAATTCTAGCGAGAGGCTGGGTATTAAGCCAACTAAGCTGAGTCCTTCCAACATAACTATCAAAGCCTATGATGATAGCAAGCGATGAGTCGAAGGTACTTTTACCGGAATAGTCAAGGTTGGCCCGGTTGAGGATGAAGTGGAGTTCACTGTGCTGGACATCCCAGCCACTTTTGCCTTATTGTTGGGAAGGCCATGGTTCCATAAGCTTGGGGGCGTGCCCTCTACTTTGCATCAAATGATCAAGTTCCCTCATGACGGGAAAATCGTCACTATCCGAGCCGAGGTGGATAATGCTGTAGCCACTTTGGAAATACAACCTTTCGCAAGGTTCCAAGTGTCAGTGACTTTTGAAGAGTGGGTGGATCCCAAGATAGCCCGAATTATGGAGAAGATGAAGTTTGAGCCAGGCCATGGTTCGACAACCAGATTTCAAAGGGCAGAATACTCGAAAGGGTTTGGGTTACCGGTCTGACGAGGACAAGCCCAAGGCCCAGAAGAAAGGGCTAAAGCTGATGTAGTGCTTTGTTAAGGCCTCAGGGTATCAAGGAGAACCTGAACCGGTGGAAGTTAACGAGGTTGTGGTACCCGGATTCGAGATTTTCCAGGATATGCTTGTGTGAAAAGCCGCTGGCGGGAGAAGTTGCAAAGAAAGAGGATGAGAAGTGGGAGGAAGAGCTCATGAAGCTGGAGACCCTAACACTCGAGGAAGAAAAGAAACCTGAGATGGATCATGTTATAGATGGAGAAATATCTGTAGAAGATGATGATATTTTCCTTTCAGATTTGTTTGAGTGTACTCCTTTTGTTGTTGGCAATAAAGACAATAATTCTGCTTACTTGACTGAGTCTCCGCTTTCTAACTTGCATGACTTAAGCATATTCGATATCAACTCCGTCAAAACGAATGCATTCAACCTGGTACGCCTGAGAGCCCCAAGGAAATCTTGATTGCGAGTGAAGTTACCGCCGAAGAGCGGAAGAACTTAGAAGGGATATTGGTTAAATATGCCAAAGTGTTCGCTTGGTCTTATGAGGACATGCTTGGGGTAGATAGAAGTATTGCCCAATATGCGATACCAATATATCCAATATGAAGCCTGTAAAGCAGAAACTCCGAAGGATGAGACCCGAATGGGCCGAGAAGGTCAGAGAGGAGGTCAAGAAGCAAATAGATGTGGGATTCTTGGAAGTAGTGCAATACCCTGAGTGGTTGGCCAATATCGTGCCTGTTCCGAAGAAAGATGGCAAAGTTAGAATGTGTGTCGGCTATAGAGATCTTAACAAGGCATGCCCAAAGGATGACTTTCCTTTGTCGCATATTGATGTGCTTGTGGATAGTGCATCATTGTCAGCCATGTACTCATTCGCGGATGGGTTTTCGGGGTATAATCAGGTGCTCATGGCCGAAGAGGATAAGCACAAGACTGCTTTTGTCACAGAATGTGGTACTTATTACTATAAGGTGATGCCGTTTGGGCTTAAGAACGCCGGAGCCACATATCAGTGGATGGCCACTACTCTGTTTCATGACCTCATGCATAAGGAGATTGAGGTTGTATGTGGATGACATGATGGTCAAGTCTGAAACGAGGGAGGAGCACATTGAAGCATTGGAAAAGTTCATTGAACGAGTGGATAAGTACAACTTGCGGCTGAATCCCAAGAAGTGTGTTTTTGTGTGAGTAACATCAGGAAAGCTGCTCGGCCATACAGTTGGAATGGGCGGAATAGAAGTGGATCTCGAGAAGATTAAGGCTATTATTGAGATGCCGGCACCAGAGACAGAAAAAGAAGTCAGAGCCTTCATAGGGAAAATCCAGTATATTAGTCGGTTCATTGCCAAGCTGACGTCGGTATGTGAGCCCATCTTCAAGTTGTTGAGGAAAGACCAACCGATAAAATGGAACGAGCAGTGTCAGGAAGCATTTGACAGAATAAGGGAATATTTGGTAAAGCCTCATGTGTTGAAACCTCCGAGACAGGGTAGGCCTTTGGTACTTTATTTGGCTATTGAACCTGAAGCGCTAGGGGGCAATGATGGTACAAGCCGATGAGACAGGAGTAGAGCATCCTGTCTACTACCTCAGTAAGAAGATGCTTCCGTACGAAGCTCGCTATCAGGAAGTGGAGAAGATTTATCTAGCAGTAGTATGGGCATCCAGGAAGTTGCGCCACTACTTCCAGTCTTACAAGATCCAAGTGGTCGCAAAGGAGAATCCTTTGAAGTACTTGCACTCGGTACCCTCGCTGGTTGGGAAGTTGGGCAGATGGTTAGTGCTGCTGACGAAATTTGACATCGAATACCTCACCTCCAAGGTAATCAAACGGCGAGCCGTGGCAGAATTCCTGGCCTTGCATCCTGTTGAAGGGGATCAGTACAAGTTTGAGTTCCCCGACGAAGAAATCCAAGCTATAGCAGTCCAAGGATGGAAGATGTATTTTGATGGAGCAGTGAACTGCAAAGGAGCCGGAATCGGGATTGTAATAGTCACCCCTGAAGGAAAAACTTTGCCAATGGCCAAGAGGTTGACATTCGGAGTGACTAACAACATGGCTGAGTATAAAGCATGTGCAATTGGGTTGACTGCACTGATAGCCTTGAGGGCTAAGAATGTTGAAGTTTTTGAAGACTCGATGTTGGTGATCCGACAGATGCAAGGAGAATGGGAACTGAAAGAAGAACGGTTGAAGCCATACTTGTTCCATCTCAGAAGTCTGGCACAGACTATCCCCGATTGTAAATTTCAGCATTTGCCGAGAGAGGAGAATCAGATGGCAGATGCATTGGCAACACTGGCCGCAACTTGGAAAATCCAGAGAAACTGGTGATGAGACCGCTTGTGTTGACAACGGCAAGCAAGCCAGTCTATGAGATAGGTAGAATCCTGGAAGTGGAGGTCGATGATGGAAAACCGTGGTACTATGATATTCAAAGGTATCTGGAAAATGCGGAGCTCCCGGAAGAAGCTAGCAAAAAAGATAGAATAGTCATTCAGAAGTTGGCCTCTCAGTATGTGAGTCTGAAGGGAGAACTCTACAAGAGGCAGGGCAACGGTATTCAGCTGAAATGTTTAAGAAATGAAGAAGCTTAGAAGATAATGGAAGAAGTGCACGCTGGTGTATGTGGACCACATATGAACGGATTGAACTTGTCCCGCAAGATTGTGAGACAAGGCTTTTACTGGTCAACCATGGAAGCTGACTGCGCGAAGCTGGTAAGGCACTGTCATGACTGTCAAGCACACGGCAATTTGAACCATCTGCCGCATACAGAGTTGCACGGGCTGTCAGAACCATGGCCTTTCTCGGCTTGGGGAATAGATATGATCGGAGAGATTCGACCGAATGCATCAAATGGGCATCGCTTTATAGTAGTGGCCGTAGACTACTTCTCAAAGTGGGTAGAAGCCGAATCTTTCCGCAATGTTACAGCAAAGCAGATGGCGAAGTTTATTGCTCGGAAACTTATTTACTAGTATGGTATGCCGTACCATGTGGTCACGGACAATGGAGTCCAATTTCAGGGAGAAACCAAGGCGATGCTACAAAAGTATGGAATCGGCCATCACAAGTCCTCACCATACAGGCCGCAGGCTAATGGGGCAGTCGAGGCAGCCAACAAAACGATAAAGACGATCTTGGCAAAGATGACTAAGAATTACAAGGACTGGGCTGACAAGCTACCATACGCCTTGTGGGGGTATAGAACATCGGTGAGAACGGCAACAGGAGCCACGCCATATTCTTTGGTTTATGGAATGGAAGTGGTACTGCCGGTGGAAGTTGAGATACAATCCATGCGGGTGTTAGCAGAAGCAGAGTTGCCTGAATAAGAGTGGACCTCGCAAAGGTTTGAACAGTTGGCTCTGATGGATGAGAAGAGGATGAAGTCTTTGCATCACATGCAGATCTATCAGAAGAGGCTGGCTCGATCGTTCAACAAGAAGGTGCGTCCTACCAAGATCAAGAAATGTGATCTGGTACTCAAGCAATCAAAGCCATCGACTACACACCCGAGAGGAAAGTTCAGGCCGAATTGACCATACATCGTTCAGAAGGTAATGGGAAATGGAGCAGTGAAACTGTCGGACTTGGAAGGGAATGAGTTCACAGAGCCAATCAATGTTGACAGATTGAAACTGTATTTTACCTGAGGGACAGAAGACTGAATAGTCACCCGCAGAAGACCTAACCCAATGGGATAAAGAGAACTCATGCATGCATGTATACATATAACCTGTTATTGCATTCCTTTTTACGTGTTTTGTGTTTTTGTTTTACATTCACAGGTTTCGAAGAAGAAAAGAAAAAGCGGTAAAGACAAGCCAATCAGAAACAGCGAAAGCACCGTATTGAATTTGGGTAGAAATCCTAGGGCTGAGGTCCACATCGTTGTTAAGATTCAGATGGTAATCTGAGGGTTGAGGCCCATTTTGAGTTTGAGTTTCGGGTATGGATCCCGGGGGCGAAGCCCACATGGTCAACCGTAGAGAGGAAGAGTTCCTTATAGTGAGTGAGTGAGTGAAAAACAAGTGAGAGATAAATCTTTGATGGGTAAACATATGTCCAGTGATGACATTGTGTGCTGTAGGGAGAAGCCGTATAAATGAGAAGTGAGAGACGCGCTCTTATCTGGTATTCGGAATGGATTGATCTCTGCTAGACTCATAAAGCACTTGATAAAGTTATCTCAACAGTAGAAGCCTGAGTGGTTGATGGGATGACTAGTTGAAGAGATGGTGGATCGGTGAATGACCGTTTGCCTGGATGTCCACAATGATTTTCCTTTGCTACGATACATAATATGGTTGGAAAATAAAGAAAGAAAAGTCTCTGCAATGAAAAGAAAATAGACCACCTATAACCAATAAGCGTGAAGCTACCCATGGGTGAGTATTAGGACCACCATAAGGAGAAATGCTACCTTAAAGGGTAGGTGTGTCAAGAAAAAAGAAAGAAAAAAAAAAGAGAGACAGAAAAAAGAGAAGTCCAAAATGAAAAAAAATAGACGATGCAATAAAAGAAGACCATATCATGTTGAGTATGCTACAGTAATCACAGAACGTGACCCAGACATCCAGGTTAGTTAGACCCACTGGTCCGATTCTCCGAAGCGAAATCATCGAGTTGGCTGACTTAAGGAATAAGTTGCGAAAGAGCCTTAGCACACACACACTACGGGTCTAGTTCAGATCAACCGTTCAGAAGATTAGGTTTGAATGTGTCGAAAACTTTGAAGATTCTTTGGCTTTGACGCGAAGCACCGTTGAGGACAAAAATATGTTTAGCTATCAAGATTATCTCGAAGAGAGGCACTACAGTGTGTTGAAAAAGAGTATCAGCATCAGTTTCTGCCGGGTATGGCATTCTGGGGGTGAGGCCCACATCAGTTCAGTATCAGTTTCTACCGGGTATGGCATTCTGGGGGCGAGGCCCCACGTTAGTTTAGTATCAGTTTCTGCCGGGTATGGCATGTTGGGGGCGAAGCCCACGTCAGTTTAGTATCAGTTTCTGCCGGGTATGGCATTCTGGGGGCGAGGCCCCACATCAGTTTAGTATCAGTTTCTGCCGGGTATGGTATGATGGGGGCGAAGCCCACGTCAGTTCAGTATCAAATCAGCCACGACACTCTGGGTATGGAGACATTAGATCAGTTTTGCCAGGTACGACACTCCGGGTATGGAGACATCAGATCAGTTTTACCAGGTACGACACTCCGGGTATGGAGATATCGACTGCGACACCCTAGGTACATGGTTAGCATTCAGACACTTGTGGCTCTCTAGGTACGGAGACGTCACCGCGACACCCTAGGTACGGGGTTATCATCCAGACATTTGTGGCACTCTAGGTACAGAGTCGTCACTGTGACACCCTAGGTACGGGGTTAGCATTCAGTCACTTGTGGCTCTCTGGGTACGGAGACGTCACCGCGACACCCTAGGTACGAGGTTAGCATCCAGACATTTGTGGCACTCTAGGTATGGATTCGTCACTACGACACCCTAGGTACGGGGTTATCATTCAGTCACTTGTGGCTATCTAGGTACGGAGGCGTCACCGCGACACCCTAGGTACGGGGTTAGCATCCAGAGATTTGTGGCACTCTAGGTACGGAGTCGTCACTGCGACACCCTAGGTACGGGGTTAGCATTCAGACACTTGTGGCTCTCTAGGTACGGAGACGTCACCGTGACACCCTAGGTACGGGGTTAGCATCCAGACATTTTTGGCACTCTAGATACAGAGTCATCACCGCGACACCCTAGGTACGGGGTTAGCATCCAGACATTTGTGGCACTCTAGGTACGGAGTCGTCACTGCGACACCCTAGGTATGGGGTTAGCATTCAGGCATCTGCGGCACTCTAGGTACAGAGACGCAACCGCGACACCCTAGGTACGGGGTTAGCACTATCAACTCAACACAGCAGGCGAACCATGTGGCAGCTGGCGAGCCAGGTAAGTAAAAATGCATTGCAAATACTTTGATAGGAATTGTCATTGTCACACACTACACAAGTCCCATCAAAGTGGGGGCCACTGTAGGCATTGCATTTTTGCATATCAGCCCGATGATGAGTCTCGTATGGAGACAACTACTTCTTTAGTCATGAAAGCCGCGGGAAACGGACGTTGGAAGGGTAAAGTTGGAAATTAGATTTTTGTTGGATTTTATCTGAGTTTTTAGCTTCGGCTGCTTGTTGGACTTCCGTTTCAAAGCTTACCTAAGGCCCAAAACCAAACCAAACCCAAATCAAACCAAGTCAAACCAAGCCCATGCCCAAGGGGGGTGATTCACGCCCATATTGTCTTTATTTAGGTATATGCATATTTATCACATGCTAAAATCTTGTAAAATCCTTCCCTAAATAAAAGAAATCAAATCAAATCCCTACCAAATCAAATCCAATCATAAATCCAAATTAGGAGATCCATTCCTTGTTAGACACCAATTAGGAGATTCTTTCCTATTCAAATTAGGAAAGTCTTCTCTCTTTGCATATAAAAAGAGGCCTTCACCCCCATTCACAACCCTAGCTCACATATCCTTCTCAAGCACGTCCAAGAACCTTGTGAAGCCTCCATCACACGCCCAAAGCCCTCCTTAAAGCCTCCATTACCGCAACACCAAGCCGAGACATCTCCATTGCCGCATCTCCTCACCTTCACCAATCCCCTTTCAGGCCCAAGCCTGAAACACAGCCCTCCATTGTCGAGTTCCAGCCATCATTCACAGCCCTAAAACACCTTAAAATAAGCCTCAAACACAGCCTTAAAATCGTGCAAAACATCCCTCAAAAGCAGCCCCAATTGTGCGCCCAATTCAGCCCTGAAAACGGCTTCACTGCACTAGTGAACTGCCGAGTTTAGCTTACTGTTCTGGTCAGTATTTGCTGCGTCCTTAGCCCACAAAACAGTCCTAAAATCACACAAACACCATCCCAAAAACCTACATAAAGTTTCCCTAAAAAATCCTTACAAACGCACCCCCCTAAGCCTTCAAAATCTCCCAAAACAGTCCACTAAATCACCAAAACAGTGACCTGAAAAACAGCAGCAAAACAGATTTAAAACAGCAGCCCAAGCATCAAAACAACGAGGAAAAACATTGAGCAAACAAATCGGAAAAGTATCGGATCATTCGCCCTTCCAACGGACGTGTAACGCCCTTTCTCGAGACGATAAAAGAGGTTAGACCTGAGGGCACCCTTTTTCTTATATTCTTTCGTTTTATTTTATTTATTTTAAAATATTATTGCATGAGAGTCGTTTGAGGCATGATTTGATTGTTGGATGAGCGGGACATATGTTCCCTTTTGTGGTATATCGGATGGAAACCCGGACGTAAATTCTATAGCCGATACCGAATGGACGGTAGTATGGTCTGCACTCGGGATACAATGCCACGTACCACTTAAGATACATTTATCTCGTCTCATCTAAATTTGTATTTGAGCATGTTATAGTCCTTAGGTTATTCGTTTATTATTTTAAGCATGTTTTTAATTTAGTTTTGTTATTTAATTTTAAAGTATGATTATGTTTTTTTTATTCATGATATTTAGTTTAGTTTATATTTATGTTTAAATAATTATTTGTTTACGTTGGTTTGATGGCTTAACATGTTCGATGTGTGATATTGCGTGTTTGTTGTTTAAAGACTTACTTTCAAGATGCAAACTTAGATTAGGTGTTAGTTAGAAGGAAGCATATTAGATCTAGGTGACCTTTGAACATGATTATTGAGTAGATGTGATTGATTTATTGCATGAATTATATCATCACAATTACATAAGTAAGGGACCATTCCGAACCCAACGGTTTGAGGTCTTCCCTTGCGAGGGGTGAGTGCGGCCTTAAACCTTTGTCCCGGTTCACAATGGGTGGTGACTCCATTATTCTTCGGTTTAGTTCCCCACAGACTATTTCGTACTCTCAACTAGGCCCGATCCTAGAACAGCATGCGTCGCCCAAGTTCTGTGTCCTACACCCATCGCTACAACAAATAACCAAAACAGCTCCATCACTTCACGTCAAATATTGCCCAAAACTGCCTTCAATTCGCATAATATTGCCCTCAAAACTCCCATACCCTTCACGTAAATCCCATCCACAAACAGCCTCTTAACTGCTGTAAAGACCCTCCGCAAACTGCCCCACAAACTGCCCAATAAAATAGTCCAGAAACCACCCAAAACAGTCCCCGAAACTCCCAAAAATAGTCCATTAATACACCAAAATAGTGACTAGAAAATACAACAAAAACCGAGGGAAAACAGCGACCAAAATAGCAAAACAGCGAGCTAAGATGTTAATCCAGTGAACCGGAAGAGTTGCAGAGTGATAGCCCTTCCGACTTCCGTGAAACGCGAGTCCAAAAGTCGATGAAAAAGGTTAGACCTGAGGGTATTTTTCACATCCGTTTTCAGTTTTATTTTTATTATTTATTGAGTTTCGTTTGCATGATTATTATGGATTGATGCATGATTGTGGCCCTTGAATAAATGAAAATGTATGTATTGTGGAATAATGCATGATTGTGGCCCTTGGATGAATGGGAAGTATGTCGTCTCTTGCGGTATATAGGATGGAAACCCGGACGTAAATTCCGTAGGCGATTCCGAATGGACGGTATTGTGGTCTGCACTCGGGATACAACGCCACGTACCACTTGAGAGACATGGATCTCGTCTCATCCAAATTTGTGTTTGTGCATGTTGTAGTTTGTAGGTTATTTATTTATTATTTAAAGTATGATTTAGCTTAGTTTGCTATTTATTTTCAAAGCATGATTATGTTATTTTAGGCATGATATTGTGTTTAGTTCATGTGTATGTTGGAATAGACATTTGTCTTTTTTGTCTTGATGATTCAATAAGCTCGTTGTATGGTATTATGTTTGCCGTTCAAAGACTTAATTTTAAGCATGCAAACTTAGATTAGGAGTTATTTTGATAAATGCTTACTAGATGTAGATTACCCTTGAGCATGAATGTTGAATAGATTCGGTTAGTTTATTGCATAAATCATATCATCATAAGTGACATAAGTAAGGGACCATTCCGAACCCAATAGTTTGAGGTCTTCCCTTACGAGAGGTGAGTGCGACCTTAAATCTTTGTCCCAGTTCACACTTGGTGGCGACTCCATGTTATTTCTCCGGTTTAGTTCTCCCGTGGGCTACTCCGTACTCCCAACTAGGCCGCGAGCCTAGAACATCGTCGTCAATTTCTATGTCCTACATATAGTCTCATATATTTAAGTATTGGATACTAATGCAAGTGTGACAAGAGGTTCTGTTAGCCATTGGACATGGAACATCTTCTCTCTGGATAGACCCCTCAGAGTCCCATTGGTATTATAACTATGTGTCTTTGGGAATTCGAATCAGGGTAGGTGTATGTGATCTTTAACTTGAGACTTACATCGCTAATACTTGCGACAATTAGTCCACTTTGGTCTTGGTCATCCGGAGCTTTAATAGGTTTTGTGTACGCCTCTGCTGGGTTTACTGAGAATCATAGTGTATTGGGTGTGATGTCAAGATGACAGTATAACTTCAGTCATATGGAGATGATGATCATGCAGGATACGGTACTAGTACTCTTAAATACTGCAGCCATCGGGATAATATGACTAGGTCATGATTATCTGATTACATAGACCAGTTATGTGGGATCCGATATATGCTTCGTACGGGGCAGACATAATTCTAGGCCAAGGCCTAGCATGTGATATATGATACTGGATCGTATTACGTACTACTTAGTATACTATGCCTGAAACAGATTATATATTCTTCGTTGAATATTTTTGGAGAATTGGGTAAGCACGGTGCTTTTTTAGAAGCCAACCATGTCATGTAAATCGGTGAGAACTTGGTACGGGGTACGCACGTGTCGGATAACCCGACAACTATATTTACTGCCAACATATCCAGGGATCTCTTGGGTCGCTTCCTAAAGATTCACCAATGACATTTGACTCGAATAGAATTAATCTCATATTAATTATGGGAGAGAAAATTAATCTGGGATTAATTGCGGCAAGAATTAATCTAGTATTAATTCGTCTAGGAGAGAGAACGCGATTAATTTAGAATTAATTGATTAAATAAAATATTGGATATATTAACTGAAATCGGATTTCAATGCAGAATTAAAATTGGATTTTAATTCCGGCGAACAAATTAATTTGCAATTAATTCGTAAGCGACTTTCGTAATAATTTTGCTGGGCACTATTATTTAAATAAATTGGATTAATTACGTTGCAATGAAAAATTTGTTTAATGAGATTAAACGCCGTGGCCTTTCTCAGCATGGGGAATTGATAGGATCAGAGAGATTCCACCGAATGCATCGAATAGGCATCGCTTTATAGTAGTGGCAGTAGACTACTTCTCAAAGTTGGTGGAAGCCGAATCATTCCGCAATGTTATAGCAAAGCAAATGGTGAAGTTTATAGCTCGAAATCTCATTTGTCGGTATGGTATGCCGCACCATGTGGTTACAGATAATGGGGTTCAGTTTCAGGGATAGACAAAGGCAATGCTACAGAAGTACGAGATAGGCCATCATAAGTCATCACCTTACAGGCCGCAGACAAATAGGGCAGTCGAGGCAGTCTATAAGATAATAAAGACAATATTGGCCAAGATGATAGAGAACTGCACGGATTGGGCCAACAAACTACCGTATGCTGTGTGGAGATACAGAACATCAGTGAGAACAGCAACAGGAGCCACATCTTACTCTTTGCTCTATGGAATGGAAGCAGTACTGCTCGTGGAAGTGGAAATATAGTCTATGAGGGTATTAGCATAGACAGAGTTACCGGCACAAGGATGGGCCTCACATAGATTTGAGCAGTTGGCATTACTCGATGAGAAGAGAATCAAGTCCTTGGATCGCATGCAAATTTATCAGAAAAGGTTGGCCCGAGCATTCAACAAGAAGGTGTGCCCTATATTGGACAATTATGACCCATATCATCACTATTTGTACAGATCATAGTGTTGTTGTACAAATTAGCTATGTGATAAAGGAAATTGCTCTTTTATCATTTGTAATTGGATTACCAAGATACATAAATGATTAAAGTCCTTATGATTAGTTCTGGATTGAGATGATATGAGACAGTATCAATCCATAAAGGTTTAATCATTAAACATCCCTAGTCGTAGTATTATCGAAACTGGACATCGGTAATGTAGAATAGACTCGTATTGCACTTGTGCGCATTGTGGGAGCATAACGGTATAATTCTTATATATTTAAGTATTGGATACTTATGTAAGTACGATAAGAGGTTCTGTTTTACCGATGGTATGGAAAACAGCTTCGCTTTGCATAGACCCCGTAGAATCCTATTGGTAGTATGTCTGTGTGTCGATGGGACTCCACTTCAGGGTAGGTGTATTTGGTCTTAACCTGAGACTTACACCGTTAATACTTGCGACAATCAATATACTTTGGTTTTGGTCGTCCAAGGCTTTAACCGATTCTGTGTATGCCTCTTCTTGGTATATTGAGAATTGTAGTGTATTAGGTGTGATGTCGAGATGAAAGTATCACTTCAGACATATGGAGATGATGATTACGTATGATACGGAACTGGTGCTCTTTTATGCTGCAGCTATCGGGATAATATGACAAGGTCATAGTTATCTGATTATAGAGACTAGTTACCAGATATCCGACATATGTTTCGTACGGGGCAGACACATTCCCAGCCCCAAGCCTAACATGTGACATCCGATACTGGATCGACATACACAATACCATGTATACTACGCTTGATATAGATAATATTTTCCTTTAAGAATTTTTCTAGAGAATTTGGTAGGCATGGCGCTTTGCTAGAAGCCAACCTTGTCTCATAAATTGGTAAAATATAGTACTAGGTACGTACGTGTTCGGATAGTCTGATAACCGGATTTACTGCCAACATATCTGGGATAAAATACTATTTAAAAAGAGAGAACAATTAATTTGGAATTAATCGATAAATTAATATATTCAATATATTAATCGAAATTGGATTTCGACGCGGAATTAAAATAAGATTTTAATTCGGGCAAACGAATTAATTTAGAATTATTTCGTTAGCAATGTGAATAGTAATTTTGCTAGGCACATTTATTTAATTAAATTTTATTTAATTACGTCGCAACGAAAAATTCGTTAATTAGGAATTAACGAATCCGAGCCCAAAAGTGTTTGCGGGCCCACTCGTATTTCGAATCAAGTGGGGCCCACAAGTCACATTAAGCATCAAATCATTAGTCATTCTTGTGACCTAAGTCACATCACTTTGAGTGATGAGATGCTTGTCACTATTTTTGATTGATGAGAGTAGTTGGAAGGCTTAAATGCCTTCTACATTTTCTTGGATTTGGTATTTTTTTTTGGTATTAGTTTTTTCAAATCCAAAAACCAACTCATCTTCTTCTCTTCTTCTCCCAAACTCTCGGCCAATGGCCATTCTTTTCTTCCATTTGGCTTGACCGAATGGATCAAAAACAAGAGGAAGGATTTGTGGCAAATTCTTCCAATGTGCTAGCACACTTAAAAGATGACATACAAAGGTGATAGGGAAACAAACCCTTGAGAATGGAATCCATTAACAAAGCTTGGAGCTTGAAGACAACTCAAGGAGCTCAAATGGAGATCATGGCCGAATGCAACAAGGAGGAAATATTTATTGTTCGTCGTATCGCAAATCCGATCAAAGTGAGTATTTCCGTTACTTTAACTTTGTTGTATTCGCACATTTCATGACTTAATTAGATCTTGGCACACCTAGAAATCCTAACAATGGTATCAGAGCCTTGATTGAGCATGAAAATGATTTAGGGTAAAATTTGGGTAAAATATATTTGAGTATGATTTAATGAAATTGTTTGATTGAGTGTGCTTGAATGATGATTAATTGAAGTTGTATATGATCAATTTCATGAAAAATTGATTGGATCAATTTTTGCCCAAATCTTAGGCTTGGCCGAGAATGATGAACCTTAATAGTCATGGTAATTTTTTTTTTTAATCATTGGATGAGTTTGAATGACTTGGGAAATGTTGATTTAGGATTTAATTATATTGAATTCGGAATTGGACATGAACACTTTAATTGCCGTGAGTTGAACCATGAGAATGATTGATTTTTGATTCAAATGTGTTGGACATGTGTTGATGATAATAAGCATAATTAATTGAGTAAATTTATGTTTTGGAAATGTTAATTTGGTTAATTAATTATGGCATACACTTTAGGTTAATGAAATTATGAAATTTGGAATTTAGGTAAAATTAATAGGGCCAAATTTGGAATTGGGCTTGAAAAGTTGTAATTGGGCTTAATGGTCTTGGTTTGGCCAAGTTTGGTTTAGGCTAATTGGTTGGATCCAATTGGGCCCAAAACCATGTCCATAAAGTCCAAATATGACTTAATGGACCTTTAATATTAATTGGGCCTAATGTGCCTAAATTGGTTTCTTGGCAAATTAGGGTGATTCCTTAAATGGGCTTTGGTATTTGGGTTTGACTCATATTGACCAAAAGCCCATGCCTTAAGAAATTAATTGAAAGCCTATTGGACTTTAATTAAACGACATTGGATGTTATCGAGCTTTGAGACCCGTTAAGATTAGATTTAGAATCTAAGTCGCAAAGGATCATTATAAAAGTGTACTTATTTAATTTAGAATTAAATAAAGAATTAGTATTGAATACGAATTAAATTGGATTTAATGTTGTAGTTTGATATAATTCAAGAATTCGTACTTCGAGTACTTATTCTTAAAATGAGTCGGACTCACACAAATCAAATCGTTGTTTGAACGTTGGATGGTCATTAATTTCAGATTAATTAATTGGATTAGATTGATTGATAACATGCTTTGTGTGAATACATGGATCTGATGTATGAATAATGTATATTAGATGGATATTAGATGGGTGAGGGCAATTTTGGAAATTATTGTAATAAATTTAGAATTTATTAAATTGGACCTGCGTGTCCAGCCTTATCTCTCTTAATTCTTTGTATTTCTCTTCTCACATATTCCCCCCAATGTAAATGAGGTTTCTTTAGAAGTGTTATATAATTGGGTAGAAGTTGTGCTAGCGGGTAGAGGTGTTCATAGGGTCGGGTCAACCCGCGACCCGACCCGACCCGCGCTAACCCGATCCGACCCGCGCGGGTCCAACAAAAAAAATTGTAAAATTTCGACCCGACCCGAAATTTCGGATCGGGTCACGGGTTTAGGTCAGTGAAATCAGGTCTGACCCGACCCGATTTTATTATAATATATTTTGTTTTGATATAATTTTAACAAGAAACAATTGTTGTTGGAATGGCAAAGTGGTTTCTTGGTTTTCCAATGGCCCCAAGTTCGAATCCCAACATCCCCAAATCCTAAATTTTTGCTTCATTTTTTTTAAAAAATAAAATGCTATTGGTGGGAATTGAACCTGAGATTAAGAAAATATTAACAAAAACCTCTACCATCACAACCACAAGCATTTCATGTAAAATTTGTATCAAAAAATATATATATTATATTTATAATATATTTCGGTGACCCTACCCGACCGCGATTTTTTGACCCGACCCGCGCGGGTCAGCTGCTGAAATTTCGGGTTTCGGGTCAAGTGACCCGAGTGACCCGACCCGATCGGGTCAAAAAAAACCGAAAAACCCGACCCGACCATGAACACCCCTACTAGCGGGAGAGAGGAAAGGGAGAGATTTGTTCTAGGAACAATGTGTTTTAAGTATCCATCCGCATATCATTATTATTTTATTTACGCACCTTATTATGCTTTTAGAATGCATGTTTAAGGGTGTATGATGATGAGACCTTAACAAAGATAATTAATTGGTTGCCAATTATGCGAAAAACCCTCACAATATATTAAGCGTTTTTCCTTCCATTGAGTGATTCTTACTCAAGATCCAATGTTGGCATTGGTTTGTTGGCAAAAGTCAAGACCTTTATCAATCGCGGATGTGTTTGAGTCATGAAGGCTTTGTTCCGTATCGGTGTCTTGTCCAAGTTGTGATTTGTTGCCCAAAGTCAAGATCACTTCTTGTCCATCGACATTGATTACGAAGCTTTCCAAGGTCAATGGGTTCTGCTTAACTGGGATCATTAAGTTTGTTGTGCCAAAGCCAAAGCTTAATTGATTTAGAGGAAAAAGGTTAGTGAATATATTAGATATATTGGCATATATAGGATATATGTTTCGGACTTGGATGTCCACCTACTAGATCTAGGAATTGGATGAGATCCAATTGATCTTAGAGATCTACCTAGTTAAGTATCATACAATTTGTTGGCCAAAGTCAATATTGTGTGTTATTTAACGGGATCCTAGCCCACTAGGAAACTAGGTTTCCAGAGTACTTGACAGAGGGTTAGAGGCTCGCCGAAAAATAGAGGGAAGTAAGTATTAAATTTTCAATTTCGTTCAGATACTTTCCATACGCGCTGATTTCATTATTTGTTAAAATATACAAACATTGTTTTAATTAAACAGTTGGACTGTATTCAAACTATTTCAAATTATAGTTGATTATATAATTGGATTATAATAATCAATATATTTGAATTTAATCAAATTAAAAGTATAGTTGATTATATAGTTAGACTATAGTAATCATTATATTCAAATATACCTGAAATTGCTGATTAAATAGTTGGATTATTAGAATCAAGATAAACTGAAAGATTGAGCATTTGAAACATAATCTTGGATGAAAATATATTTAAATGGTTTAATTTTCAGATTGGAAATAATACCTCAGGATAGTCTTGAGAACCGAGAAGTTATTTTATTTGATAAAGTGACGTCTCGGGCCTAAGCCTGAAGTTAAGCAAATAGTAGAGCATGATCTTTGGAAGATTCATGTGATGATAACTTTAGTGCTTAATCCTTTATCTTTGTCATAATGACTCCTTAATTTCGTCGTCATAACTAAGGATTAGATCTTTAAACCATGATGTTGAAATTGAATGATCTTCATAGTTCTATACTTAGATCTTAGAAGCATTAATTGCAATATTAAACTCTTGGAGAGTTAATGGCTATGCTCAATGAGACAAAGCCAAAGTTTACAAAGGGGCAAGAAGCGCAAGGCGCATCTTATTTCGATATCCCAGAAGGCCAAGGCGTGGCTGAAGGCTTCTGGGGTGTAGAAAAGGGCAAAGGTAAAATCATCACAGTCTTCTAGGAAGACTAAGCACATATCCCAAGATGTCTGCCTAAAATTGTGGCAAACGGGGTCACTGGAAGCGTGACTACAGTATGGACAAGGTAGACATGAAGGAATAGAAGGCAGGGCAAGGCTCTTACTTCAAGTATGTTTATCATAAACGTGTTCACTACTAGTATTAAAATTGGATTTTAGATACTAAGTGTGGTACATAAACATGCACTGATGGGCAGAATCTGCTCATTAGCAGGATACTGACTTCAGATGAGATTTATCTACGAATCGAAAACTGGACGACAGTCGCTGTTTTAACCGTAGAAACCTAAGTTTAGGAACTACCATTCGGGTGTACTTAAACTAGGAAACTGTTATAATGTACCTAGTTTGACTATAAACATTATCTCTTTATCGAGTATAAGTCGTTGCGAGTATACCTTTATATTCTAGAACACTAAAGTGTTTTATTTTATAAAGATGATATTGAGATAAACACATTAGATGTGAATAAAAGTATTTATATTTTGAATATAAATAAATCTCAAACGTATGACATGACAAACAAGTAGCTCAAACTGATTTGATCAGATAAGACTTATTTATAGCAGTGTTGTCTGGGACACATTAAACAAGACTCGTATATCCACACTTTTGAAGAGTGGATAAAAGGACGGATTTGATTCTATTCAAATAATGTCTACGAATCTAGTTTATTGGGCAAAGTGCCTAAAATACCTTTTACTTGGTAAAAGTGCAATTGCCACCGATCTCTTAGCCCTCGTTCATAGTGACGAAAGTGGGCCCATATCTAGCTACGTTAGAGATGGATAGTAATACTTCGTAACCTTTACGGATGTGGTATCACGTTATGGTTATCTGTTTCTTGAAGAAACACAAATCAGAAACTTTCAGAAAATTTCAACACGAAGTAGACAAACAGATCGGCTAAAGTATTAAAACTGTCACGGTAAGACCGAGATGGGAATACTTATACAATAAGTTTCTTGACTAATTAAAAGAGTATAGTATTCTTTCAATCTTGACTCAACCCGAAACACTTCAATTTGAGCGGTGTGTCCGAACAGAAAAACCAAATTTTGTTGGACATGATAAGGTTAATCATGAATCGCTCTGAGCTACCATTTTCCTTCAAAGGGATAAGCATTAAACAGTGCAATACTTATTTTAAATAAGGTTCCATGAAAATCTGTTAGACAGAATTCATATTAGATATGAACAGGAAAAAAACTGGGTTTCTCATTCCTGAAAATTAGGGAATGCAAGGCATATATTTGGATGATACCAAATTAAAACCCAAATTGGATAAGTGCCTATCTGTAATTGGTTATCCTAGGGAAACAAAAGTATAGTACTTATACATCTCATAAGAGAATAATTTAATTGTTGCTCACCATGCGGTTTTCCTAAGTGGAACACCTATGTACAGTGGTAAGTGAGAGGATAGTAAAACTCGATGAAAATCGGAGTAATACTTTTCCAGGCACCGATTCTTTAGGAACACAAACAGTTCATCAGGGATGAAACTGTACCATTAATCTTCAAATAAACAAGAACCACGTAGGTCAGAGAGAGTCAGAAGACAACCTGGGAGGTATGGGTTTCTGATCTCACCTCATAAAGATGTCAATTTTATTGAGAAAACTGATACGTATGAGGAAGTGATACAAGGTATCGACTACCTATATGGCAAAGTGCCATAATGTCCGAAATGGATTCCATGTATACCAACCAAGTTTGGACACTGGTTGTTGCACCGTAAGACATTGTGTCTGTTGGTACTATAAAGGTCGTCAAGGAAGACATACATTGATGGCAACATATAAATGCACATAGCTAGGCTTATACAGAAAAGGTGTCGTCATCAACATAGTGTTGATTACGACGAATCCTTTTATCCGTTGCCATGGTTGAATCTATTTGGATAATTCTTGCTTATGCTGCATGTTTCATTTATGAAATATGACAGTAGAACGTCAAGATCGTTTTCCTTAACGGAAACCTTTTGGAGGATGTTTATCAACATCCTAACGGTTTTGTCGTACCAAAACAAGCAAACAAGGTTTGCAAGTTAATTCGATCCATTGATGGATTGAAGCAAGCATTATGTTTTTGGAACAAATGTTTTGATGTAATCATAATAGTGTATGATTTAATTCAAAACAAATGTAATTCTTGTGTATATAATGAGGTTAGTAGGAGCGCACTGACGATGATTGTCCTATATAATGCTGACATATCATTTCTTGGAAATGACATTCCCATAAAACAATCGGTGAAAGCTTGGCTTTCAAGAAAAATTCTCCGTAGAATTCTTGGGAGAGACAATCTTTATTCTAGGAATAAGGATCTACTGGGATAGATCTAAAAGTTATTGGTACTCTCCGAGAACTCGTACATTGAAATAAATATACGCGACCTGGTGTCTCATACGCTTTGAGCATATGGAGTCATAATCAGGCCAATCCAAGTGATAGTCACTGGATTGATGTTAAGAACATCCTTTAATATCTTAGATGAACTTAGGATGCTGTCTTATACTATGGAGAAGGAAAACTTGAAGTGACTAGGTTCACTGCTGTAAGTTTCCAAACCGATAAAACGATTATAAGTCGTAATAACGGTACTATATAGTTTGAATAACAGAACAGTGAGCTGGAAATCTTCCAAGCAAGATACTGTTACTGAATAAACAACAAAAGCGGAATTTTGTTGCAACTGTCGCAACAAAGATAGCATTTTGGATCTAAATAATTCTAATTAGATTAGATACAATTCTTTTAGCAGCTGAGCTAGGCTATAACATAGGCTAAAGAATTAACGGTCTCATCAACGATCCGATATGTACTTCATATGGTTTCATCTGATTCGTCAGATCATACATCGTGGAGATGTGATGACCGAATAAATCGCATCAGATGATATCCTTATAAATCCGCTGACGAAAGCTGTTTCTCAACAGAAGTTTGAGCCACCCGTACATAGTTTAGGTGTAAGAACTTGAGTGATTGGCTATAGGCTAAGTGGGAGATTGTTGGACAATTATGACCCATAGCATCACTATTTGTACCGATCATGGTGTTGTTGTACAAATTAACTATGTGATAAAGGAAATTACTCTTTTATCATTTGTAATTGCATTACCAAGATACATAAATGATAAAAGTCCTTATGATTAGTTCCAGATTGAGATGATATGAGACAGTATTAATCCATAAAAGTTTAATCATTAAACATCTCTAGTCGTAGTATTATCGAAACTAGACATCGGTAATGCGGAATAGTCTAGTATTACACTTGTGCGTGTTGTGGGAGCATAACTACATAGTTCTCATATATTTAAGTATTGGATACTTATGCAAGTGCGATAGGAGGTTGTGTTTTACCGTGGTACGAAAAACAGCTTCGCTCTGCATAGACCCCGCGGAATCCCGTTAGTAGTATGTTTGTGTGTCTATGGGAGTCCGCTTCATGGTAAGTGTATTTGGTCTTAACCTGAGACTTACACGCTAATACTTGCGACAATCAATATACTTTGGTTTTGGTCGTCCAGGGCTTTAACCGGTTCTGTGTACGCCTCTTCTAGGTATATTGAGAATCGTAGTGTATTGGGTGTGATGCCGAGATGGAAGTATCACTTCAGACATATGGAGATGATGATCAGGTAGGATACGAAACTGGTGCTCTTTTATACTACAACTATCGGGATAATATGATAAGGTCATAGTTATCCAATTATAGAGACTAGTTACCAGATATCTGACATGTGTTTTGTACGGGGCAGACACATTCCCAGTCCCAAGCCTAGCACGTGACATCCGATACTGGATCGACATACACAATACCACGTATACTACGCTTGATATAGATCGTATATTCCTTTAAGAATATTTCTGGAGAATTGGGTAGGCATGGCGCTTTGCTAGAAGCCAACCTTGTCTCATAAATCAGTAAAATATAGTACTAGGTACGTACGTGTTCGGATAATCCGATAACCGGATTTACTGACAACATATTCGGGGATCTCATGGGTCGCTTCTCGAAGATTCACCGATGACGTATGACTCACACTTTTTTAATCTGTGATTAATTTGATTAGAGAGAGAATTAATCTAGGATTAATTATGGAGATATTTTATCTTGGATAAAATACAATTTAAAAACAGAGAATGATTAATTTGAAAATAATCGATAAATTAATATATTCGATATATTAATCGAAATTGGATTTCGACGCGAAATGAAAATCAGATTTTAATTCGGTCAATTCGTTAGCGACGTGAATAGTAATTTTGCTAGGCACATTTATTGAATTAAATTTGATTTAATTACGTCACAACGGAAAATTCGTTAATTCAGAATTAACGAATCCGAGCCCGGGAGTGTTTACGGGCCCACTCACATTTCGAATCAAGTGGGGCCCACAAGTCATATCAAGCGTCAAATCATTAGTCATTCTTGTGACAAAAGTCACATCACTTTGAGTGATGAGATGCTTGCCACTATTTGTGATTGATGGGAGTGGTTGGAAGGCTTAAATGTCTTTTTCCTTTTCTTGGATTTGTTAATTATTTTTTGTATTAGTTTTTTAAAATCCAAAAACCAACTCATCTTCTTCTCTTTTTCTCCCAAGCTCTCGGCTAAGGGCCATTCTTTTCTTCCATTTTGGCTTGGCCGAATGGATCAAGAACAAGAGGAAGGATTTGTGGCAAATTCTTCCAATGTGCTAGCACACTTAAAAGATGACAAACAAAGGTGATAAGGAAACAAACCCTTGAGCATGGAATCCATTAACAAAGCTTGGAGCTTGAAGGCAACTCAAGGAGCTCAAATGGAGATCATGGCCGAATGCAACAAGGAGGAATTTTTTGTTGTTCGTCGCATCGCAAATCTGATCAAAGTAAGTATTTCCGCTACTTTAACTTTGTTGTATTCACACATTTCATGACTTAATTAGATCTTGGCATACCTAGAAATCCCAACAATGGTATCAAAGCCTTGATTGAGCATGAAAATGATTTAGGGTAAAATATGGGTAAAATCTATTTGAGTATGATTTAATGAAATTGTTTGATTGAGTGTGCTTGAATGATGATTAATTGAAGTTGTATATGATCAATTTCATGAAAAGTTGATTGGATCAATTTTTGCCCAAATCTTAGGCTTGGCCGAGAATGATGAACCCTAATAGTCATGGTAATTTTTATTTTTTGAATCATTGGATGAGTTTGAATGACTTGGGAAATGTTGATTTAGGATTTAATTAGATTGAATTCGGAAAAGGTGATCTGGTGCTTAAGCAGTCCAGGCCATCGACCACAGATCCGAGAGGAAAGTTCAGACCCAACTGGGAAGGACCTTACATAGTGTAGAAAGTAATGGGAAATAGAGCAGTAAGATTGTCAGACTTGGAAGGAAATGAGTTCACTGAACCGATCAATATAGATAAATTGAAGTAGTACTTTGCTTGAGGGAGAGAAGACCGAGCAGTCACCAATGGAATTGGTAGAATACCTAACCCGACAAGATAGGAAACTCATTCATACATGCATGCACATAACATGTTTTGCACTCTTTTTGTGTTTGTTTTGTATTCACAGGTTTCGAAGATTAAAAGAGAAAGCGGTAAAGACGAGCTAATCAGAAGTAGCGATAGCACAGTATCAGTTTTGGGGATGAGTCCTAGGGGGCGAGGCCCATATCAGCATCGGTATCAGTTTTGGGGGATTAGTCCCAGGGTCGAGACCCACATCAGCATTGGTATCAGTTTTGGGGATGAGTCCAGGGGGCGAGGCCTACATCAGCATCAGTATTAGTTTTGGGGATGCGTCCCACAGTCGTGATCCACATGTTAGTGTTCCTAGAACATGCCAAGGATCTAATAAGTAAGAAAATGTGTTCATAAATGCATTATAAGTTGCATAATTACTTACATTGAATGGATTTGAGCTGTTAAAATTTTTGAGAAGAAGGTCTCCAAGATCTTTCCTTTGTTGATTCCAAGCTTTGAGTTGGTTTCCCTATCACCTTGGAAGACTTCTACAAGTGCTAGCTTTGAATGATTTTACCACAAAATCAAAGAAGAGAAGGAGCTTGTTCACGCCACTTGAGGGAGAATATAGCTAGGGTTTATGTTTTGTGAGATCATTGCACAAATGAGAAAATGCCTTTTGGTTTTGTTAAAGGGTTTTACCCTTTTCACCCAAAACCATGTATTTGGAGTCTTGGTTTCACCTAAACCAAGTGGTTGGAAAGTAAGTGGTTTTGGCATAAATGCCAACCACTTTCCAACCACCACTTCACATGTGTGACATGTGTGAAGTGGGCCCCACCATTTTAAATTCAAAACTCAAAATATCTCTACGAATATTTTCTGCTGCTCGGACCCGTTTAATCCGATTAAACGAACTTTCATCGCTAAATAATTAAATCTAATTTAATTAAATAACGATGCCTCGTAAATATATTACAAACGTCGTTTAAGAATTAATTCTAAATTAATATGTTCGTTCGTATTAAAGTCCGACTTTAATTTCGTAATGAAATCCAATTCATATTAATATATCCAATATATTAATTTTAGCCCATACGAATAAATTAAATAGAAAAATCGAATTTAACTATTAAATTTATTTTACCGATTAATTCCAAATTAATCACGTTCTCTCTTTCGAACACATTTAATCTAAGATTAAATAATACCTCAATTTATCCTAGATTAATTTTCTCTCTCTAAATTAATCCCAGATTAATTCTAGTTTAAGTCAACTATCATCGGTGAATCTTTGGGAAGTGACCCAAGAGACCTCTGGATATGTTGGAAGTAAATCTGGTTATCGGACTATCCCATTAAGTGCGTACCTCGTACCATATGCTTACAGATTTACAAGACATGGTTGGCTTCTAGCAAAACACCGTGCCTACCTAATTCTCCAGATATTCTTACTAGAATATACAATCTATGTCAGGCTTAGTATACCAAGTATTGCGTATGTCGATCCAATATCGGATGTCACGTGCTAGGCCTGGGCTGGAATTGTGTCTGCCCCGTACGAAACACATATCGGATGTCGGTAACTAGTCTCTATAATCGGATGAACATGACATAGTCATATCATCCCGATGACTGCAGTACTTAAGAGTACTGGTTCCGTATCCTATGTGACATCATCTCCATTATGACTGGAGTGATACTTCCATCTTGACATCACACCCAATACACTACGATTCTCAATATACCCAGGAGAGGCGTACACAGAACCTGTTAAAGCCCTGGACGACCAAAACTAAAGCATATTGATTGTCGCAAGTATTACCGGTGCAAGTCTCAATTTAAGACCAAATACACCTACCCTGATTTCGGACTTCCATAGACACATAGTCATACTACCAATGGAATTCCGAGGGGTCTATCTAGAGCGAAGCTGTTTGCCATACCATTGGTAAACACAACCTCCTATTACACTTGCATGAGTATCCTATACCCAAGTATATGAGAACTATGCTATTGTGCCCTCACAATGTGCACAAGTGTAATACTAGTCTTTTAAGTATTTATCGATGTCCAATCTCGATAATACTCTGACTAGGGATATTTAATGATCATACCTTCATGGATTGATGTCGTCTCATATTTTCTCAATCCAGGAACTAATCATAAGGACCTCTTATCATTTATACATCTAGGTGATCTAATCACAAATGACAAGAGTGCAATCTCCTTGTCACATAGTTAATTTGTACAACAACACAATGATCTTTACAAATAGTGACGCTATGGTTCATAATTGTCCAACAATCTCCCACTTGGCCTATAGCCAGTCACTCGAGTGTCATACACCCGAACTATGTACGATTCGCTCAAACTGTTGAGGAAAGGCTTTCGTCAGCGGATTTGTGTGATTATCATCTGATGTGATTTATTCGATCATCACATCGCCATGATGTATGATCCAAATGAATCAGATGAATAGTCAAAGTATATATCTGGATTATTGATGAGACCATTAATTCTTTAGCCTGTGCTGACGCCTAGCTCAGCTACTAACAGAACTATATCTAATCTAATTAGATTTATCATCGACCCAAATGGCTTCTATTGCTGCCTCAGCCGCAGCAATAACCCGCATTTGTTATTTATTTGGTAACAGTATCTTGCTTGGAAGATTTCCAGCTCACTGTTCCGTTATTCAAACTGTATAGTACCGTTGTTTTTATCGGTTAGGAAACTTACAGTAGTGATCCCAGTCACCTCAAGTTCTCATTCTCCATAGTTTAAGACATCATTCTTAGTTCTCTAAGTTACTAAATCATCATTAGTTCTCTAAGATACTAACAGATGTTCTTAATATCAATCTAGTGACTATCACTTGGATTGACCTGTTTGTGACTCTTTATGCTCAAAGCGTATGAGGCACCAGGTTACGTACATTTTTCAATGTACGAGTTCTCAGAGAGTGTTAACAACTTTAAATCTATCCCAGTAGATCTTTATTCCTAGAATAAAGGTTGTTTCTCCCAAGAATTCTACAGAGAATTTTCAAGAAAGCCAAGCTTTCACCAATTGTAATATGGGAATATCATTTCCAAGAAATGACATATCTTCATTATTTAGGGCAATCACTTTCAGTGCGCTCCCATTAACCTCCTTATATACACAAGAATCATTTCTCGTTTTGAATTAAATCATAAACCATTATGATTACATCAAAACGATAATTCCAAGAACCTAATGCTTGCTTCAATCCAAATATGGATCAAATAACCTGCAAACCTTGTTTGCTAGTTTTGATACGACAAAATCGTCAGGATGTTATGAACATCCTCCAAAAGGTTTCCTTTTAAGGAAAGCGATTTTTCCGTTCAGCTGCCATATTTCTTAAATGAAACATGCAACATCAGCAAGCATTATCCAAATGGATTTAACGTGGCAATAGGTAAAAGATTTCGTTGTAATCAACAAAATGTTGATAACGATACCTTTCCGCTACAAGCCTAGCTTAGTACGTTGGTATGCTACCATCCACGTATGTCTTCCTTGAAGACTTATATAGTACCAATAGGCACAATGCCTTGCGGTTATAACAACTAGTGTCTAAATATAGTTGTTATACATTGAATCCATTTCGGACTCATGGCACTTTGCCATAATAGGGAGTCGATACCTTGTATCACTTCCTCATTCGTAGTCAGTTTCCTTAATAAGATTGACATCTTCATGAGGTGAGATTAGAAACCCATACTTCCCAGGTTGTCTTCTGATTCTCTTCGAC
This sequence comes from Zanthoxylum bungeanum, assembly GCA_019454045.1. NCBI lineage: Eukaryota > Viridiplantae > Streptophyta > Magnoliopsida > Sapindales > Rutaceae > Zanthoxylum > Zanthoxylum bungeanum. Next base: position 148,248 of record SKCR01026052.1, on the reverse strand, counting down.
CTACGCGGTTCTTGTGTATTCGAAGATTATTGGTACATGTTCATCCTTGATGAACTGTTTATGTTCTATTAAAGAATCGGTACTTGGAACAGTATTACTCTGATTTTTCTTCGAGTTTTACTTTCCTCCCACTTACCACTGCATATCAGTATTCCTCTTAGGAAAGCCGCATGGTGAGCAACAATCACATTGCTCTCATGTGAGATGTATAAGTACTATACTTTTGTTTCCTTAGGACAACCAATTACATTAGGCACTTATCCATTTTGGGTTCTAGTTTAGTATAATCCAAATGTATGCCTAGCATTCCCAAATCTTTAGGAGTGAGAAAATCCGATTTCTTTCCTGTTCATATCTAATATGATTTTTGTCTAACAAATTTTCATGGAAACTTATTCAAAATAAGTATTGCACTGTTAATGCTTATCCTTTGAAGGAAATGGTAGCTCAGAGCGACTCGGGATTAACCTTATTATGTCTAACAAAATTCAGTTTCTCCGTTCGGACACACCGTCAAACTGACGTGTTCTGTGAGGAGTCCTCATTGAAAGAATACTATAATCTTCCAATTATTCGAGAAACTTATTGCTTAAGTAATTTCCATCTTGGTCTTACCGTGATGGTTTTAATACTTTAACCGATCTGTTTGTCTATTTCGTGTCGAAACTCTAAAAGTTTCCGATTCTTATTTCATAAGAAACACATAACCATAACGCGATGCCACATCCGTAAAGGTCACGAAATGTTCATATCCACATTTAGCCTAGCTAGACATGGGCCCAGTTATGTCACTATGAACGAGGGGTAACAGATCGATGACACTTACACTTTTACCAAGTAAAAGGTATTTTAAGTACTTTACCTAATAAAATAGATTCATAGAAATCATTTGAATGGAATCAAATTTGTCCTAGTACCCACTCTTCGAAAGTGTGGATATACGAGTCTTGTTTAATGTGTCCCAGACAACACTGCCACAATTAAGTTTTATCTGATCAAATCAGTTTGAGCTACTTGTTTGTCATAGTTGTATGTTTGAGATTTATTTATATTCAAAATATAAATTTGTTATTCACATCTAATGTGTTTATCTCAATATCATCTTTATATAATAAAACACTTTAGTGTTCTAGAATATAAAGGTATACTCGTAACGAGTTATACTCGATATAGAGATAATGTTTCTAGTCAAACTAGTTATATTATAACAGTTTCTTAATTTAAGTACACACCCAAGGGTAGTTCCTAAACTTAGGTATCTACGGTAAAACAGCGAATTTCATCCCATTTTCGATTCACAAATTAATCTCAATTGAAGTCAGTATCCTGCTCATAGCATATTCTGCACATTAATGCACATTTATGTATCACACTTAGTATTTAAAATCCAATTTTAATACTAGTAGTGAACATATTTATGACAAACATATTTGAAGTCAGGCCTTGCTCGTCTTCAATTCCTTCATGTCTGCTTTGTCCATACGAAAGTCACGCTTCAGTTATCCCATTTGCCACAGTTTAAGCAGACATATTAGGATATGTCATTTGTCTTCCTAGAAGACAGTAATGATTTTGCCTTTGCCTTTTTCTATATCCCAGAAGCCTTTGGCCAAGCCTTGGGTTTTTAGAATATCGAAGTAAGGTGCGCCTTGCGCTACTTGCCTTATTGCAAACTTTGGCTTTATCTCCTTGAGAATAGCCATTAACTCTCCAAGAGTTATTAATTGCAATTTAATACTTCTAAGATCTAAGAATAGATCTATGAAGATCCTTTAATTTCTTCATCATACTTTAAGGATCTAATCCTTAGTTCTGATAGGAAATAAGGAGTCCTTTTGACAAGTATAATGGATTAAGCACTAAAGTTATCATCACAAGAATCTTCCTAAGATCATGTTCTACTATTTGCTTAACTCTGGGTTTAGGCCTAATATGTTATTTTTTCAAATAAAGTAACTTATTAGTTTCCAGGACCATCCTAAAATTTTATTCCTAATTTGAAAATTAAAGTCGTTTAAACACATTTTCACCCATGATTATATTTTAAACACTAATCTTTCAATTATCTTGATTCCAATAGTCTAACTATACATTCAACGATTTCGGGTACAATCTAATGTAATGATTACTATAGTCTAACTATATAACTAATTACAATTTTATTGGTTAAAATCAAATATATATTGATTACTATAATCTAATTATATAATCAACTATAAATGATCGGTAAAATTTAAATATATTGATTACTATAATCCAATTATATAATCAACTATAAAGGAAGGGTATATTGATACTATAATCCAATTATATAATCAACTATAAATGAAGTAGTTTGAATATAGTCCAACTCTTTAATTAAAACAAAAATTAAATATTAGTCCAACTACTATATTTATAAATAAATTATGACGAAAAATGAAACGAGCGCGTATTGGCAAATATCTAAACGAAATTTACAAATTTAATACTTGCCTCCCACTATTTTTCGGCGAGCCTCTAACCCTCTTTGGAGTACTCGAGAAACCTAGTCTCCTAGTGGGATATGATCCCGTTAAATAACACACAACCTTGACTTTGGCTAACAAGCTGTATGATATTTAACTAGGTAGATCTCTAAAATCAATTAGATCTCATCCAATTCCTGATCCAGTAGGTGGACATCCAAGTCTGAAACATATATCTAATACATGCCAATATATCTGATATATTCCATAACCATTTTCCTCTAAATCAATAAAGTTTTGGCTTTGGCACAACAAGCTTAATGATTCTAGTTAAGCGTGACCCATTGACATGGAAAGCTTCGTAATCAATGTCGATAGACAAGAAGTGATCTTGACTTTGGCCAACAAATCACGACTTGGACAAGATACCGATATGGAACAAAACTCTCATGATTCAAATACATCCGCAATTGACAAAGGTCTTGACTTTGGCCAATAAACCAATGCCAACTTTGGATCTTGAGTAAGAATCACTCAACGGAAGGAAAAACGCTTAATATGTTTTGAGGGTTTTTCCCTTAAATTGGCAACCAATTTATTATCTTTGATTAGGTCTCATCACACACCCTTAAGCATGCATTCTAAAAGCATAATAAGGCGCGATAAATAAATTAATAATGATATGCGGATGGATATGTCACAAATTGTTCCTATAACAAATCACTTCATTTCCTCTCCCCGGCTAGACCTATTCTAACTTCTACCCAATTACATAATACAACAAAGAAACCTCATTAACATTGAGGGGAATTGGTGAGAAGAGAATTACAAAGAGTAAAGAGATGAAAGGCTTGACACGCATGTCCAATTTAATAAATTCTAAATTTATTACAATAATTTCCAAAATTTCCCTCACCATTCTAATATCCATCCGATATACATTATTCATGCAATACATTCATGTATTCATACAAATCATGTTATTCAATCAATCTAATCCAATTAATTAATCTTTGAATTAATGACCATCCACTGTTTAAACAACGATTTGATTTGCGTAAGTCAAACTCGTTTAAGAATAAATACTCAAAGTAAGTATTCTTTAATTATATTGAACTACAACTTTAAATCCAATTTATTTGTATTCAATACTAATTCTAAATTTAATTCCAAATTAAATATTTATACTTACTTATAAACCTTAAAGACTTGGATTCCAAATCCAATCTTAATGGGTCTTAAAGGCCCAATAACATCCAATGTCATTTTAATTAAAGTCTAATGGGCTTTTAATTAATTATTAAGACATGGGCTTTAGCCATAATGGGTCAAACCCAAAATGCCAAGGCCCAATAGGAATCACCATATTGCCTACTAATTAATTTAGGCCCATTAAGCCCAATTAAATTCTTTAAATAGTCAAGTGATGTATTTGGACTTTATGGAATTGATTTTGGGCCCAATTGGATCCAATCCAAAATTCCAAAACCAAACTTGGTCAAACCAAGCCCAAATGCACACTTTTAGCCCAATTCATAATTTAAAGGCTTATTAACATAATTATAATATTCCAAATATCACAATTATTTTAATTAAAGTGTATTAGCCATGATTAATTAATTAAACTCAATATTTCCAAAATACCAATTAACTTAATTAATCATGTTTAATCCATCAATTATGCTCAACATAAATTGAAGCCAAAACACATCATTTTATGCTCAACATGCTCTTGAATTTAACATAAATATTATTGACTTTGATTCTAATCTAATCAATCCAACAATCAACATTTAATCATGCATTTAAACACATCCAATGGTGTAAAATTGAAAAATTCCAAGTGCAGTCCAAACAGTAGCATTCAGCCATGATAAGGGAAATTAAAAAATTTGATCCAATCAATTTTTCTCAAATCTAATCATGTACAACTCTAAGTTAACATAATCTAAGCATGCTTAAAGCATCAATTTGAAGAAATCATAATCAAAACACAAAAGCCCCAAATTTTAGTCTCATGAACCCCAAAATTTTCATGCTTAAAATTGGCTCTTGATACCATTGTTAGTGTTCCTAGAACATGCCAAGGATCTAATAAGCAAGAAAAGGTGTTCATAAATGCATTATAAGTTGCAGAATTACTTACATTGAATAGATTTGAGCTTTTAAAATTTTTGAGAAGAATGTTGGACAGTTATGACCCATAACGTCACTATTTGTACAGATCATGGTGTTGTTGTACGAATTAACTATGTGACAAAAAAGATTGCTCTCTTATCATTTGTGATTAGATCACCAAGATGTATAAATGATAGGAGGTCCTTATGATTTGTTCCTGGATTGAGAATGATATGAGAAAGTATCAGTCCACGAAGGATAAATAATTAAATATTCCTAGTCAGAGTATTATCGAGATTGGACATCGATAAATGAGTAAAAGACTAGTATTACACTTGTGCGTGTTATGTGAGATCATAACAGCATAGTTCTCATATATTTGGGTATTGGATACTCATGCAAGTGTAATAGGTTGTGATTTATCGATGGTACGGAAAATAGCTTCGCTCTGGATAGACCCCTTTGGAATTCCATTGGTAGTATGACTATGTGTCTATGGAAGTCTGACATCAGAGTAGGTGTATTTGGTATTAACCTGAGACTTGCACCGCTAATACTTACGACTATTAATATACTTTGGTTTTGGTCGTTCGGGGCTTTAACCGGTTCTGTGTACGCCTCTGTTGGGTATATTGAGAATCGTAGTGTATTGGGTGCGATGTTAAGATGGAAGTGTCACTCCAGTCATAGTGGAGATGATGTCACGTAGGATACGGTACTAGTACTCTTAAATACTGCAGCTATCGGGATATTATTACTAGGTCATGTATATCCGATTATAGAGACTAGTTACCAGACATCCGACATGTGCTTCGTACGGGGCAGAGACAGCTCCAGCCCTAGGCCTAGCACGTGACAGACCGATACAGGATCGACATGCACGATGCTACGTATACTACGCCTGATATAGATCACTTATTCCTATAAGCATGTTTCTGGAGAATTGGGTAGGCAAGCGCTTTGCTAGAAGCCAACCTTGTCTTGTAAATCGGTAAAACTTAGTACTAGGTACGTACGTATTCGGATAGTCCGATAACCGTATTTACTGCCAACATATCTGGGGATCTCATGGGTCGCTTCTCGAAGATTCACCGATGATGTATGACTCGCACTTAATTAATCTGAGATTAATTTGAGGAGAGAGAAAATTAATCTGGGATTAATTACGGAGGTATTTTATCTAGGATAAAATATCAATTAAAGAGATAGAACGATTAATTTGGAATTAATCGATAAATTAATATATTCGATATATTAAACGAAATTGGATTTCGATGCGGAATTAAAATCGAATTTTAATTCGGGCGAATGAATTAATTTAGAATTAATTCGTTAGCGACATGAATAGTAATTATACTTGGCATGATTATTTAATTAAATTAGATTTAATTACGTCGCGACGAAAATTCGTTAATTTGAAATTAGTGAACCTGAGCCTGGGATTGTTTGTGAGCGCATTCACATTTCGAATTCAAGTGCGGCACGCGAGTCAAATCAAGCGTCAAATCGCTAGTCATTTCAATCGTCAAATCACTTGTCATTTTGAGTGATGAGACTTGACAACTTGATTGATGTGATGTCTAGTCACTTTAAGTGACTTGACAACTTGTCTGAATAGTAATAGATGTGATGTGAATAGTGATGTGTGATGATGGAAGGCTTTAATGCCTTTTTGTTTTTTGTTTTATGTTTTATGTTTTTTGTTTTTTTCTTTTTGACTTTTGTAAAGTAAAATTTTGGAAAATGAATTTTTGAAATTCAATTTATTGTATAAGATACACAAAACCAAAACATCTTCATCTCTCTTCTCCCTCTCCAAATTCGGCCATGGTGGCCCATTCTCTCTTCTCTCTTTTTTGATTTTTGAAACCAATTTCTTCAAAGAATCTTACTTGGCCAAGAATGATAGGAAGAAATATGGTGATTTTGTGGCAAAATTACCTAAGTGCTAGCACACCAAAGAGGCATACAAGGTGATACAGAAACTTACACATGAGCATGGAATCACCATTTGCAAAGCTTGGAGCTTGGAGTATCAATGGAGGACAACACCATGCTTTGGCCAAGAGCTTCATCACCATTGGAAGAAAAGTTTTGTTCTTCATAGCATCCAATCCGATCAAAGTGAGTATGATTCCGCCATTCTCCTTTGTGTATTCACATGTATTTCATTGCTTGATTTGATCCTTGGGACTTAATAGAAACCCAACAATGGTATCAGAGCCATTTTGAGCATGAAATGAATTTAGGGTAAAATTGGGTAAAATTGATTTAAGCATGTTTTGATGAAATTGATTGTTGATATATGCTTGAATGATGATAACATGGTGTTATGCATTGTCAATTTGATGAATTTTGAATTGGTTAAATTTTCCCCAAATACATTAGCTTGGCCGAATGTATGTTGATGCCCTAAGTCTTGGAATTTTTTAATTTTGATCATTGGATGAGTTGAAATTGATTGGGTAAAATAGCCGAGACATAAAGCATGGAAAATGAGTGGATTTTGATTAAAATGTGTTGGACATGTTTTGATTATAATGAGCATAATTAATAAGGTTAATTGATATTTCGGAAATGTTAAATTGATTAATTAATTATGGCTTTACACTTAGGTTAATTAGATTATGAAATTTGGAATTTGATAATTTAATTGGGCTTAAATTGGATTTGGGCTTTCAAAGTTCTAATTGGGCTTAATGGGTTTGGTTGGGCCTAGTTTGGTTTAGGCAAATTGGTTGGATCCAATTGGGCCAAAAACCATAACCATAAAGTCCAATTATAACTAATGGGCCTTTAAACTTTAATTGGGCCTAATGGGCCTAAATTGGTTTCATATGCATATAAAGGTGATTCCTTTAAATGGGCTTTAGTCTTTGGGTTTGACCCATATTGACCAAAAGCCCATGCCTTAAGAAATTAATTGAAAGCTCATTGGACTTTAATTAAATAACGTTGGACGTTAATCGGGCTTTGAGAGCCCGTAACTATTAAATTTGGAATTTAAGTCGTAAAGGTTCGTTGTAACGTGTAACATTTAATTGGAATTAAATAATGGAATAGTATTAAATACATATTAAATTGGATTTAATGTTGTAGTTTAATTTAATTCGAGAATTCGTACTTTGAGTACTTATTCGCAAAACGAGTTTGACTCGCGCAAAATCAAATTGTTGTTTGAACATTGGATGGTAATTGATTATCAGATTAATTAATTTGATTAGATTGATTGATAACATGCTGTGTGAATACATGATTGTAATGCATGAATAATGTATATCAGATGGATATTAGATGGGTGGGGCAATTTTAGAAATTGTTGTAATAAATTTGGAATTTATAAATTGGACCTACGTGTCCAGCCTATTACCTCCATATTCTTGTATTCTCTTTTCACTTATTCCCTCACTGTAATGAGGTTTCTTTAGAAGTGTAGTGTAACGGGTAGAAGTAAATACTTGTGCTAGCGGGAGAGAGGAAATGAAGAGATTTGTTCTAGGAACAATGTTTAAATATTCATCTGCATATCATTATTATTTTATTATACGCACTTTATTATGTGTTAGAATGCATGTTTAAGGGTGTATGATGATGAGACCTTAACAAAGATAATAAATTGGTTGCCTGTTGAGTTTTATCTAGGTCCCAAGATCAAATCAAGACATGAAATAATGTGTGAACACACCAACGGAGGTAGCGGAATACTCACATCGATCGGTTGAGTCGATTTGGAGACGATTCAAGGCAAGAAACTCACTGCCTTGGTGCGCCATTCACTGCAGTTTGCTTACTGGTTTTGGGCAGTTTCGGGTCTCATTTTGAAGCTCCAAACTCCGTCGGATGAGTCCCGCCTCATGGGTGAACCTCCCTAACACCTTCGCAATGTTCACAAGTGTGCTAGCACTTGATTTCATCAAATGAAAATCACTCATTTGCTTCCTTAAAGCTCACGGTAGTGAGCTGTGAAAGTGAGAAGAAAACAGCCCAAAATGGGCGTGAATGAGAGAGAGAAGGAGATGAAAATGTGTTTGTTGAATTGTGTAAATGATTTACCAAAATGTCTTATATATTTTCTAAAAATAAATAAGCCTTTTACAATTAATTTTATCCAATAAAATCTTATGTAAATCAATTACACACTTATCAACATACTATTCCAACCACTTGCATCACTATTCACGTGTCACTTTAAAAGGTGATGTGATGTGTGTCTTTCCATCAATCAATCAATCAAGTCAATCAATCAATCAATCACTCAAAGTAACTTTTGATTTGACGCTTGATGTGATGATTGATTTGACGCTTGATGTGACTTGCGTCGCCGCACTCGAATTCGAAATACGAATGCGCGGCGCAATCACACTCGGCTCGGGTTCGCTAATTCTAAATTAACGATATTTCCGTCGCGTCGTAATTAAATGATTACGCCTAGCGAATTCACTATTCACATCGCTAACGAATTAATTCTAAATTAATTCGTTCGCCCGAATAAAATCTAATTTCAATTCCGCGTCGAAATCTAATTTCATTTAATATATCGAATATTAATTTACCGATTAATTCCAAATTAATCGTTATCTCTCTCTAGACGATATTTTATCCTAGATAGAATATCTCCGTAATTAATCCTAGATTAATTTTCTTTCTTCTATATAATCCCAGATTATTAATGAGTGCGAGTTATGCGTCATCGGTGCATTATCGGGAAGCGACCCATGAGATCTCCGAATACATTGGAAGTAAATACGGTCGTCGGTGTATCCGAATCACGTACGTACCAAGTACTACGTTCTACCGATTTACGAGACAAGGTCGACTCCTAGCAAAGCACCAAGTCATCCCAATTCTCCGGACATATCCATTTAAGGATATTTAGATCTATATCAAGCGTAGTATACTAATGTATTGTGCGTATCGGCCCAGTATCGGATAGTCACGTGCTAGGGTGGGGCTGGATAAGTGTCTGCCCCGTCCGAAACACATATCGGATGTCTGGTAACTAGTCTCTATAATCGGATATTCATGACCTGGTCATAATATCACGATTGGATGTGCATCACTTAAGAGCACTAATACCGTATCATGCGTGACATCATCGCCAATATGACTGAAGTGATACTTCCGTCTCGACATCACACCCAATACTCTACGACTCTCTGATAAACCCAGAAGTGGTGTACACAGAACTTGGTCAAAGCCCCCTACCACCAAGACCAAAGTTTATCGATTATCGTAAGTATTAGCGATGCAAGTCTCAGGTTAAGACTATACACACCTACCTTGATTTCGGCCTCCCATAGACACATAGTCATAATACCAATGGGATTCCGAGGGGTCTATCCAGAGCGAAGCTGTTTCCCGTACCATCGGTGAAACACAACCTCCTATCGTACTTGCATAAGTCTCCAACACTTATATATATGAGAACTATGTCGTTGTGCCCTCACAACGCACACAAGTGCAATACTAGTCTATTCCACATTATCGATGTCCAGTCTCGATAATACTACGGCTAGGGATATTTAATGATTAATCCTTCGTGGACTGATACTGTCTCATATCATCTCAAGCCAGGAACTAATCATAGGGACCTCTCTTCATTTATATATCTATGGTGATCTAATCACAAATGATGAGAGTGCAATATCCTTATTACATAGTTAATTTGCTACAAACAAACACAATGATCTGTGCAAATAGTGACGCTATGGGTCATATTATCTAACAATCTCCCACTTGGCACGTAGCGAGTCACTCATGTGTTCCAACACTTGAACTATGTAAGTTTCGCTCAAATTGATGAGGAAAGGTTTTCGTCAGCGGATTGTTCCGATTATCGTCTGACGCGATTTATACGATCATCAATCCCTACGATGTGATCCGAACGAATCAGATGTATAGAAGTATATATCTGGATCGTCGATGAGACCTTTAATTCCTTAGCATGTGCTGACGCCTAGCTCAGCTGCTAACAGAACTATAGCTAATCTAATTAGATTTATTTTTCGATCCAAATGGCTTCTTTTGCTGCCTCAGCTGCAGCAATAATCCGCATTATTGTTTATTCGGCAACAATTATCTTGCTTGGAAGATTTCCAGCTCACTGTCCCGTTATTCAAACTTTATAGTACCGTAGTATTTAATTGTTTGGAACCTTGCAGCGGTGATCCCAGTCACTTCAAGTTCTCCTTCTCCATAGTTTAAGACAACATCTTTATTCTCAGATACTAATAGATGTTCTTAATCTTTAATCCAGTGACTATCACTGGATTAAACCTGATCGTGACTCCATATGCTCGAAGCGTATGAGACACCCTATCAAGTACATTTTAAATGTAACAATTTCCCAGAGAGTGTTAACAACTCCAAATCTATCCCAGTAGATCTTTATTCCTTGAATAAATGTTGTTACTCCCCGAATTCTACGGAGATTTCTATTGAAGAATATCTATGAAAGCCTAGCTTTCACCAATAGCATTATGGGAATTTCACTGTCAGTGCACCCTCCCACTAACCTCCTTATATACACAAGAATTATTTCATTTTGAGTCAAATCATAAACCATTATGATTATTTCAAAACGACAGTTCCAAGAACCTTATGCTCGTTTCAATCCAAACATGGACGAATAACCCGCAAACCTTGTTTGTCGGTTATACAAAATCGTCGAATGTTATAAACATTCTCCAAAAGGTTTCCTTTTTAGGAAAGCGATTTTGATTTGTAACTGACACATTTCATAAATGAAATATACAGTTATCATCAAGCATCTTCAAAATGGATTTACCATGGCAACAGGTAAAAGGTCGAATCGTTATTAACACAATGTTGATAACGATACCTTCCGTCAAAAGCCCAGCTTTGTACGTTGGTATGTTGCCTTCCATGTATGTGTTCCTTGAAGACGTTTAATGTACTAATAGGCGCAATGCCTTATGGTACTACAACTAGTATCCAAAATAGTTGTTATACATGGAATCCATTTCGGATTCATGGCACTTTGCCATAACAGGGAGTCGATACCTCGTATCACTTCCTCAAAACGTAGTCGGATGGTACACCTCCATAAGATTGACATCTTTATGAGGTTAGATCAGAAACCCATACCCTAGTTGTTTTCTGACTCTATCCGATCTAATAGTTTCTTGTGTATTTGAAGATTAATGGTATAGATTCATCATAGATGAACTATTTGTGTTCCATTAAGGACTTCGTGCCTAGAACAGTATTACTCCGATTTTCATCGAGTATCACTATCCTCCCACTGACCACTGCATATCGGTATTCCTCTCAGGAAAAACCGCATGGTGAGCAACAATTACATTGTTCTCATGTGAGATTTACAAGTACTATACTTAAGGTTTCCCTTAGGATAACCTATATCGGCACTTATCCAATTTGGGTCTTTTAGTTTGGTATCATCCAAACGTCATGCCTGGCATACCCAAATTATCAGGAATGAGAAACCTTATTTCTTTCCTGTTCATATCTTATATGATATCTGTCAAACAGATTTACATGGAACCTTATTCTAAATAAGTTTTGCACTGTTAATACATATCCTATTTGAAGGAAATAGTAGCTCAGAGCGACTCGTGATAAACCTTATCATGTCCAACAAAATTCGGTTTTGGTTCGGACACACCGTCTAACTGACGTGTCACGGGAGGAGTCCTCTATGAAAGAATACCGTCTCTTTCATGTACATTTGAAACTTACTGCTTAAGAATTTTCCATTATGGTCTTACCGTGGCGGAATAATACTATAGCCGATCTTTTATATACTTCGTGTCGAAAACTTCAAAAGTTTCCGATCTGTGTTCTTCAAAAGAAACACATAACCACAACGTGATGCCACATCCGTTAAGGTCACGAATATTCTTGTTCACATCTAGCCTAGCTAGATATGGGCCCACTAACTTCACCATGAATAGGGCTAACAGATCGGTGGCCCTTATACTATTACCAAGTAAATAGTATTTTAGGTACTTACCTAATAAATAGATTCGCAGACCTTATTTGAATAGTCAAATCAGTCCTAGTACCCACTCTTCAAAAGTGCGGATATACGAGTCTTGTTTAATTGTGTCCCAGACAACAATGCCACAAATAAGTCTCTATTGATCAATCAATTTGAGCTATTTATTTGTCATTTTTATATGTTGAGATTTTATTATATTCAAAATATAAATTCTGCTATTTACATCTAATGTATTTATCTCAGTATCAACTTTATATAATGAAACACTTTAGTGTTCTAGAATATAAAGGTTTTATCCGCAACGGATTTAACACTGATATAGAGATAATGTCTCTAGTCAAACTAGTTACATCATAACAGTTCCTAATTTAAGTACATACCCAAAGGATAGTTCCTAAACTTAGGTATCTACGGTCGAAACAGCGACTTTCGTCCGTTCCGATTTGCAGAGAAATCTCGGCTTGAAGTCAGTATCCAGCATAGCTGATTCTGAACATCAATACATATATTTTATGTACCACACTAAGTATTTAAAATCCAATTTCAATACTAGTAGTGAACATAACTTTGACAAATATTTTTAAAGTTAGAGCCTCGCCCCTCTTTAATTCCTTGGTGTCTTCCAATCCAAATGGTAGTCACTTTGGGATATGTCAATTATCTTTTCAATATTTCACAAACCTTTGGCCAAGCCTTGGGTTTCGGGAATATCGAAACGATATGCACCTCGTGCAATATGCCCATTGCAAACTTTGACTTTTCTCCACTAGAATAGTCAATTAATTCTCCAAGAATTATTAATTGCAACTTTAATACTTTTAAATCTAAAGATAGATTATTATAAGTATATTAATTAAGCACTAAAGTCATCATCACATAAATCTTCCAAAGATTTTATGCTCTACTATTTGCTTAATTATGGGCTTAGTCATATAAGTTATTTTATCAAATAAATTAACCTATTATTAATTCCCAATGAAAATTAAATCATTTAAAACATTTAATCCAAGGATATATATTTTAATATTCAACTTTTCAATTCTTTCTTGATTTCAATAGTCCAATTATTTAATCAACTATAATTTTAATTTGATTACTATAATCCAATTAAAAATCAACTATCATTTTAATTCAATTATATTGATTACTATAATCCAATTATAAAATCAATTATATATTGAATGCGTTTGTATATAGTCCAACTATATAAATTTTTAAAACAACGTAAAAAATTGACGAATGATATTTGTTTGAGCGTGTATGGTGAGTATTTGAACGAATGTTGCAAATTCAATACTTGCCTCCCACTATTTTTCGTCGAGCCTCTACCCTCTGTGGAGTACTCGGGAAACCGTGTTTCCTAGTGGGCTAGGATCCTGTTAATAACATACAACCTTGACTTTGGCCAACAAGCTGTATGCTACTTAACCAGGTAGATCTCACAGATCAATTAGATCCAATCCAATTCCCAGATCCGGTTAGGTGGACATCCAAGTCCTAAAATATTACTTATTCCAATGTATCTAATACATTTTCTAACCTTATCCTCCGAATCATCTAGGCCTGGCTTTGGCACAACAAACCTAATGACTCCAGTTAAGCGGGACCCATTGACAAGGAAAGTTTCGTAATCAATGTCGTTGGACAAGAAGTGATCGTGCTTTGGCCAACAAATCACAAACTGGACAAGACACCGTTTATGGAACAAAACCCTCATGATTCAAATACATCCATTGACAAGGTCTTGACTTTGGCCAACAAACCAATGCCAATTGGATATTGAACAAGAATCATTCAATGGAAGGATAATCGCTTATATAAAATGAGGGTTTTTCGCGTGCAAATTGGCTACCAATTTAATTATCTTTGTTAGGTCTCATCATCACACCCTTAAACATGCATTCTAAATACATAATAAGCGAGTATGAAATAAAATAATAATGATATGCGGATGGATACTTTACACATTGATCCTAGATCAAATCTCTCCCTTTCTCACTCAAGCTAGCACTCTGTACTACTTCTACCCGTTACACTACACTTCTAAAGAAACCTCATATACATAGAGGGGAATAGGTGAGAAGAGAATACAAGAGAATAGAGGTGATAAGGCTGGACACGCAGGTCCAATTTAATAAATCGATTTATTACAACAATTTCTAAAATTGCCCACCCATCTAATATCCACCCGATATACATATTCATTCAACACAACCAAGTATTCACATATATAAGCATGCTATCAATCAATCTAATCAAATTAATTAATCTGATAATTAAGTGATCATCCAATGTTCAAACAACGATTTGATTTTGTTCGAGTCAAACTCGTTTTTGCGAATAAGTACTTAAAGTACGAATTCATGAATTAAATAAACTACATCATTAAATCTAATTTAACATGCATTTAATACTAATTCACTATTTAATTCCAAATTAAATATTACACTTTATTTAATAAACCTTTTACGATTTAAATTCCAAATTTAATCATAACGCGTCTCAAAGACCGATTAACGTCCAACGTCAATTCAATTAAAGTCCCATGGGCTTTTGATTGATTCTTAAGGCGTGGACTTTTGGTCAACTCGGGTCAAACCGATAACCAAAGTCCAATCCGGGATTTACCCCATAAGCCCATAAATCAATCTTGGCCCATTAGCCCAATTGAACTTTAAAGGTTCATTAAGTCGCATTTGGGCTTTATGGTTAAGGTTTTGGGCCCAATTGGATCCAATCCACTTGGCCTAAACCAAACTTGATAAATCAAGCCCAATAGGCCAAATACACATTAAGTCCAATTTCCAAAATTAGGCCCAAATAATTAAATTAAAAAAATCCAATTTCCCAATTTAATTACCAAAGTGCATTACATGATTAATAACCTAAATCAACATTTCTAAAACACCAAATTAGTCCATTAATCATGCTCATTTCATTATTATATGTCCAACACACAAATTGAAAAATCAAACCCATTACATGCTTCTTTAGTCCCGGCCAAAAGAGGGATTTTGTGTCCGATTCGGTTTCGATCCAATCGAACTTACAATCGACATCAAATCACCATCCTAAATGATTTCATACACATCCAATGTTCACAAATCAAAAAATCCAAGACATTGGGCATTAGTCACATTCGGCCAACCTAAGATTTTTGGGGTTTTTGTCCAATTCGAAATCCAATCCAATTCGATTCAAATTAACATCAACCTAAATGATTCTAACTCATCAAACGAATCAAAATCACAAAATTCCAAGAATCCTAAAATCCATCACACATTCGGCCAACACTAAAAAATTGGGGATTTTTGATCCAATCATTATTTCATGAAATTGATCCAATCAAACTTTAATTAAACATCATTTAAACATGCTCAATCAAACAATTTAACCAAATCATGCTAAAATCAATTTACCCAAATTTTAAGCCCTACAAATTTCATGCTTGCAACATTAGCTCATGATGCCATTGTTGAGTTTTATCTAGGTCCCAAGATCAAATCAAGACATGAAATAATGTGTGAACACACCAACAGAGGTAGCGGAATACTCACATCGATCGGTTGAGTCGATTTGGAGATGATTCAAGGCAAGAAACTCACTGCCTTGGTGCGCCATTCACTGCAGTTTGCTCACTGGTTTTGGGCAGTTTCGGGTCTCATTTTGAAGCTCCAAACTCTGTCGGATGAGTCCCGCCTCATGGGTGAACCTCCCTAACAACTTCGCAATGTTCACAAGTGTGCTAGCACTTGATTTCATCAAATGAAAATCACTCATTTGCTTCCCTAAAGCTCACGGCAGTGAGCTGTGAAAGTGAGAAGAAAACAGCCCAAAATGGGCGTGAATGAGAGAGAGAATGAGATGAAAAATGTGTTTGTTGAATTGTGTAAATGATTTACCAAAATGTCTTATATTTTCTAAAAATAAATAAGCCTTTTACAATTAATTTTATCCAATAAAATCTTATGTAAATCAATTACACACTTATCAACATACTATTCCAACCACTTGCATCACTATTCACATGTCACTTTAAAAGTGTGATGATGTGTGTCTTTCCATAAATCAATCAATCAAGTCAATCAATCAATCAATCACTCAAAGTGACTTTTGATTTAATGTTTGATGTGACGATTGATTTGACGCTTGATGTGACTTGCGTCGCCGCACTCGAATTCGAAATACGAATGCGCTCGCAATCACACTCAGGCTCGGGTTCGCTAATTCTAAATTAACGAAATTTCCGTCGTGTCGTAATTAAATGATTACGCCTAGCGAATTCACTATTCACGTCGCTAACGAATTAATTCTAAATTAATTCATTCGCCCGAATTAAAATCTAATTTCAATTCTGCGTCGAAATCTAATTTCGTTTAATATATCGAATATATTAATTTACCGATTAATTCCAAATTAATCGTTATCTCTCTCTAGACGATATTTTATCCTAGATAGAATATCTCCGTAATTAATCCTAGATTAATTTTCTCTTTCTTCTATATAATCCCAGATTATTAATGAGTGCGAGTTATGCGTCATCGGTGCATTATCGGGAAGCGACCCATGAGATCTCCGGATACATTGGCAGTAAATACGGTCGTCGGTGTATCCGAATCACGTACGTACCAAGTACTACGTTCTACCGATTTACGGACAAGGTCGACTCCTAGCAAAGCACCAAGTCATCCCAATTCTCCGGACATATCCATTTAAGGATATTTAGATCTATATCAAGCGTAGTATACTAATGTATTGTGCGTATCGGCCCAGTATCGGATAGTCACGTGCTAGGGCTGGGGCTGGATAAGTGTCTGCCCCGTCCGAAACACATATCGGATGTCTGGTAACTAGTTCTCTATAATCGGATATTCATGACCTGGTCATAATATCACGATTGGATGCGCATCACTTAAGAGCACTAATACCGTATCCTGCGTGACATCATCTCCAATATGACTGAAGTGATACTTCCGTCTCGACATCACACCCAATAACTCTACGACTCTCTGATAAACCCAGAAGTGGTGTACACAGAACTTGGTCAAAGCCCCCTACCACCAAGACCAAAGTTTATCGATTATCGTAAGTATTAGCGATGCAAGTCTCAGGTTAAGACTTACACACCTACCTTGATTTCGGCCTCCCCTAGACACATAGTCATAATACCAATGGGATTCCGAGGGGTCTATCCAGAGCGAAGCTGTTTCCCGTACCATCGGTGAAACACGACCTCCTATCGCACTTGCATAAGTCTCCAACACTTATATTATATGAGAACTATGTCGTTGTGCCCTCACAACGCACACAAGTGCAATACTAGCCTATTCCGCATTATCGATGTCCAGTCTCGATAATACTACAGCTAGGGATATTTAATGATTAATCCTTCGTGGACTGATACTGTCTCATATCATCTCAATCCAGGAACTAATCATAGGGACCTCTCTTCATTTATATATCTATGGTGATCTAATCACAAATGATGAGAGTGCAATATCCTTATTACATAGTTAATTTGCTACAACAACACAATGATCTGTGCAAATAGTGACGCTATGGGTCATATTATCCAACATTGCCAATTTGCACTCGAAAAACCTCGTAAAATATTAAGCGTTTTTCCTTCCATTGAGTGATTCTCACTCAATATCCGAGACTGGCATTGGCTTGTTGGCCAAAGTCAAGGCCTTTGTCCGTCGAGGATGTGTTTGAATCATGAGAGCTTTGTTCCATATTGGTGTCTTGTCCAAGTTGTGGTTTGTTGGCCAAAGTCAAGACCACTTCTTGTCCATCGACATTGATTACGAAGCTTTCCATGGTCAATGGGTCGCGCTTAACTGGGATCACTAAGTTTATTGTGCCAAAGTCAAGGCTTAGTTGATTCTCGAGGAAAAATGTTAGGTAATACATTGGATGTATTGGCATATATAAGATATATGTTTAGGATTTGGATATCCGCCTACTAGATCTAGGAATTGGATTGGATCCAATTGATCTTCGAGATCTACCTAGTAAAATATCATACAATTTGTTGGCCAAAGTCAAGATTGTGTGATATTTAACGGGATCCTAGCCCACTAGGAAACACGGTTTCCCAAGTATTCGACAGAGGGTTAGAGGCTCGTCGAAAAATAATGGGAGGCAAGAATTGAATTTGCAATATTCATTTAATTACTTGCCATACACGCTCATTCAAATTATTCGTCATAATAATTTAAATGTTAGTTGGACTAATATTTAAATTGTTGTTTTAATAAACAGTTGGACTGTATTATAGTTGATTATATAATTGGATTATAGTATCAATATATTTGAATTATTAATTTCAATTTACAGTTGATTTTATAATTGGACTATAGTAATCAGTGTAATTGAGGTTAATTAATTTAAATTATATTTGATTATATAGTTGGACTATGATAATCATTATAATATATAGTACCACAAATCATTGATTAAATAGTTGGACTATTAGAATCAAGATAAATGAAAGATTAGTGTTTAAAACATAATCCTGGGTGAAAATATTAGTTGCCATACGCGCTAATTCAAATCATCGTCATAATAATTTAAATGTTAGTTGGACTAATATTTAAATTGTTGTTTTAATAAACAGTTGAACTATATTATAGTTGATTATATAATTGGATTATAGTAATCAAAATATTTCAATTAATTATTTACAGTTGATTTTATAATTGGATTATAGTAATCAATGTAATTGAGGGTAATTAATTTAAATTATATTTGATTATATAGTTGGACTATGATAATCATTATAATATATAGTACCAAAAATCATTGATTAAATAGTTGGACTATTAGAATCAAGATAAATGAAAGATTAGTGTTTAAAACATAATCCTGGGTGAAAATGTATTTAAACGACTATATTTTTCAAATCGGGAATAAAGTTTCAGGATGGTCCTGGAAACTAATAAGTTACTTTATTTGATAAAATAACATATTAGGCCTAAGCCTGGATTTAAGCAAATAAGTGGAACATGATATTTGGAATATTCATGTAATGATAACTTTAGTGCTTAATCCATTATACATACCGCAGTAGACTCCTTAATTTCTTAATCAGAACTAAGGATTAGATCCTTAAAGTATGATGTTGAAATTGAAGGATCTTCATAAATCTATACTTAGATTTTAGAAGTAAATATTGCAATAGTAAACTCTTGGAGAGTTAATGACTATTCTCAAGGAGACAAAATCAAAGTTTACAATTAGGCAAGTAGCGCAAGGCGCGCCTTACTTCGATATTCTAGAAACCCGAAGCTTGGCCAAAGGGTTCTGAAATATGGAAAAGGGCAAAGGCAAAGTCATTATAATCTTCTAGGAAGATAATATGACATATCCTAAGAAGGAATTGAAGACATGGCAAGGCTCTGACTTCAAATATGATTGTCATAATTATTTTACTAGTATTGAAATTAGATTTTAAATACTTAGTGTGATACATAAAATATGTACTGATGTTCAGAATCTGTTTTGAACAGGATATTGACTTCAATTGAGATTATATTTGCGAATTGAAAATGGGACGAAAGTCGCTGTTTTAACCGTAGATACCTAAATTAGGGAACTATTATAATGTAGCTACTTTGACTAGAAACATTATCTCTATATCAGTGTTTAACCCGCTGCGGGTGAACCTTTATATTCTAGAACACTTAGTGTTTTATTATATAAAGATGATATTGAGATAAACACATTAGATGTGACCGACATAATTTATATTTAGAATATAAATAAATCTCAAACGTATAACATTACAAACAATAGGCTCAAACTGATTTGATCATATAAAACTAATTGTGGCATTATTGTTGGGGACACAATTAAACAAGAATCGTATATCCACAGTTTCAAAGAGTGGGTACTCGGATTGATTTGATTCTATTCAAATAAAGTCTACGAATCTAGTTTATTGGACAAAGTGCCTAAATCACTATTTACTTGGTAAAAGTGTGAATGCCACCGACCTGTTAGCCCTAGTTCATAGTGAAGCAAATGGGCCCATGTCTAGCCAGGCTAGATGTGGATATGAATATTTCATGACCTTTACGGATGTGGCATCGCGTATGGTTATGTGTTTCTTTTGAAGAACACAAATTGGAAACTTTTAGAGTTTCGACACGAAATAGACAAACAGATCGGCGAAAGTATTAAACCGTCACGGTAAGACCGTAATGAAAAATACTCAAGCAATAAGTTTCTAAAATACTTGAAAGAGTATAGTATTCTTTCAATGAGGACTCCTCCCGGAACACGTCAGTTTGACGGTGTGTCCGAACATGATTAACCTAATTATGTTAGACATGATTAAGGTTAATCATGAGTCGCTCTGAGCTACCATTTCCTTCAACGGGTAAGCATTAACAGTGCAGAACTTATTTTGAATAAGGTTCCATTAAAATCTGTTTGACAGATATCATATTAGATATGAACGGGAAAGAAACTGGATTTCACATTCCTGATAATTTGGGAATGCTAGGCATGTGTTTGGATGATACCAAACTAGAACCCAAATTGGATAAGTGCCAAATATAGGGTATCCTAGGGATACCATGAGTATTGTACTTATACATCTCACATGAGAACAATTAGATTGTTGCTCACCGTGCGGTTTTCCTAAGAGGAATACCGATATGCAGTGGTAAGTGGGAGGATAGTAAAACTCAATGAAAATCAGAGTAATACTGTTCTAGGCATTGATTCCTAATGGAACACAAATAGTTCATCAGTGATGAAACTATTACCAATAATCTTCGAATACACAAGAACCGCGTAGATCGGAGAGAGTCAGAAAACAACCTAGGGTCTGGGTTTCCGATCTAACCTCATAAAGATGTCTATCTTATTGAGGTATACCAACTGACAACGTTTGACGTAGTGATACAAGGTATCGACTCCCTATTATGGCAAAATGCCATATAAATCGGAAATGGATTCCATGTATATCAACTATATTTAGACACTAGTTGTTGTACTGCAATGCGTTGTGTCTACTGGTACTATATAAGTCTTCAAGGAAGACATACATGGATGAAACATACCAACGTATAAAGCTAGGCTTTTAACAGAAAGGTATCGTTATCAACATTGTGTTGATTACGATACAACCTTTTAACTGTTGCCATGGTAGATCCATTTGGATAATGCATGATGAAGCAAGCATAAGTTCTTGGAATTATCGTTTTGAAGTAATCATAATGGTGTATGATTTGATTCAAAAATGAATATGATTCTTGTGTATATAAGGAGGTTAGTGGGAGTGCACTGACAGTGGTTGTCCTATAAATAATGATAATATATCATTTCTTGGAAATGATATTCCCATAAATACAATCGGTGAAAGCTCGGCTTTCGAAAAACTCTCCGTTGAATAGTACATTAAAAATGTACATGACCTGGTGTCTCATACGCTTTGAGCATATGGATTCACAATCAGGCCAATCCAGATGATAGTCACTGGATTGTTGTTAAGAACATCCGTTAGTATCTTAGAGAACTAAGGATGCTATCTTAGTCTAAGGAGAATGAGAACTTGAAGTGACTGGGATCACTGTAGCAAGTTTCCTAAACCGATAAAAAGACTATAAGTCGCAAACGGTACTATACAGTTTGAATAACGGTACAGTGAACTGGAAATCTTCCAAGCAAGATACTGTTATCGAATAAACAATAAATGCGGGTTATTGCTGCAGCTGAAGCAGCAATAGAAGCCTTCTAGGGTCGATAAAATCTAATTAGATTAGATATAGTTCTGTTAGGAGCTGAGCTAGGCGTCAACACAGGCTAAAGAATTAATGGTCTTATCAATGATCCAGATATATACTTCGACTATTCATCTGATTCGTTCGGATCATATATCGTGGCGATGTGATGATCGTATAAATCATAACAGACGATAATTATGCAAATCCACTGACGAAAGCATTTTCTCAGCAGTTTGAGCCAACCATACATAGTTCGAGTGTAAGACACTCGAGTGACTGGCTTTTGGCCAAGTCGGAGATTGTTGGACAATTTTGACCCATAGCGTCACTATTTGTACAGATCATGGTGTTGTTGTACAAATTAACTATGTGACAAAGAAGATTGTACTCTAATCATTTGTGATTAGATCACCTAGATGTATAAATGATGAGAGGTCCCTATGATTTGTTCCTCGACTGAGAATGATATGAGACAGTACCAGTCTATGAAGGATAAATCATTAAATATCCCTAGTCAGAGTATTATCGATATTGGACATCGATAAATATGTAAAAGACTAGTATTACACTTGTTCGCGTTGTGAGGACACAACAGCATAGTTCTCATATATTTGGGTATATGATACTTGTAGGCACTGCATTTTTCCATATAAGTCCCGATGATGAGTCGTATGGAGACACTACCTCTTTGATTGTGAAAGCCGCGGGAAACGGACGTTGGAAGGATAAAGTTGGAAATTAGCATTTAGTAGGATTTAACTCGCTTGTTTCGCTTCGGGTTCGCTTGTTGGACCTCCATTTTAAAACACACAACAAACCCAATCCAAAAATAATTAAAACATTTAAAACACATCTCACAAATTAAATTAAAACAACTTAAATTGAATTGAATTAAATCACATTCAAAATAAATTAAATTGAAATCTTAAATAAATTAAATTAAAACCAATTAAATTGAAATTGAAATTAAACCTTAATTAATTAAAATCCAATTAAATTAATTTCCTAATTTAAATTAAATCACTTCCTAAATTAATAATTCACTCACCAATTTAAAGATATTCACCCACCAAAATAATAAATATCATTTCCTTTAATAAACTAAATAAAATCTATCCTTTTTTTTAATTAATTTATTTCCTTATTCAAACAAATCCATAGAAACCATAATTGACAACTATAAATAATATCCATGACAAAACCCTAAAGGCCATCAACAGACATACACGGCACAAATAACAAACAAACCACAAAACCCTAATTCACGTCCCTTACCTCTCGGCCTCCTCTCCATTTGACCCTTCTTCAACTCGGCAAACAGACCAATAATCCTACTCTCTCTTCTTCCAAACATTCTCACTGCAACAAACCACAAACCCTAGACCGACACAAACTCAAAGCAATAAAGAACCAACACACCGACTAAGCAACAACAACAACCCGACCTAAAATGTGCGCAGCCTTGACGTGGAACCAAGCAGTATGACACACGTGTTGGTGATAATCTAGGTCCCAAGATCATTAAACAAGCATGATAAAGTGTGAAATACATATCAAAGGAGTTGCGGAATACTCACATCGATCGGTTGAGACGATTGAAGACGAACAAAACCATTTTGGCCTCCAAAGCTCACGCCCAAGGTGTACAGTCCACTGCTCACTGTTTTAGTTTTTCATCATCATTTTGAGCTTCGAATCTTCATCGAACGATTCCCGGCTCAAGGGTAAGTGTCCCTAACACCTTCATATGTCTCTCGGGAGTGCTAGCTCGCTTGGATTTTGCCACAAAACCCATAAATTGCCTTGTAAAATTCGGCCAACCCATGGCAGTTCACTGCCATGGGCGTGAATGGTGAGAGAGAGTGTGGGAGAAGAGATAGGTTATAGGTAGTTAAGCATTTCCAAAAAATGCTTTATATATTTACCAGAAATATATATTAAACATTTACCAAACAATATAATATAAAATCAATTGGTAAATGCCTTTCCACCAACTAAACTATTCCACCAAACACATCAACTATTCATTTCACTTTATTAAAGTGACATGTCTTCAATCAATCAATCATATCATCACTCAAATTTCATATCACTCAAAGTGACGTTTGATTGTGATGAATGATTTGACGCTTGATGTGACTTGCGTGCCGCACTCGAATTCGAAATACGAATGCGCTCGCAATCACACTCTGGCTCGTTGTTCCAAATTAACGATTTATCCGTTGCGTCGTAATTAAATGATTACGCCTAGCGAAATCACTATTCACATCGCTAACGAATTAATTCTAAATTAATTCGTTCGCCCGAATTAAAATCCAATTTCAATTCCGCGTCAAAATCCAATTTCGTTTAATATATCAAATATATTAATTTACCGATTAATTCCAAATTAATCGTTATCTCTCTTTTATTGATATTTTATCCTAGATAAAATATCTCCGAAATTAATCCTAGATTAATTTTCTCTCTCATCGAATTAATCCCAGATTAATTAAAGTGCGAGTCATACTTCATCGGTGTATCATTGGGACGCGACCCAAGAGATCCCCGGATATGTTGGCAGTAAATCGGGTCGTCGGACTATCCGACACGTACGTACCAAGTACTACGTTTTACCGATTCACAAGACAAGGTTGGCTTCTAGCAAAGCGCCATGCCTACCCAATTCTCCGGAAATATTCTTACAGGAATATGTGATCTATATCAAGCGTAGTATACCGTAGTATTGCGTATTTCGATCCAGTATCGGACTGTCACGTGCTAGGCCTGGGGCTGGAGTTGTGTCTGCCCCTACGAAGCACATGTCGGATGTCTGGTAACTAGTCTCTATAATCGGATATACATGACCTAGTCATAATATCCCGATGGCCGCGCAGCACTTAAGAGTACTAATACCGTATCCTACGTGACATCATCTCCACTATGACTGAGTGATACTTCCGTCTTGACATCACACCCAATACTCTACGATTCTCAATATACCTAGTATCGGCGTACACAGAACCGGTTAAAGCCCTAGACGACCTCAACCAAAGTATATTGATTGTCGTAAGCATTAGCGGTGCAAGTCTCAGGTTAAGACCAAATACACCTACCCTGATGTCGGACTCCCATAGACACATAGTCAAACTACCAATGGGATTCCGAGGGGGTCTATCCAGAGCGAAGCTGTTTCCCGTACCGTCGGTGAAACACAACCTCCTACCGCACTTGCATAAGTATCCAATACTTAAGTATATGAGAACTACGCCGTTGTGCCCTCACAACGCGCACAAGTACGATACTAGTCTTTTACGTATTTATCGATGTCCAATCTCGATAATACTCTGACTAGGGATATTTAATGATTTATCCTTCGTTGATTGATACTGTCTCATATCATTCTCAATCAGGAACAATCATAAGGACCTCTCATCATTTATACATCTTGGTGATCTAATCACAAATGATAAGAGTGCAATTTCCTTTGTCACATAGTTAATTTGTACAAAACACAATGATCTGTACAAATAGTGACGCTATGGGTCATAATTGTCCAACAATCTCCCACTTGGCCTATAGCCAGTCACTCAAGTGTTTAACACCCGAACTATGTACGGTTGGCTCAAATTGCTGAGAAAAGGTTTCATCAGCGGATTTTCATGATTATCGTCTGATGCGATTTATACGATCATCACATCGCCACGATGTATGATCCGAACGAATCAGATGAATAGTCGAAGTATATCTGGATCGTTGATGAGACCATTAATTCTTTAGCCTGCGCTGACGCCTAGCTCAGCTGCTAAGAAACTATATCTAATCTAATTAGATTTATTATTGACCCAGATGGCTTCTATTGCTGCCTCAGCTGCTGCAATTATCCGCATTTGTTGTTTATTCGGTAACAGTATCTTGCTTGGAAGATTTCCAACTCACTGTACCGTAATTCAAACTGTATAGTACCGTTTGCGACTTTCAGTCGTTTTATCGGTTTGGAAACTTGCAGTAGTGATCCCAGTCACTTCAAGTTCTCCTTCTCCACAGATTAAGACAGCATCCTTAGATCTCTAAGATTCTAACGGATGTTCTTAACATCAATCCAGTGACCATCACCCGGATTGGCCTGATTGTGAATCCATATGCTCAAAGCGTATGAGACACCAGGTCATGTACATTTTTCAATGTACAAGTTCTCGCAGAGTTTTAACAACTTAATCTATCTCAGTAGATCTTTATTCCTAGAATAAAGGTTGTTACTCCCAAGAATTCTACGGAGAATTTTCTCGAAAGCCAAGCTTTTGCCGATTATTTTATATGGGAATTTCATTTCCAAGAAATGAATATGTTATCATTATTTTATTAAAGGACATTCTTGTCAGTGCGCTCCCACTAACCTTCTTATATACACAAGAATCATTTTCGTTTTGAATTAAATCATAGACCATTATGATTACATCAAAACGATGATTCCTAAGAACCTAATGCTTGCTTCAATCCAAACATGGATCGAATAACCTGCAAACCTTGTTT
Organism: Zanthoxylum bungeanum; assembly: GCA_019454045.1. Taxonomy (NCBI): domain Eukaryota; kingdom Viridiplantae; phylum Streptophyta; class Magnoliopsida; order Sapindales; family Rutaceae; genus Zanthoxylum; species Zanthoxylum bungeanum. The sequence goes on along the minus strand of SKCR01026052.1, from coordinate 121,456 downwards.
ACTGGTTTTAGTACGAAAAATCGTCAGGATGTTATAAACATCCTCCAAAGGGTTTCCGTTTAGGAAAGCGATTTTGATCATTAACTGACACATTTCATAAATGAAACGTGCAGCTACTGCAAGCATTTTCCAAATGGATTTGCCGTGGCAACAGGTAAAAGGTTGAACCGTAATCAACACAATGTTGATAACGATACCTTTCGCTACAAGCCTAGCTTAGTACGTTGGTATGTTGCCATCCAGTATGTCTTCCTTGAAGACTTATGCAGTACCTATAGGCACAATGCCTTATGGTACATCAACTAGTGTCCAAACATAGTTGTTATACATGGAATCCATTTTGGACTCATGGCACTTTGCCATAACGGAAGTCGATACCTTGTATCACCCCTCATACGTAGTCGGTTGGTATACCTCAACAAGATTGACATCTTTATGAGGTGAGATCAGAAACCCATACCCCAGGTTGTTTTCTGATTCTCTCCGATCTACGCGTTTCTTGTGTATACGAAGATTAATGGTATAGTTTCACCCTTGATGAACTATTTATGTTCCATTAAGGACTTCATGCCAGAAACAGTATTACTCCGATTTTCATCGAGTTATACCATCCTCCCACTTACCACTGCATATCGGTAATCCTCTAAGGAAGACCGCATGGCGAGCAACAATTACAATTGTTCCCTAGTGAGATGTATAAGTACTATACTTATGGTTTTCCCTAGGATAACCTATATTTGGCACTTATCCGATTTGGGTTCTTGTTTGGTATCGTCCAAACGTATGCCTGGCATTCCCAAATTTATAGGAGTGTGAAACCCAGTTTCTTTCCCGTTCATATCTAATATGAAATCTGTCAAACAGAATTTAATGGAACCTTATTCAAAATAAGTTTTGCACTGTTTATGCTTATCTTTGAAGGAAAAAGTAGCTCAGAGCGACTCATGATTAACCTTATCATGTCCAACAAAATTGGTTTCTCCGTACGGACAACCGTCAAACTGACGTGTCTTGGGAGGAGTCCTCATTTGAAAGAATACTATACTCTTTCAAGTATATTTGAAACTTATTGCTTAAGTATTTTCATTTACGGTCTTACCGTGACGGTTTAATACTTTAGCCGATCTGTTTGTCTATTTCGTGTCGAAACTCTAAAAGTTTCCGATTTGTGTTCTTTAAAAGAAACACATAACCATAACGTGATACTACATCCGTTAAGGTCACGAAAAAATCATATCCACATCTAGCCTAGCTAGATATGGGCCCACTTACTTCACTATGAATAGGGCTATCAGATCGGTGGCACTTGCACTTTTACCAAGTAAATAGTGTTTTAGGTACCTTACCTAATAAACTAGATTCGTAGACTTTATTTGATCAGTCCTAGTACCCACTCTTCAAAAGTGTGGATATACGACTCTTGTTTAATTATGTCCCAGACAACAATGCCACAATTAGTTTCATCTGATCAGATCAGTATGAGCTATTAGTTGTCATATTATATGTTCGAGATTTTATTTATATTCAAAATATAAATACTGTTATTCACATCTAATGTGTTTATCTCAATATCATCTTTATATAATAAACACTTTAGTGTTCTAGAATATAAAGGTTCATTCGCAACGGATTAACACTGATATAGAGATAATGTTTCTAGTCAAACTAGTTACATTATAACAGTTTCCTAATTTAGGTACATACCCGAAGGTAGTTCCTAAACTTAGGTATCTATGGTCGAAACAACGACTTTCGTCCCGTTTCCGATTCGCAGATTAACCTCAGCTTGAAGTCAGTATCCTGCTCACAGCAGATTCTGAACATCAATACATATATTTTATATACCATACTAAGAATTTTAAAATCCAATTTTAATACTAGTAACAGACATAATATTGACAAACATTCTTAAAGTCAGAGCCTTGCCCTTTCTTTAATTCCTTCGTGTCTACCATATCCAAACGACAGCCACTTCGGGATATGTCCTTTATCTTCCCAGAAGATAATAACGATATTGCCTTTACCCCTTTTCAATATTTCAGAAGTCTTTGGCCAAGCCTTGGATTTCTAGAATATTGACGTAAAGTGCTCCTTGCGCTATTTATCTAATTGCAAAGTTTGACTTTATCTCCTTGAGATTAGTCATTAATTCTCCAAGAATTATTAATTGCAAATATAATACTTCTTAAAATCTAAACATAGATTTATTACAAGTATATTGAATTAAGCACTTAAGTCATCATCACATAATACTTCAAAGATTATGTTCCACTAATTGCTCAATTCCGGGTTCAGGCATAATAGGTTATTTTATCAAATAAAGTAACTTATTATTTATTTCCAGGACCATCCTGAAATTTCATTCCCAATTAGAAAATTTAAACCATTTAAATATTGTAATCCAAGATTATATTTAAATGTCCAATTTTCAATGTCTCTTGATTTTAATAGTCCAACTATTTAATCAATTATTTCAGGTACTATTTATCATAATGATTATAATAATCCAATTATTCAATCAACTATAATATTAATTCAATTATATTGATTACTATAATCCAATTAATAATTAATTATTTATTGAATTTATTTGAATATAGTCTAACTATATTAATTAAAACAACATTAAATATTAGTCCAACTAATACTTTTAATCATTTGACGAGTGATATTTGTTTGAGCGCGTATGGCGAGCAATTGAACGAATATTGCAAATTCAATTCTTGCCTCCCACTATTTTTTCGGTGAGCCTCTAACCATCTGTCGAGTACTCGGGAAACCGTGTTTCCTAGTGGGCTAGGATCCCGTTAAATGTCACACAATCTTGACTTTGGCCAACAAATTGTATGATAATTAACTAGGTAGATCTCTAAGATCAATTGGATCCATCCAATTCCTAGGTCCGGTAGGTGGACATCCAAGTCCGAATATATATCGTATATATGCCTATATATCCAATATGTACCCTAACCTTTTTCCTCTAAATCAACTAGGCATTGGCTTTGGCACAACAAACCTAATGATCCCAGTCAAGCGCGACCCATTGACCATGGAAAGCTTCGTAATCAATGTCGAGTGACAAGAAGCGGTCTTGACTTTGGCCAACAAACCACAACTTGGACAAGACACCGATATAGAATAAAACTCTCGTGATTCAAACACATCTTCAACGGACAAAGGGCTTGACTTTGGCCAACAACCCAATGCCAATCTCGGATCTTGAGTAAGAATCATTCAATGGAAGGAAAAACGCATGATATTTGATGAGGATTTTTCGCGTGCAAATTGGCTACCAATTTATTATCTTTGTTAAGGTCTCATCATCATACATACACCTTAAACATGCATTCTAAATACATAATAAAGCGCATATGAAAATAAATAATAATGATATGCGGATGTATACATAACACATTGATCCTAGATCAAATCTCTCTCTTTCTCTCTCAAGCTAGCACTTGTATTACTTTTACCCGTTACACTACAGTTCTAAAGAAACCTCATTTACATTGAGGGGAATAGGTGAGAAGAGAATACAAAGAGAATAGGTTGAAAAGGCTGGACACGCAGGTCCAATTTAATAAATCAAATTTTTTACAATAATTTCCAAAATTGCCCCCACCCAACTAATATCCATCCGATATACATTATTCATTCATCACAACCATGTATTCACACAAGCATGTTATCAATCAATCTAATCAACTTAATTAATCTGATAATTAGTGATCATCCAATGTTCAAACAACGATTTGATTTTGCTCGAGTCAAACTCGTTTTGTGAATTAGTACTCAAAGTACCAATTCTCGAATTGAATTAAACTACGTTATTAAAATCCAATCTAATATGCATTCAATTCCAATTCTTTATTTAATTCCAAATTAAATATTACACTTTAATAATAAACCTTTTACGACTTAAATTCCAATTTTAATCGTAACGCGTCTCAAAGACCGATTACGTCCAACGTCAATTCAATTAAAGTCTAATGGGCTTTTAATTGATTTCTTAAGGCGTGGACTTTTGGTCAACTCGGGTCAAACCGAATAACCAAAATCCAATCCGGGATTTACCCCATAAGCCCATAAATAAATCTTGGCCCATTAGGCCCAATTAAACTTTAAAGGGTTCATTAAGTGGCAATTGGGCTTAACGGAAGTGGTTTTGGGCCCAATTGGATCCAATCCATTTGGCCTAAACCCGACTTTGTACAACAAAGCCCAATTAGCCCATTACAACTTTAAAAGCCCAAATCCAATTCAAAGGCCCAATTAATTAAATTCATAAAATCCAATTTCATAATATAATTAACCTAAAGTGCATATCATGATTAATCACCTAAATCGATATTCTGAAACATCAAATTAGTCCAATTAATCATGTTTAACTTCATCATCACATGTCCAACACATTGATGAAAAATCAAACCCATTACATGCTCTTTAAGTCTCGGCCAAGGAGTGATTTCATGTCCAATTCGGTTTCAATCCAATTAATCCGCAATCGACATTAAATCCATATCCCGAATGATTTCCAACACATCCAATGAATTAAAAAATCAAAATTCCAAGACAACATTAGGGCATATCCAATTCGGCCAAGGTGAGATTTTAGGGATTTTTGTTCAATTAAAAATTAAATCCAATTCAATCTCAAATTAACATCATCCAACATCATTACAACTCATCCAATGAATCAAAAAGAAAAAACTCCAAGAATTCCAAAACCCTAAACTTTCGGCCAAACACATAAAATTTGGGGAAAATTATTCCAAATCAATTTCAACAAATTGGTCCAACCAATATGCAATTAAACATGTTATAAGCATACTCAAACAATCAATTCATTCAAATCATGCTCAAAACAAATTTACCTAAATTTTAAGCCCTAAAATTTCATGCTTGCACCTAGGCTCTTGATGCCATTGTTGGTGATAATCTAGGTCCCAAGATCATTAAACAAGCATGATAAAGTGTGAAATACATATCAAAGGAGTTGCAGAATACTCACATCGATCGGTTGAGACGATTGAAGACGAACAAAACCATTTTTAGCCTCCAAAGCTCACACCCAAGGTGTGCAGTCCACTACTCACTGTTTCAGTTTTTCTTCATCATTTTGAGCTTCGAATCTTCGTCGAACGATTCCTGGCTCAAGGGTAAGTGTCCCTAACACCTTCATATGTCTCTCGGGAGTGCTAGCTCGCTTGGATTTTGCCACAAAACCCATAAATTTACCTTGTAAAATTCGGCCAACCCATGGCAGTTCACTAGCATGGGCGTGAATGGTGAGAGAGAGTGAGGGAGAAGAGATAGTGTTATTAGGTTAGTTAAAGCATTTTCCAAAAAATGCTTTATATATTTACCATAAATATATATTAAACATTTACCAAACAATTAATATAAAATCAATTGGTAAATGCTTTCCACCAACTTACACTATTCCACCAAAACACATCACTATTCATTTCACTTTATTAAGTGACATGTCTTTCAATCAATCAATCATATCAATCACTCAAATGTCATATCACTCAAAGTGACATTTGATTTGACGCTTGATATAACGAATGATTTAACGATTGATTGACTTTGCGTGTCACACTCGAATTAAAATACGAATGCGCTCGCAATCACACTCGGGCTCGGGTTCCAAATTAACGATTTATCCGTTGCGTTGTAATTAAATGATTATGCCTAGCGAAATCACTATTCACGTCGCTAATAAATAATTCTAAATTAATTCGTTCGCCTGAATTAAAATCCAATTTCAATTCCGCGTCGAAATCGAATTTCGTAAATATATCAAATATGTTAATTTACCGATTATTCCAATTAATCGTATCTCTCTTTTATTGATATTTTATCCTAGATAAAATATTTCTGAAATTAATCCTAGATTAATTTTCTCTCTCATCGAATTAATCCCAGATTAATTAAAGTGCGAGTCATACTTCATCGGTGTATCATTGGGAACGTGACCCAAGAGATCCCCGGATATGTTGGCAGTAAACGGGTCGTCGGACTATCCGAACACGTACGTACCAAGTATTACGTTTTAACTAATTCACAAGACAAGGTTGGCTTCTAGCAAAGCGCCATGCCTACCCAATTCTCCGGAAATATTCTTACAGGAATATGTGATCTATATCAAGCGTAGTATACCGTAGTATTGCGTATTTCGATCCAGTATCGGACTGTCACGTGCTAGGCCTGGGGCTGGAGTTGTGTCTGCCCCATACGAAGCACTTGTCGGATGTCTGGCAACTAGTCTCTATAATCGGATATACATGACCTAGTCATAATATCCCGATGCCCGCGCAGTACTTAAGAGTACTACATAATACCGTATCCTACGTGACATCATCTCCACTATGACTGGAGTGATACTTCCGTCTTGACATCACACCCAATACTCTACTCTACGAGCATCGGCGTACACAGAACCGGTTAAAGCCCTAGACGACCTCAACCAAAGTATATTGATTGTCGTAAGCATTAGCGGTGCAAGTCTCAGGTTAAGACCAAATACACCTACCCTGATGTCGGACTCCCATAGACACATAGTCAAACTACCAATGGGATTCCGAGGGGGTCTATCCAGAGCGAAGCTGTTTCCCGTACCGTCGGTGAAACACAACCTCCTACCGCACTTGCATAAGTATCCAATACTTAAGTATATGAGAACTACGCCGTTGTGCCCTCACAACGCGCACAAGTACGATACTAGTCTTTTACGTATTTATCGATGTCAATCTCGATAATACTCTGACTAGGGATATTTAATGATTTATCCTTCGTTGACTGATACTGTCTAATATCATTCTCAATCAAGGAACAAATCATAAGGAGCTCTCATCATTTATAATCTTGGTGATCTAATCATAAATGATAAGAGTGCAATTTCCTTTGTCACATAGTTAATTTGTATAACAACACAATGATCTGTACAAATAGTGACGCTATGGGTCATAATTGTCCAACAACACGCACACAAAGTAAGAAAACATAGCCTTAACATGAACGTGACAAAAGCAAGAAGCAGCGTGAGGCAAAGATCGAACAGCTTGGACTTGGAGCCAGTAAACTGCATAAGGGAAACGTGTAGCCTTGGATAAGGCAAACAACGAGCAGCTTGGATGTGGAGCCAGTAAACAAACATAATGATACAGGTGAACAGTATAAGCCACAAATTGGAGACCTCTCGGCCAACTCCCATAGAGAACAAACCCTAAATAACAACCCCTCCTCCAACACAAACCAACAAAAACACAGCAACGTCAAAGCCCTAGAGCCATGAAGTAACTAACCATCTCACCCCTCTCTCAACACTCATGCCACACGTCCTCAGGCCCCTTAACATCCACGCATCCACAGTCCCCTAACTCTCACGTATAGCCTCATGCACCCAAACTCAAACACGTAAGCCAGCAGTCCTTAAATCCCCTGAAATAGCAGTGAAAATTAGCCCCTAATCAGTCCAGAAGATCACCGAGATTACCCTCAAACTGCCCAGCTAACAGCCGCAAATCTGGCCCTTATAACTGCCTTTGAATTACCCCGAAAACAGTCCCTGTAAACACTAAAAACAGTCCCCGAAACTGCACCCCGAAAATACCCCAAAATAGCCCTAAAATCGAGCTAAAATAGTAGCCTAACACGCCTGAAACAGTGACCAGAAAATTCATCGAAAACAGCAGCGAAACAGAGTGAAAGCAACAAATCGAACAGCGAAACAGCGAGAAAAAGTTGGATTGGTGAACCATAAAAGTTGCGGAGTGTCAACCCTTCCGACGGCCGTGTGACGCACTTTCGAGAGACGACAAAAGAGGTTAGACCTGAGGGCCCCTTTTTATTTATTTCCTTTCATTTAAATTTGTTTATTTTAATATATTATCGCATGAGAGTCGTTTGAGGCATGATGTAATTGTTGGATGAGTGGGATATGTGTTCCCTTTTGTGGTATATCGGATGGAAACTCGGACGTAAATTCCGTAGCCGAATCCGAATGGACGGTAGTGCAGTTTGTACTTGGGATACAACGCCACGTACCACTTAAGAGACATATGTTTCGTTCCAACCAAACTTGTATTTGAGCATGATATAATTTGTGGTTTATTTATCTATTGTTTAAAGTATGATTTTTCTTAGTTTATTATTTATTGTCAAAGTATGTTAATGTTAGTTTTATGCTGATAGGTTGCTTAGTTTATGTTTATATTCAAATAGTTATTTATTTATTTCAATTGAATGGTTTGATATGCTCGTTATGTTCTATTGTGTGTTTACCATTTAATGATTTACTTTCCAAGCATGTAAACTTAGATTATAAGTTACTCTTATGAATGCATATTAGATCTAGGACATTCTTGAGCATACATCTTAAATAGATTCGGTCAATTTATTGTACAAATCATATCATCACAAGTGACATAAGTAAGGGACCATTCCGAACCCAACGGTTTGAGGTCTTCCCTTACGAGGGGTAAATGCTGCCTTAAATCTTTGTCCCGATTCACACCGGGTGGCGACTCCATGTTGTATCTCCGGTTTAGTTCCCCTGTGAGCTATTCCGTACTCCAAACTAGGCCGCGAGCCTAGAATAGCATCGTCAAGTTCTATGTCCTACAGTCTGGTGACTTCACTAGGGATAAGAGAATTGGCCCCGAAATCATATCTCGTGATGTGTATGATTTGTGCATTAGTTGACCGTTTCTATAGTGGGTTGAGGGAGTTCAATCAAAGGCATTGTCATAAACCCGCATGAGAACGATAGTTGTATATCCTATAGAAGTTGCCCTTTTATGCTTTTGATAACCACATGCATATTAAATCTCATACATCGCACGCATCTCATGCATACATGCATTATGTTAACCCTCTGTGTCTTAAAAGCCATCATAGATATCCGTTGGGTTAGAGATAAAAGAATAATTGTCAAGAGGAGTTTAGCAAACATGGATAGCGAGGAAAGGAAATCAAGAAACAGAAAAGCTTACGGAAAGGATAGAAAGACCATTAGGAGAGGCCTTCAAAAAAAATGAAAAAAAATAGAGAAGAAAAAAAAAAGAAAAAGAAGAAAAAAAATTGTTTGTTTTTAGTCCTTGATAGTTAAACATAAGTCCAATGATGAAATTGATTACTTTAGGGCGAAACCTTAGAAACGATAAACTCTTGAGGTGCTTTTATCAGATACTTTGAGCGATTGATCTATGTTAGACTCGTAAGCACTTGATTATGGTTCTTAGCAGTGAAAACTTGAGTAGTTGGAAAAGTGACTAGTTGAAGAAATTGTAGGTTGGTGAATGACCGTTTGCTTAGATGTCTATCCTAATTTGCTTACGTCATGATGTGTGGTATGGATGAAAATAAAAGAAGAGTCTCTAAAGAAAAGAATTGAACCACCTATAACCGATAAGCGTGAAGCTACCCATGGGCGAGTATTAGGACCACCATGAGGAGAAATGCTACCTTAAAGGGTAGGTGTGTTGAAAAAAAGAAAAAAAAAGAGAGAAAAAAAATGAAGTTCAAAATGAAAAGGAAAAAATGAGAGACAAAGGAAAAGAGAGATAAAGCCATACTACATTGAGCATGGAAAAGTAATTGTGGTATAATTAAGACATCTAGGTTGGTTTGACCCACCGATCCCGATTTTTGAAACGAAATCATCGAGTTGGCTTGCTTAAGGATCAAGCTGTGAAAGAACCTTTGCACACACACACTTTGAGACTGGCATATATCATTTATTCAACAACTCAGATTTGAGTTGCATTGAGTGTTTTGAATGTTCTCTGGTTTCATTACTGGGCATTCCTTGAGGACGATAATATATATAACTATTGGGACTATTTCGTAGCATGTGATATAGTATGATGATATGGAAGGCCCCACCATGTGGATCATCTTGACCAAGTGCAAACAGCGGAGAATAAAAAGCTAAATTAAGACTGGGAGCGACCAGTCTACCACCCCATGAATAAGAAGAAAGACAAGGAATTGAGCCATGAGACTAGAGAGAAGACCGAGCAATCACCTGGAGAACTGGCGGAAGACCTAACCCAAGCGGAATAGGAAATTCATTCATGCATGCATGCATACACGTAACATATTTTGCATTCTTTTTTTGTGTTTGTTTTGTTTTGTATTCACAGGTTTCAAAGAAGAAAAAGAGAAAGGGGCAAAGACAAGCCAACCAGAATTAGCAACATATGAGTAGTAGTTTTGGGGATGAGTCCCAGGGTTGAAGCCCATATCAGTTTTAGCTTTGGGGATGAATCCCAAGGTTGAGGCCCATATCAGTTTCAGTTTGGGGATGAATCCCATGGTTGAGGCCCATATCAGTTTCAGTTTGGGGATGAGTCCCAAGGTCGAGGCCCACATCGTCAGAGTTTTGGAATGAATCTGGGAATGAATCCCAGGGCCGAGGCCCACATCGTCAGAGTTTTGGAATGAATCCTAGGGTCGAGGCCCACATCGTCAGAGTTTTGGAATGAATCCGAGAATGAATCCTAGGGTCGAGGCCCATAGCAACAGAGTTTTGTAATGAATCTGGGATGGAATCCTAGGGTCGAGGCCCACATCAACAGGTTCGAGAATGAACAAAGCCAAGAATGGTAATCCGAGAATGGAGATATAGTTCAGGTATGAACAAGTCAGGAATGACACTCCGAGAATGGAGATACAGTTCAAGAATGAACAAGTCGAGAATGGCACTCCGAGAATGGAGCACAGTTCGAGAATAAATAAGCCGAGAATGGCACTTCGAGAATGGAGCACAGTTCGAGAATGAACAAGCCGGGAGTGGCACTCCGAGAAAGAAGCACCGTTCGGGAATGAACCATTACATCCGCATCAGTATCAGTTCTGCCAGGTATGGCATTCTGGGGGCGAGGCCACATATTAGGTTGAGCATCAGCTTTTCCGAGTATGGCATTTTGGGGGCGAGGCCCACATTAGGTTCAGTATCAGTTCTACCGGGTATAGCACTCCGCGTATGGAGATATCAGATCAGTTAACCAGGTACGGCACTCTGGGTAAAGAGATATCAGATCAGCCAGGTACGGCACTCTGGGTATGGAGATATCAGATCAGCCAGGTACGGCACTCTGGGTATGGAGATATCAGATAGGCCAGGTACAGCACTTCGGGTATAGAGATATCAGCACTTCGGGTATGGAGACCATTTGTGGCTCTCCATGTATGAAGACGTCACCGCGACACTCTAGGTACGGGGTTAGCATTCAGCATTTGTGGTTCTTTAGGAACGAAGACGTCACTGCGACACCCTAGGTACGGGGTTAACATTCAGACATTTGTGGCTCTCTAGGTACGAAAACGTCACCGCAACACCCTAGGTACGGGGTTAGCATTCAGACATTTGGGGCTCTCTAGGTACGGAGACGTCACCACGACACCCTAGGTACGGGGTTAGTGTAGGCATTGCATTTTTGCATGTGAAACCCGATGATGAGTCTCAGTTGGAGGCACTACCTTTTAAGTCGCGGAAGCCACGGGAAACGGACGTCGGAAGGGAGGAGTCAAGAATTGACTCATATTCGGATTAAGTTCACTGGTTTAGCTTCGGGTTACTTGTTGGTTGTCTATTTTAAAAATTATTCCCGGCCCAAAACACTCACAGTCACCTAACCTCGGCCCAAAAATCCCCGCAAGCCCCTTTACCTTGACCTAAAACCCCTGCAAGCCCACACACCTAGCCCACCAAAACTAAACCCACCAACTAAAGGCCCATACACCCACATCAAGGCCCACACACCCATTCACCCTAATGCATATCCAAATTAAATCAAATATTAAGTTAAATATTAATTATTAATGTAATTAAATAAAATAATAATTAAATCATTTGCAAATTAAATAAAACATAAAATAAAATCATGCCTAATTTAAATAAATCAAATATATTATATACCTAAATTAAAAAGATGATATACCTAATTAAAATCAATCATAACAAATTAAATATATTGTATTCCTAATCTAGCCAAGACATGTCCCCCAATCAAATCCATTGCTTTCCTTATCTAGCACTAAATCATATCCTAATTGAAGGCACCAAATCCATTCCTTGTGAGACAAGGTGAAGCCCTAACCCTTCTCTATATAAACAACCCCTAACCAAAGCCATCCCCCCCTCTTTCACATAATATTATTCACGCCCAAACCCTAGAGACACATACTATTCAAGCCCATAGAAGAGAGGGAAGCTCTCCATTCACGCCAATCACAAGAGTAAGTAACAAAAAAAAAATATTATTTTCATCTCCTCCACTCTATAGCCGAACTCATTATCCTTCTTCAACCCCTCCATAGCCGAAAATAACAGCCTTTATACCCTCCTAAAGCCACCGAAACCAGCCCTATAAAGTAGCCCTCCATCACCGAAAATTACAACAAAAAAACACACTGCAGTGAACACAAAAAATTGCACTGTTTTACACGCCCAAACAGCAGCAAAATCACCCTAAAACAGCCCCAAAACACTAAAAAACTGCATAAAAATGCACTTTTAATCCTCAAGATATCACAAAAAAACTGCACTTAAAGCCTTTAAAAACACTCAAAACAGTCCACCTAAACGCCAAAACAGTGACCTGAAACAGTGAGCAGAAATACAGAGAAAATAGCAGCAAAACAGAGGCCAAACAGCAAGTAAAACAGCAAAACAGTGAGCTAAGACGCTTTAAACCAGTGAACCGGAGAAGTTGAGGAGCTTTACCCTTCCGATCTCCGTGAAATGCAAGTCCGAAAGTCGGCAAAAAAGGTTAGACCTGAGGGTATTTTCCACATTCGTTTTCTGTTTTATTTTTATTATTTATTGAATTATATTTGCATGATTATTATTGCATGATGCATGTTGTGGCCCTTGAATAAAATGGAAAATATGTCGTCTCTCATGGTATATAGGATGGAAACCCGGACTTAAATTTCATAGCCGATTCCGAATGGACGGTAGTATGATCTTCACTCGGGATACAACTCCACGTACCACTTGAGTAAACGGCAAATATTTTGTTTTATGTTGTCTTGATTCGTTTATTATTTCGCCATTTAAATTTCTGCATGTTATTTATTTATGTAATGATGAGAAAAGCGCATGGGCTTAGTAAGTGCGATGAAAGGTCCTCTAATTGAAGAGGTTAAAATCCTTTACCACGATGCTTCGCCGCGCCAGACGATGTATATTCGATTGGATGTGAGATATGTTCAATCGGGTATACAAAATTCGATATCTTTGTATTTACTTTTGTTTATATATATGCATTGTGATAATTGTGCATGGGCTTAGTAAGTGCGATGAAAGGTCCTCTAATTGAAGAGTTTAAAATCCTTTACCACGATGCTTCGCCGCGCCGGATATCTTTGTATTCACGTTTGTTTTATATATATGTATTGCATTAATTGTGCATGGGCTTAGTAAGTGCAATGAAAGGTCCTCTAATTCAAGAGGTTAAAATCCTTTACCACGATGCTTCGCCGCGCCGGATATCTCTGTACTCACTTTTGTTTTATATATATGTATTGTGTTAATTGCGCATGGGCTTAGCAAGTTCGATGAAAGGTCCTCTAATTGAAGAGGATAAAATCCTTTACCACGATGCTTCGCCGCGCCGGATATCTTTGTATTTACTTTTGTTACATGTATATGCATTGCATTATGTGCGCATAGGCTTAATAAGTGGGATTAAAGGTCCTCTATGTCGAGGGGTTAAAAGCCTTTACCATGATGTTTTGTCGCGCTTTTTGCCGTGTCATTTATCTTTTAGCACATCATTGCTTAATTCATGCATGTATTATGAAATCCCATATAGTCATCCTTATCTTTGTACGCATCGTAATGAAAACACATTTATTCCATTGGTCGCATCATTTACTTTAATCTTGGCTTAACGTATTATAATTTATGCATCCATATTATTATGACATGTGAACATTATTTCTTGTGGTATATCGGATGGAAACCCAGACTTAAATTCCGTAGCCGATTCCGAATGGACAGTAGTGTACTATGTACTTGGGATACAATTCCACGTACCACTTGGAAAAGTGCTCACATGTGTATTTGTGTCCATATTTGTTATCTTCTTTTGCATCATGTCATAGCATGCTTACTTTAATGCCTAATTGCATCTTTAATTGTCTTTTTTGCATTATGCACCTAGTTGATTTTTTTTTTTAATTATGCATGAATATGTAATGGTCATTTGTTTATGTTTCTGCATGTATAAGTATGAAATGTTTATGAAAATTATATGTTCATCATTATCCGATTCCCTTTTATGTGTGCTTATGTGATTATGGCATGCTTGCATTTTCAAGAATACAATATGCCTATGAAGTTATATATTTGCCGTTGTAATGCAAACTTAGTTATAGGATTTAATTTCATGAATATTTAGATGTAAATTTTATCTTTTTGCGCATATGAACTTAGAAGCATGATACCCTTAGAAATAAGTGTTACTTATGTTTGATTAAATTATTAAACAAATCCTTTCATTACAAGTGACATAAGTAAGGGACCATTCCGAACCCAATGGTTTGAGGTCTTCCTTTGCGAGGGGTGGGTGCGGCCTTAAATCTCATTTTCTTGATTTACACCGAGTGGCGACTCCATCATTCTCCGGTTTAGTCCCCCGTGGCTACTATGTACTCCCAACCGGGCCGCGAGCCCGAAATAGCATGCGTCGCCCAGATTCCTGTGTCACCACAGTCTGGCGACTCCACTGGGGATAGAGAATCGGCCCCGAAATACTGTCTTGTAATGTTTGGATTTGTGTTTTAATTAACCGTGTCTATAATGGGTAAAATGAGGGTTTGATCAAAGGCATCTTTTAAGGCTAGGTAATGGTTTGGTGTCTTCCTTCATTCACTACCTTTCGAGGAAAAGCTGTGGAGGCACCTAAATAGTCACTACCCTTGGCCTCTTGTGACAGACTAATTTGGAGGACTTGTTGCTTATTCCTGTCACCAAGCGATAAGAGCCTAAGAGGCTTGGGTATTTAAGAGAGTTTGCTCCACCCTCCCTCTGGGGAATCTGCAACAAGAAATCCATTTGACAGTTAGTCACACACCATGACTTGTTGGCACGTACCGCAAGGTATAAAAAAGGTGAGCTTGCTTGGTTGCTCAAACCCTTGAGTGGGGAGACCTAGTTGTGGGCAATCCTTCGCCAGCAAGGGTCTTTGTCTATACTCTCACAAACCCACCCATAGACCGGGGTTTTATGGCTAAAGTAACAATTATTTCCTTGAGCATGTGCTTGTGGACCATCCTCATTTGGATGCAGTTGAGCTTTTTGTCAGAAATGCAAACTTGCTAGGCCATTTAAACTGGGGCGAGTTCGTATCCTATGACCATTAGGCCCAAAGCTTCTGAAATATTGATGGGCCACCTTGTAGAATTTACAGTTTTACGCTTGAATTATCTTGTTATGTTTGTGTTTTAGGAATATCTTCATTTGGATCCATTTGGACCATTTGTCATGGGATATGGGCTTGTTGGGCCATTTAAACTGGGACAAGAACGTATCTTATGGCAATTGGGCCCAAGGCTTCTTTCATGCTTGTGTTTGGGAATATCGTCGCTTGGATCCATTTGGACCATTTGTCATGGGATATGGGCTTGTTGGGCCATTTAAACTAGGACAAGAAAGTATTTTATGACGATTGGGCCAAAGGCTTCTAAGTGTTGATGGGCTATTTTGTGCTTGTGTTTGGAACATTACCATTTGGATTTAGTTGGGCTCATTGCCGTGAGATGTGAACTCGTTGGGCCATTTAAACTGGGACGAGTTCACTCCTATGACAGTTAGCCCAAAAGCTTCTAAAATGATAATAGGTCGATTTGTTTGAAAATTTTAATTGATTTAGTATGTTATATGTGTTACATGCATCTCATGCACCCCATACATATATTTATCATGTTAACACCCTCTATGTCTTAAAAAAGACATCATAGATACCGTTTGGGTTAGAGAATGGACAAGGCTCACAAAAAGAACAGTAACAAGTATGTGTGAATCCAATAACGAGGTATCCCGTATGGATCAGTTAGAGAACGGTCTCGCCAAGATCACTGAACAGTTGCAAACATTGACTACTGTTGTGGCTGGTATAGCCGGGTCCCGTGCTGGGGTAGTTCTGGGAATATGAGGCAAGAGGAAGCTCCGAGCAGATTGGGGGATGATATCCCCACTTTTGATGATGATATGGTAGAGTATGCAACAGGCAAAGTATCTGGGTCTCAGGTAGAATTACAGAAGCTCCGGGATCAGATTGAGACGGTTACCCGCAAGATGAGGGGTAAGAATGAGGATTTACTGGATTATGACACGCTGACTTTCGAAGAACAGTTGCCGGCACAGTTCAAGATGCCTGATATGGCTAAGTTTAACGGAAATGGGGATCCAATGGTGCATCTCCGACAGTTTGTATCAGTCATGAGTTCAGTTGGCCTATCTCAGCGCCAAGTGCAGAAGATGTTTGGAATGTCGCTCGAGGGAGCTCCCGTGGGGTGGTACCATAGTTTGGAGAAGAAAGCGAAGGAAGATTGGAGGAAGTTGGCTGATGCATTCCTGAAGCAGTATGTCACTAACCTAGAGATCGATCTGTCACTCCGCGACCTGGAGAATGTTAAGCAAAAATCGAAGGAGAGTTTTAAGGAATATGTGGACCGGTAGAGAGGCCAGTTGTTGAAAATGTAGACTAGGCCTTCAGAAAAGGATCAGTTTAAATTATTATCAAAGGCACCAAACCCTCCATCTACAGCAAGTTGAGGAGGATGACCTCCATGATTACAGACTTTTGGCAGTTGAGGGAAACTATCATGGACATTGAAGATGAAGAGGTGGAAAACATAAAGTTTTATGGTTTAAGTATGAGGCCTATTGGAGGGACATCGGGAACTAAGCCTGTTTCTGCGGAAGTTGCTGCCATCCGGAACCGGAGATTTTCCAACTTGGGAAGGGCCCCTGTCAAAGGTGTTATAGAAATTGAAGAGGCAAGGGCTCTTAAAACCCCTAGAAGCTAAACCATTACCCAATCCCCCACCATCACATTATAACCTAAGCCTTTACTGTCACTTTCACCGACAAAAGGGCCATGACACCGACAATTGCGCCCGACTCCGCCATGAAATCCAAGACCTGATAGACTCCAAGAAACTACATGACCAAGAAACAGAACAGCCTGACACACACAGAAACCCCTTACCCAACTACCGTGCTGTACCACCACCAACCTACATGATCAATTCTGGCCTCCCTAAAGACCTTGTCCTAAAATCCTTTCACCCTCAAGCCTTTTGCCTGGGAATCTAGGATGGTAACAACGAAGATGAGATTGAGCAGGGGAAGAACTTTTGGCTTGATTTCTCTAGCAGTGATGAGGAAAAAGTGAGGGGAATGACACGCAGTGGTCGTTTTTACAATGACATGGCAGAAAAGGGTAAGGAAGTTTTGATAGATGGTCGAGAAGTGGTTGAGACTGCAGAAAATATTGAGGGGGATATAGTGCTGAGGCAATTGAAGAAGACTATAGCACAAATGAGTATCTGGGAACTGTTATGTGCATCTCGGGAGCATAAGAAGGCCATGGTTGAGGCCTTGAGCAAGATTGTGGTACAAGAAGACGCCAACCCTGTAATGTTTGTTGGGTCAGTTCAAAAAGAAGCGTTGCAGTTATCTTTTCTGAGGATGAACTCCCAGCAGAATGGAGAAATCATAATAGGCCTTTATTTATCAGGGCCGAGGTAAGGGGCAAGAGAACTTCATGTGTGATGGTGGATGACGGTTCATCCATTAATGTGTGCCCGTTGAAAATTCTGGCGAGATTGGGTATGAAAGCAACAGACTTGGACCCCTCCAGCATGACTATTAAGGCTTACGATGACAGTAAAAGAGGAGTTGAGGGTACTTTTGTGGCTATGGTTAAGGTAGGCCCGATTAAAGATGAGGTTGAATTCACGGTATTGGACATCCCGGCTTCTTTCGCTTTATTGTTGGGAAGGCCTTGGTTCCACAAACTTAGGGGCGTGCCTTATACTTTACATCAGATGATCAAGTTCCCGTATGAGGGAGAAGTTGTTACTATCCGAGCTGAGGTAGATAATATCGTGGCTGCCTTGGAGATACAACCTTTCACGAGGTTTCAGGTGTCAGCTACTTTCGAGGAGTGGGTGGATCCTAGGGCGGCTAGGATCATGAAAAAAATGAAGTTCGAGGCAGGTAAAGGTTCAAAATTACCAGATTTCAGAGGACATACTACTAGAAACGGTTTGGGGTACAAGTCTGATGAAGAAAATTCGAAGGTCAAGAAGAAAGGCCTAAAACTGATGGAATGTTTTGTGAAGGCTTCAGGGTATCAAGGGGAGCCTGAACCTGTGGAAGTTAATTGAATTGAGGTACCTGAGTTTGAGATCTTCTAGGATATGCTGGGTAATAAGCCGATGGTTGAAGAAATTGTGAAGAAAGAAGAAGATAATTGGGAGGAAGAACTGATGAAGTTGGAGAGCCTGACTCTTGAAGAAGACAAAGAGCCTGAGAAGAACCTGATTGTAGAGGAAGAAGTGTCTATAGAAGATGAGGACATTTATCTTCCTGATTTATTTGAGTGTACTCTTGCATTTATTAGCAATAAAGATAATCTTTCTACTTATTTGCCTGAGTCTATTTCCTCCGATTTGTATGACTTGAGCATATTTGATATCAGCTCCACCAAAACAAATGCATTTAACCTTGGTACACCTGAGAATCCCAAGGAAATTCTGATTGCAAGTGAAGTTACCGCTGAAGAGCGGGAGAAACTAGAAGAAGTATTGATCAGATATGCCAAAGTGTTTGCTTGGTCCTATAAAGACATGCCTGGGGTAGACAGAAGCATTGCCCAACACACAATACCAACTTATCCGAATATGAGGCCAGTGAATAGAATAGAGCTTCGACGGATGAGACCAGAATGGGCTGAGAAAGTCAGAGAGGAAGTTGAGAAACGGATAGATGTGGGGTTCCTGGAAGTAGTGAAGTATCCCGAGTGGTTTGCAAACATTGTGTCAGTGCCGAAGAAAGACGGAAAAGTCAGAATGTGTGTGGAATACAGAGATCTCAATAAGGCTTGCCCGAAAGATGATTTCCACTACCGTACATAGATGTTCTGGTTGATAGTGTGGCTTTATCTTCTATGTACTCATTTGTGGATGGGTTTTCGGGGTACAATCAGGTTATTATGGCTGAAGAAGACAAGCACAAACCTGCCTTCGTCACAGAGTGGGGCACTAATTGTTACAAGGTAATGCCGTTTAGGCTTAAGAATGAAGGAGCTACTTATCAGCGGATGGCCACTATATTATTTCATGATTTGATGCACAAGGAGATTGAAGTGTATGTGGATGACATGATGGTGAAATCAGAGACAAAAATCGGGCATATAGAGGCACTTGAAAAGTTCATTCAGAGAGTTGACAAATACAACTTGCGGTTGAATCCTAAGAAGTGTGTGTTTGGAGTGACGTCAGGGAAATTACTGGGTCATACAGTGGGAATGGGTGGAATAGAGGTAGATTCTGAGAAAATCAAGGCAATTACTAAGATGCCGGCACCGAAGACAAAAAAAGAAGTCAGAGCATTCTTGGGGAAGATTCAGTACATCAGTCAATTCATTGCCAAGTTGACATCAGTATGTGAGCCTATCTTCAAACTGTTGAGAAAGGATCAGCCCGTGAGATGGAATGAACAGTGTCAGACAGCCTTCGAAAAAATCATAGAGTACATGGTAAAGCCTCCAGTATTGAAACCTCCGAGATCGGGCAAACCTTTGATATTGTATTTGGCTATAGAATCAGAAGCATTGGGGGCGAAGATGGTACAGACAGATGAGACAGGGGTGGAACATGCAGTCTATTATCTGAGTAAGAAGATGCTTCCGTATGAGGCTCGATATCAAGAAGTAGAGAAGATCTGTCTTGTAGCGGTATGGGCTTCCAGAAAGTTGCGGCATTATTTCCAGTCTTACAAGATCCAGGTAGTGGCAACGGAGAATCCTCTAAAATATCTTCATTCGGTGCTTTCACTAGTGGGAAAACTGGGCAGATGGTTAGTATTATTGACAGAGTTCGAAATTGAGTATCCCACCTCCAAAGTGATCAAAGGGCGAGAAGTAGCAGAGTTTCTGGCATTGCAACCTATTGAGGGGGACCATTATAAGTTTGAGTTTCCAGATGAGGAGATCCAAGCAATAACAGTTCAGAGATTGAAGATGTATTTTGACGGAGTAGTGAATTACAAGGGAGCCGGAATAGGGATCGTGATAGTGACCCCCGAGGGAGAGACTTTGCCTTTAACCAAGAGGTTGACGTTCAGAGTGACTAACAACATGGCCAAGTATGAGGCATGCGCTTTTGGTTTGACGGCATTGATAGCCTTGAAGGCCGGGAGTGTGGAAGTCTACGGAGATACTATGTTGGTAGTCCAGTAGATGCAAGGAGAATGAGAATTGAAAGAAGAACAGTTGAAACCTTACCGTTTTCACCTCAGAAAGTTGGCACAGGTTATCCCCGATTGTAAGTTTCAGCACTTACCGAGAGAGGAGAATCAGATGGCAGACGCACTGGCTACACTTGCAGCGACTTGGGAAAATCCAGAGAAGTTAGTAATGAGACCGTTGGTACTGACAACAGCAATCAGACCTGTTTATGAGACAGAAAGAGTTTTGGAAGTAGAGGTCGACGATGGTAAACCTTGGTATCATGACATTCAGAGATATCTGGAACACGGGGAACTCCCGGAAGGGGCAGGAAGAAAAGACAGAATAGCCATTCAGAAGTTAGCTTCCCAGTATGTGATTTTGAAAGGAGAACTGTACAAGAGGCAAGCAAACGGTATTCAATTGAAGTGTTTGAGAAAAGAATAAGCTCAGCATGTAATGGAAGAAGTACACGCCGGGGTATGTGGTCCGCACATGAACGAGTTGAATCTGTTCCGCAAGATAGTGAGACAGGGGTTTTATTAGTCAACCATGGAAATAGACTGCGCGAAGATGGTAAAGCACTGCCATAATTGTCAGGCACACGGTAATTTGAATCACTTGCCACACACAGAGTTGCACGGGTTTTCAGAGCCGTGGCCATTCTCAGAATGGAGGATTGATATGATTGGAGAAATTCGACCGAATGCATCGAATGGGCATCGCTTCATAGTAGTGACCATAGATTACTTCTCAAAGTGGGTGGAAGCCGAGTCATTCCATAATGTCACAGCAAAGCAGATGGCAAAGTTTATAGCTCGGAACCTCATTTGTCGGTATGGTATGCCGCACCATGTTGTCACGGACAACGGAGTTTAGTTTCAAGGAGAGACAAAGGCAATGTAACAGAGATACGGGATAGGCCACCACCAGTCATCACCGTACAGGCCGTAGACAAATAGGGCAGTGGAGGCAGCCAACAAGACTATCAAGATGATTTTAGCCAAGATGACAGAGAACTGCAGAGATTGGGCCGAGAAACTACCATATGCTTTGTGGGGGTACAGAACATCAGTAAGAACAGCAACCGGAGCCATACCTTATTCTTTGGTCATGGAAGCAGTGCTGCCAGTGGAAGTTGAGATACAGTCTATGAGGGTATTAGCAGAAACAGAGTTACCAGAACCAGAATGGGCCGCATAGAGGTTTGATCAGTTAGCACTGTTGGATGAGAAGAGAACGAATTCTTTGTATCACATGCAGTTGTATCAGAAGAGACTAGCTCGGGCATTTAACAAGAAAGTACACCCCACCAAGATCAGAAAGGATGATTTTATAATTAAGCAATCAAGTCCATTGACAACAGATCCAATAGGATATTTCAGACCTAACTGGGAAGGGCCTTACATAGTGCAGAAATTAATGGGAAATGGAGCAGTGAGGCTATCAGACTTGGAAGGGAACGAGTTCACCGAACCAATCAACGTAGACAGATTAAAGCAGTACTTTACCTGAGGGAGAGAAGACCGAGCAGTCACCACTGGAATTGGCAGAAGACCTAACCCAACGAAATACGGAAATCATTCATGCATACACGTAACATTGTATTCTCTTCGTGTTTGTTTTTGTTTTGTGTTCGCAGGTTCGAGGAAAGGAGAAAGCAGCAGAAATAAGCCAAACAACGTCAGCGTAGTTTCAGTTTTGGGGATGAGTCCCAGGGGGCGTGGCCCACATCAACAGTTTTGGGGATAAGTCTCAGGGGGCGAGGCCCCACACCATCATCAATTTGACGGCGAGGCCCATGTCAGCTTAAGGGCGAGGCCCATATCAGTTCGAGGGCGAGGCCCGTGTCAGCTTGGGGGTGAGGCCCATATCAGCTTGAGGGCGAGGCCCACATCGTCAGCAGTTTTGGGATGCGTCCCAGGGTCGAGGTGCCCCTGTTGTTAGTTGCAGTTAAGGGATGCGTCCCAGGGTCGAGGGCCCACTGCATCATCAATTGTAGTTCCGAGATGCGTCCCAGGGTCGAGGGCCCACTATATCATCTATTCGAGGGCGAGGCCCTCATTTCCAGTGGTATCGGGATGCGTCCCAGGGTTGAGGTGCCCCTGTTGTCGGTTGCAGTAATTGGGATACGTTCCAGGATCGAGGTCCACAATAACACCATCTCAGCTCGAGGCAGCAGACGAGCCAGGTAAGTGAAAATGTATTGCATAACTTTGATAGGATTGTTCAAAGTCACACACTGCACAAGTCCCATCATTATGGGGGCTAATGTAGGCATTGCATTTTTGCATGTGAAACCCGATGATGAGTCTCAGTTGGAGGCACTACCTTTTAAGTCGCATAAGCCGCGGGAAACGGACGTCGGAAGGGATGAGTCAAGAATTCGGATTAAGTTCGTGGTTTAGCTTCGGGTTACTTGTTGGTTGTCCATTTTAAAAATTATTCCGGGCCCAAAACACTCACAATCACCTAACCTTGGCCCAAAAATCCCCGCAAGCCCCTTTACCTTGACCTAAAACCCCTGCAAGCCCACACACATAGCCCACACAAACTAAACCCACCAACCAAAGGCCCACACGCCCACATCAAGGCCCACACGCCCATTCACCCTAATGCACACCCAAATTAAATCAAATATTAAGTTAAATATTATTATTAATGTAATTAAATAAAATAATTATTAAATCATTTACCAAATTAAATAAAACATAAAATAAAATCATGCCTAATTTAAATAAATCAAATATGCTATATACCTAAATTAAAAAGATGATATACCTAATTAAAATCAATCATAACAAATTAAATATATTGTATTCCTAATCTAGCCAAGACATGTCCCCCAATCAAATCCATTGCTTTCCTTATCTTGCACTAAATCATATCCTAATTGAATGCACCAAATCTCTTCCTTGTGAGACAAGGTGAAGCCCTAACCCTTCTCTATATAAACAACCCCTAACCAAAGCCATCCCCCCTCTTTCACACAATATTATTCACGCCCAAGCCCTAGGGACACATACTATTCACGCCCATAGAAGAGAGGGAAGCTCTCCATTCACGCCAATCACAAGAGTAAGTAACCAAAAAAATATTCTTTTCATCTCCTCCACTCTATAGCCGAACACATCACCCTCCTCAACCCCTCCATAGCCGAAAATAACAAGCCTTTATACCCTCCTAAAGCCACCGAAACCAGCCCTATACAGAAGCCCTCCATCACCGAAAATTACAACCAAAAAACGCACTGCAGGGAACATAAAAAAACTGCACTGTTATACACGCCCAAACAGCAACAAAATACCCTAAAACAGCCCCTAAAACACTAAAAAACTGCATAAAAAACTACATTTTTAATCCTCAAGATATCACAAAAAACTGCACTTAAAGCCTTTAAAAAACACTCAAAATAGTCCACCTAAATGCCAAAACAGTGACCTGAAACAGTGAGCAGAAATACAAAGAAAACCACAGCAAAATGGAGGCCAAACAGCAAGCAAAACAGCAAAACAGTGAGCTAAGATGCTAAACCAGTGAACCGGAGAAGTTGAGGAGCTTTACCCTTCCGATCTCCGTGAAACGCAAGTCCGAAAGTCGGCAAAAAAGGTTAGACCTGAGGGTAATTGCCACATTCGTTTTCTGTTTTATTTTTATTATTTATTGAATTATATTTGCATGATTTTTATTGCATGATGCATGTTGTGGCCCTTGAATAAAATGGAAAATTTGTCGTCTCTGGTGGTAAATATGATGGAAACCCGACGTAAATTTCATAGCCGATTCCGAATGGACGGTAGTATGATCTGCACTCGGGATACAACTCCACGTACCACTTGAGTAAACGGTGCATATTTTGTTTTATGTTGTCTTGATTCGTTTATTATTTCACCATTTAAACTTCTACATGTTAATGTGTGCATGGGCTTAGTAAGTGCGATGAAAGATCCTCTAATTGAAGAGGTTTAAATCCTTTACCATGATGCTTCACACCGCTCCAGATGATGTATATTCGATTGGATGTGAGATATGTTCAATCGGGTATACAAAATCTGATATCTTTGTATTTACTTTTGTTTATATATATGCATTGTGTTAATTGCGCATGGGCTTAGTAAGTGCGATGAAAGGTCCTCTATTTGAAGAGGTTAAAATCCTTTACCACGATGCTTCACTGCGCCGGATATCTTTGTCTTCATGTTTGTTATATATATATATGCATTGCATTAATTGCGCATTGGCTTAGTAAGTGCGATGAAAGGTCCTCTAATTGAAGAGGTTAAAATCCTTTACCACGATGCTTCGCCGCGCCGGATATCTTTGTATTCACTTTTGTTTTATATTTATGTATTGTGTTAAATGCTCATAGGCTTAGTAAGTGCGATGAAAGGTCCTCTAATTGAAGAGGTTAAAATCCTTTACCACGATGCTTCGCCGCGCCGGATATCTTTGTATTTACTTTTGTTACATGTATATGCATTGCATTATGTGCGCATGGGCTTAATAAGTGGGATTAAAGTCCTCTATGTCGAGGGTTTAAAAGCCTTTACCACGATGTTTTGCCGCGCTTCTTGCCGTGTCATTTATCTTTTCGAACATCATTGCTCTATTCACGCATGTATTATGAAATCCCATATAGTCATCCTTATCTTTGTACGCATAGTAATGAAAAGCACATTTATTCCATTGGTCGCATCATTTACTTTAATCTTGGCTTAACGTATTATAATTTATGCATCCATGTTATGATGACATGTGAACATTATTTCGTGTGGTATATCGGATGGAAACCCAGACGTAAATTCCGTAGCCGATTCCGAATGGACGGTAGTGCGGTCTGTACTTGGTATACAATTCCACGTACCACTTGGAAAAGTTCTCACATGTGTATTTGTGTCCATATTATTTATCTTCTTTTGCATCACGTCATAGCATGCTTACTTTAATGCCTAATTGCATCCTTAATTGTCTTTTTGCATTACGCACCTAGTTATTTTTTTTTATTATGCATGAATATGTAATGGTCATTTGTTTATGTTTCCGCGTGTATAAGTATGAAATGTTTATGAAAATTACATGTTCATCATTATCTGATTCCCTTTTATGTGTGCTTATGTGATTATGGCGTGCTTGCATTTTCATGAATATAATATGCCTATGAAGTTATTTATTTGCCGCTGCAACGACTTATTTTGAAAGCATGCAAACTTAGTTATAGGATTTAATTTCATGAATATTTAGAAGTAAACTTTATCTTTTTGCGTATATGAACTTAGAAGCATGATACCCTTGGAAATAAATGTTACTTAGGCTTGATTAAATTATTACACAAATCCTTTCATTACAAGTGACATAAGTAAGGGACCATTCCGAACCCAATGGTTTGAGGCCTTCCCTTGCGAGGGGTGAGTGCGGCCTTAAATCTCATTTTCCCTGTTTACACCGAGTGGCGACTCCATCATTCTCCAATTTAGTCTCTCGTGGATTCCTGTGTCACCACAGTTAGTATTCAGACATTTGTGGCTCTCTAGGTACAGAGACGTCACTGCGACACCCTAGGTACAGGGTTAGCACTCAGACAACCAACATCATCACTGCGGCACTCTAGGTACGGAGATGCAACCGCAACACCCTAGGTACGGGGTTTAGCACGCCAGGTACGGCATATGGACTATGTGGATTATGAGGATTGTGCGGACTACCTTGGATTACTGTGGATTATGTGGACTACCGTGGAATATTGTGAAGAGTTGTGGACTACCCTAGACTACTGTGGACTATCATGAAGAGTTGTGGACTACCATGGATTACCGTGGACTATTATAAAGTGTTGTGGACTATCGTGGACTACCGTGGACTATCGAGGACTACTGTGGATTATGTGGACTACCGAGGACTATGTGGATTGTGTGGACTACCGAGGACTACCATGGATTATGTGGACTACCGAGGACTACTGTGGATTATGTGGACTACCGTGGACTATGTGGATTGTGTGGACTACCGTAGATTTTGTGGACTATCGTGGACTACCGAGGACTACCGTGGATTATGTGGACTACCGTGGATTACCGTGGACTATGTGGATTATGAGGATTGTGTGGATTACCGTGGATTTTATGGATCACCGTGGATTACCGTGGACTATGTGGATTATGAGGATTGCATGGAATACCGTGGATTACTGTGGATTATGTGGACTATCGTGGACTATTGTGAAGAGTTTTGGACTACCGTGGACTATTGTGAAGAATTATGGACTACCGTGGACTATCGTGAAGAGTTGTGGACTACCGTGGACTATCGTAAAGTATTGTAGACAATTGTGGACTACCGCGACACCCTAGGTACAGGGTTTAGCACGCCAGGAATGGCACATCATCAAATTCAATTCGGAGCAGCAGCAAACCAGGTGACAGCTGGTGAGCCAGGTAAGTGAAAATGTATTGCACATACTTTGATAGGATTGTCATTGTCACACACTGCACAAGTCCCATCAAAGTGGGGACGACTGTAGGCACTGTATTTTTGCATATAAGTCCCATGATGAGTCTCGTATGGAGACACTACCTATTTGATTGTGAAAGCCGCGAGAAACGGACGTTGGAAGGATAAAGTTGGAAATTAGCATTTGGTAGGATTTAACTCGCTTGTTTCGCTTCGGGTTCGCTTGTTGGACCTCCGTTTTAAAACACACACCAAACCCAATCCAAAAATAATTAAAACATTTAAAACATATCTCACAAATTAAATTAAAACAAATTAAATTAAACTTAATTAAATTAAAATTAAATAAATCACATTCAAAACTAATTAAATTGAAATCTTAATTAAATTAAATTCACAGTAATAAAATTAAAACCATTAAATTGTATTGAAATTAAACCTTAATTAAATTAAAATCCAATTAAATTAATTTCCTAATTTATATTAAATCACTTCTAAATTAAATAATCACTCACCAATTTAAAGATATTCACCCACCAAAATTATAAATATACATTTCCTTTAATAAACTAAATAAAATCCATCCTTTTTTAATTAATTTATTTCCTTATTCAAACAAATCCAAAGAAACCCTAATTGATAACTATAAATAATATCCATGACAAAACCCTAATTGCCATCAACAGACATACAAGGCACAAATAACAAACAAAACAAAAAACCCTAATTCACGTCCCTTGCCTCTCGGCCTCCTCTCTCTTTGACCCTTCTTCAACTCGGCAAACAGACCAATAATCCTACCCTCTCTTCTTCCTAACATTCTCACTGCAACAAACCACAAACCCTAGACCGACACAAAATCAAAGCAATAAAGAACAAACACCACCGACTAAGCAACAATAATAACCCAACCTAAAATATGCGCAGCCTTGACGTGGAACCAAGCAGCATGACACACGCACACAAAACAAGAAAATATAGCTTTAACATGAACGTGACAAAAGCAAGAAGCAGCGTGAGGCAAAGAGTGAACAGTTTGGACGTGGAAGCAGTAAACTGCATAAGGGAAACGTGAAGCCTTGGATGAGGCAAACAACAAGCAGCTTGGACGTGGAGCCAGTAAAAAAACATAATGATACACGTGAACAGTAATAAGCCACAAATTGGAGACCTTTCGGCCAACTCCCATAGAGAACAAACCCTAAATCACAACCCCTCCTCTGACACAAACCAACAAAAACACAGCAACGTCAAAGCCATAGAGCCACGAAGCAACTAACCATCACACCCCCTCTCAACACTCATGCCGCACGTCCTCATCCCCCTTAACATCCACGCATCCATAGTCCCCTAACTCTCACGCATAGCCTCATGCACCCAAAATCAAACATGTAAGCCAGCAGTCCTTAAATCCTCCCTGAAACAGCCGTGAAAATCAGCCCCTAATCAGTCCAGAAGATCACCAAGATTACCCCTAAACTACCTAGCTAACAGCCGTAAATCTGGCCCTTAAAACTGCCTTTGAATCACCCCAAAAACAGTCCCTGTAAACACTAAAAATAGTCCCCGAAACTGCCCCCAAAAATACCCCCAAACAGTCCCAAAATCGAGCTAAAACTGTAGCCTAACACGCCTGAAATAGTGACCAGAAAATTCATCGAAAACAGCAGCGAAACAGAGTGAAAGCAACAAATCGAACAGCGAAACAACGAGAAAAATATTGGATTGGTGAACTAGAAAGGTTGCGGAGTATCAACCATTCGGACGGCCGTGTGACGCACTTTTAAGAGACGACAAAAGAGGTTAGACCTGAGGCCCCCTTTTTATTTATTACCTTCGTTTATTTTTGTTTATTTTAATAATTATCGCATGAGAGTCATTTGAGGCATGATGTAATTGTTGGATGAGCGGGATATGTGTTCCCTTTTGAGGTATATCGGATGGAAACCCAGACGTAAATTCCGTAGCCGAATCTGAATGGACGGTAGTGCTGTTTGTACTCGGGATACAATGCCACGTACCACTTAAGAGACTTATGTTTCGTTCCATCCAAACTTGTATTTGAGCATGATATAGTTTGGGTTTATTTATCTATTGTTTAAGCATGATTTTTCTTAGTTTATTATTTATTGTCAAAGCATGATAATGTTAGTTTTATGCATGATAGATTGCTTAGTTTATGTTTATATACAATTGTTATTTATTTATTTCAATTGAATGGTCTGATATGCTCGTTGTGTTCTATTGTGTGTTTACCATTTAATGATTTACTTTCAAGCATGTAAACTTAGATTAGGAGTTACTCTTATGAATGCATATTAGATCTAGGACATTCTTGAGCATACACCTTGAATAGATTCGGTCAGTTTTTTGCACAATCATATCATCACAAGTGACATAAGTAAGGGACCATTCCGAACCCAACGGTTTGAGGTCTTCCCCTGCGAGGGTCCCGATTCACACTGGGTGGTGACTCCATGTTGTATCTCCGTTTAGTTCCCCTACGAGCTATTCCGTACTCCCAACTAGGCCGCGAGCCTAGAATTGCGTCGTCAAGTTCTGTGTCCTACAATACTCATGCAAGTGTAATAGGAGGTTGTATTTTACCGATGGTATGGGAAACAGCTTCGCTCTGGATAGACCCCCTCAGAATTCCATTGGTAGTATGACTATGTGTCTATGGGAGTCCGCAATCAGGGTAGGTGTATTTGGTCTTAACCTGAGACTTGCACCGCTAATACTTGCTACAATCAATATACTTTGGTTGCGGTCGTCCAGGGCTTTAACCGGTTCTGAGTATGCCAATTCTGGGTATATTGAGAATCGTAATGTGTTGGGTGTGATGTTAAGACGGAAGTATCACTCCAGTCATAGTGGAGATGATGGTCACATAGGATACGGAACTTGTTCTCTTAAATGCTCGAGCTATCGGGATATTATGACTAGGTCATGTATATCTGATTATAGAGACTAGTTACCAAACATCTGATGTGCTTCGTACGGGGCAGACACAATTCCAGCCCCAGGCCTAGCATGTGATCATCCGATACCGGATCGAAATACGCAACACTACGGTATACAACGCTTGATATAGATCACATATTCCTATAAGGATATTTCTGGAGAATTGGGTAGGCATGGCGTTAAAAACGTAGTATGAGGTACTTACGTGTTCCGATAGTCCGACGACCGTATTTACTGCCTACATATCCGGGGATCTCATGGTGTCATTTCCCGAAGATTCACCGATGATGTATGACTCGCACTTTATTAATCTGGGATTAATTTGAAGAGAGAGAAAATTAATCTGGGATTAATTACGGAGATATTTTATCTGGGATAAAATATTAATTAAAGAGGGAACAATTAATTTGGAATTAATCGATAAAATAATATATTTGATATATTATATGAAATTGGATTTCGACGCGGAATTAAAATTGGATTTTAATTCAGGTGAACGAGTTAATTTAGAATGAATTTGTTAGCGATGTGAATAGTGATTTCTCTAGCCGTAATCGTTTAATTACGTCGCGACGAAAAAATCATTAATTTTGAATTAGCGAACCCGAGCCCGAGTGTGATTGCGAGTGCATTCGTATTTTGAATTCGAATGTGACACGCAAGTCACATCAAGCGTCAAATCATTAGTCACATCAAGCAACAAATCACTTGTCACTTTGAGTGCTGTGACTTGACAACATGTCACTTTATTAAAGTGATGTGAGTTGAAGTGAATAGTGAATGGTAGTGGAAAAGCATTATTGGCTTTTTGCTTTTTTACTTTTTGGTAAAGGAAAAAGGGTTTTGGTATTTGAATTTAGAAAATCAAATATATATAATATATAAAACATTTTTTTCCACTCTCTCTCCTAACATACGGTTTCAAGGAAACCATTTCTCCCTCCCTCCTTCTCTCACACGGCTGGAGCCGATTCTTTCCTTCTCATTTTTGGTTCTGCCGAATTAAAAAAGAAGCAAGAGAAATGGTTTTATGGCAAAAACAAAGTGCTAGCACACCTTAAGTCATCCTAAGGTGATAGGGCATTGAACTCTTGAGCATGGAATCAATTTTGGAGCTTGAAGCTTGGAGCTTCTATGGAGTCCACCCATGGCTGATTCTTGGTGGAACAACAAGGACTAAAACTGAGCAGTCCAGCAGTACAATGAGGCCACTGCCGCGAGTTTGAGGAGCTTGAAGACCCGTGTTCATCGCGTTGCAAGATCCGTTCAATGTGAGTATATTTCCGCCATTCTCTTTTGATGTATTCATGCGTTTTTGTGCTTGATTTGATGATTCTTGGGACCTAATAAGAAACCAACAATGGTATCTTGAGCTTTTATCAAGCATGAAAAATTTTAGGGTTTGAAATTGGGTAAAATCAATTGAAGCATGATTTGGTTAAATTGATTGATTAAGTATGCTTGTACATTGATTAATTGAAGTTGTGCATGATCAATTTCATAAAATTTGATTGGATCAAGTTTTCCCCAATTTTGGTGTTGGCCTAAAATTAAAGAACCCTAATTTCTTGGTATTTTTTGTTTTTTTGATCATTGGATGACTTAAAACAATTGGGTAAAGTTGATTTGAGGTTTAATTGGATTGAATTTTGAATTGGACAAATTTCCCCAAATTAAAGGCTTGGCCGAATTCATGAGATTTTTGAAATTCATGGTGTTTTTTATTTTAATTCATTAGATGAGTTGAATTGATTTGGCAAATGAATATTGTGGATTCAATTGGATTGAAACCGAATCGGAATGAAAAAAGTGCATGATTCAATTAGACACTTGAAGCATGTATTGGGTTTGATTTTGATTGAATTGTGTTGGACACTATTTGATGTTAAAGTGCATGATTAATTAGGCTAATTGATGTTTTAGAAATGTTAATTGGGTAATTAATTGTGTATTACACTTACATTAATTAATTATGGAATTTTGGAATTTTATAAGTTAATTAATTGGGCTTGGAATTGGATTTGGGCCTAATAGGTTGTAATTGGGTTTTTGGGCTTGGTTGTACCAAGTAAAGTTTAGGCCAATTTGGTTGGATCCAATTGGGCCCAAAACCGCATCCATAAAATCCAATTGTGACTTAATGGACCTTAATTATTTGATTGGGCCTAATGGGCCAAAATTGATTTCTGGGCTTATGGGGTAAATCTCGGATTGGACTTTGGTTATCGGTTTGACCCGAGTTGACCAAAAGTCCACGCCATAAAGAAATTAATTAAAAGCCCATTGGACTTTAATTAAATATACATTGGATGTTAATCGGGCTTTGAGACCCGTAACGATTAAATTTGGAATTTAAGTCGTGAAGGTTCGTTAATAAAATCGTGATTTGGAATTAAATCGTGAATTAGTATTAAATACAAATTGAAATGGATTTAATTTTGTAGTTTAATTTAATTCAAGAATTCTTACTTTGAGTACTTATTCGCAAAACGAGTTTGACTCGAGAAAAAAAAAATCGTTGTTTGAACATTGGATGATCACTAATTTTCATATTAATTATTGGATTAGATTGATTGATAACATGCTTATATGAATACATGGTTGCGATGCATGAATAATGTATATCAGATCGATATTAGTAGGGTGGGGAAATTTTAGAAAATATTGTAATAAATTTGATTTATTAATTGGACTTGCGTGTCCAGCCTATTACCTCTATACTCCTTGTATTCTGTTCTCACTTATTCCCCTCAATATAAATGAGGTTTCTTTAGAAGTGTAGTGTAACGGGTAAAAGTAAATACGTGTGCCAGCTGGAGAGAGAAAATAAGAGATTTGATCTAGGATCAATGTAAAGTATCCATCCTCATATCATTATTATTTTTCATATATGCTTTATTATGTGTTTAGAATGCATGTTTAAGGGTGTATGATGATGAGACTTTAACAAAGATAATAAATTGGTTGCCAATTTGCACGCGAAAAACCTTCACTTAATATTAAGCGTTTTCCTTCCATTGAGTGATTCTCACTCAAGATCCGAGACTGGCATTGGCTTGTTGGCCAAAGTCAAGGCCTTCCATATTGGTGTCTTGTCCAAGTTGTGGTTTGTTGGAAAAAGTCAAGACCACTTCTTGTCACTCGACATTGATTACGAAGCTTTCTATGGTCAATGGGTCGCGCTTAACTGGGATCACTAAGTTTATTGTGCCAAAGCCAAGGCTTAGTTGATTCAGAGGAAAAAGGTTAGGTAATACATTGGATGTATTGGCATAAATAAGATATATGTTTAGGATTTGGATATCCGCCTACTAGATCTAGGAATTGGATTGGATCTAATTGATCTTCGAGATCTACCTAGTTAAATATCATACAATTTGTTGGCCAAAGTCAAGATTGTGTGATATTTAACGGGATCCTAGCCCACTAGGAAACACGGTTTCCCGAGTATTCGATAGAGGGTTAGAGGCTCACCGAAAAATAGTGGGAGGTAAGAATTGAATTTGCAATATTGGTTTAATTACTTGCCATACGCACTCATTCAAATCATTCATCATAATAATTTAAATGTTAGTTGGACTAATATTTAAATTGTTGTTTTAATAAACAGTTGGACTGTATTATAGTTGATTATATAATTGGATTATAGTAATCAATATATTTGAATTAATTAATTTCAATTTACAGTTGATTTTATAATTGGATTATAGTAATCAATGTAATTGAGGTTAATTAATTTAAATTATATTTGATAATATAGTTGGACTATGATAATCATTATAATATATAGTACCACAAATCATTGATTAAATAGTTGGACTATTAGAATCAAGACAAATGAAAGATTAGTGTTTAAAACATAATCCTGGGTGAAAATGTATTTAAAAGACTATATTTTTAAAATCGGGAATAAAGTTTCAGGATGGTCCTAAAAACTAATAAGTTACTTTATTTGATAAAATAACATATTAGGCCTAAGCCTGAAGTTAAGAAAATAAGTGGAACATGATATTTGAAATATTCATATAATGATAACTTTAGTGCTTAATCCATTATACTTACCGCAATAGACTCCTTAATTTCTTAATCACAACTAAGGATTAGATCCTTAAAGTATGATGTTGAAATTGAAGGATCTTCAAAAATCTATACTTAGATTTTAGAAGTAAATATTGCAATAGTAAACTCTTGGAGAGTTAATGACTATTCTCAAGGAGACAAAGTCAAAGTTTGCAATTAGGCAAGTAGCGCAAGGCGCGCCTTACTTCGATATTCTAGAAACCCGAGGCTTGGCCAAAAGGTTCTGGAATATGGAAAAGGGCAAAGGCAAAATCATTATAATCTTCTAGGAAGATAATAGGACATATCCTCAGAATGAATTGAAGACAGGGCAAGGCTCTGACTTCAAATATGATTGTCATAATTATGTTCATTACTAGTATTGAAAATAGATTTTAAATACTTAGTGTGATACATAAAATATGTACTGATGTTCAGAATCTGTTTTGAACAGGATATTGACTTCAATTGAGATTATATCTGCGAATTGAAAACGGGACGAAAGTCGCTGTTTTAACTGTAGATACCTAAATTATGAAACTGTTATAATGTAGCTAGTTTGACTAGAAACATTATCTCTATATCAGTGTTTAACTCGCTGCGGGTGAACCTTTATATTCTAGAACACTTAAGTGTTTTATTATATAAAGATGATATTGATATAAACACATTGATGTGAACGACAAAATTTATATTTAGAATATAAATAAATCTCAAACGTATAACATGACAAACAATAGGCTCAAACTGATTTGATCAGATAAAACTAATTGTGGCATTGTTGTCGGGGACACAATTAAACAAGAATCGTATATCCACACTTTCGAAGAGTAGGTACTCGGATTGATTTGATTCTATTCAAATAAAGTCTACGAATCTAGTTTATTGGGCAAAGTGCCTAAAAAACTTTTTACTTGGTAAAAGTGTGAATGCCACCGATCTGTTAGCCCTAGTTCATAGTGAAGCAAATGGGCCCATGTCTAGCCAGGCTAGATGTGGATATGAATATTTCATGACCTTTACGGATATGGCATCGTGTATGGTTATGTGATTCTTTTGAAGAACACAAATCAGAAACTTTTAGAGGTTCGACACGAAATAGACAAACAGATCGGCTAAAGTATTAAACCGTCACAGTAAGAC
This sequence comes from Zanthoxylum bungeanum, assembly GCA_019454045.1. Lineage (NCBI taxonomy): Eukaryota > Viridiplantae > Streptophyta > Magnoliopsida > Sapindales > Rutaceae > Zanthoxylum > Zanthoxylum bungeanum. Next base: position 86,366 of record SKCR01026052.1, on the reverse strand, counting down.
CGTAATGAAAAATACTCAAGCAATAAGTTTCTAAAATACTTGAAAGTGTATAGTATTCTTTCAATGAGGACTCCTCCCGGAACACGTCAGTTTGACGGTGTGTCCGAACAGGATTAACCGAATTATGTTAGACATGATTAAGGTTAATCATAAGTCGCTCTGAGCTACCATTTCCTTCAACATGTAAGCATTAACATTGCATAACTTATTTTGAATAAGGTTCCATTAAAATCTGTTTGACAGATATCATATTAGATATGAACGGGAAAGAAACCGGGTTTCACATTCCTGATAATTTGGGAATGCTAGGCATGTGTTTGGATTATACCAAACTAGAACCCAAATTAGATAAGTGCCAAATGTAGGTTATCCTAGGGATACCATGAGTATTGTACTTATACATCTCACATGAGAATAATTAGATTGTTGCTCACCATGCGGTTTTCATGAGAGGAATACCGATATGCAGTGGTAAGTGGGAGGATAGTAAAACTCGATGAAAATCGGAGTAATACTGTTCTAGGCACTGATTCCTAATGGAACATAAATAGTTCATCAGGGATGAAACTATTACCAATAATCTTTGAATACACAAAAATAGCATAGATCGGAGAGAGCCAGAAAACAACTTAGGGTCTTGGTTTCTGATCTAACCTAATAAAGATGGCTATCTTATTGAGGTATACAAACTAACTACGTATGAGGTAGTGATACAAGGTATCGACTCCCTATTATGTCAAAATTCCATATAAATCCGAAATGGATTCCTTGTACATCAACTATGTTTAGACACTAGTTGTTGTACTGCAAGGCATTGTGCCTACTGGTACTATATAACTCTTCAAATAAGACATACATGGATGGCAACATACCAACGTATAAAGCTAGGCTTTTAACGGAAAGGTATCGTTATCAACATTGCGTTGATTACGATACAACCTTTTAACTGTTGCCATGGTAGATCCATTTAGATAATGCTTGCTGAAGCAAGCATAAGTTCTTGGAATTATCGTTTTGAAGTAATCATAATGGTGTATGATTTGATTCAAAAACGAATATGATTCTTGTGTATATAAGGAGGTTAGTGGGAGCGCACTGACAGTGGCTATCCTATAAATAATGATAATATGTCATTTCTTGGAAATGATATTCCCATAAATACAATCGGTGAAAACTCGGCTTTTGAAAAACTCTCCGTGGAATCGTACATTAAAAATGTACGTGACCTGATGTCTCATACGTTTTGAGCATATGGATTCACAATCAGGCCAATCCAGATGATAGTCACTGGATTGATGTTAAGAACATCCGTTAGTATCTTAGAAAACTAAGGATGCTATCTTAGTCTAAGAAGAATGAGAACTTGAAGTGACTGGGGTCACTGCAGCAAGTTTCCTAAACCGATAAAACGACTATAAGTCGCAAACGATACTATACAGTTTGAATAACGGTACAGTGAGCTGGAAATCTTCCAAGCAAGATACTGTTATCGAATAAACAACAAATGCGGGTTATTACTGCAGCTTAAGCAGCAATAGAAGCCTTCTGGGGTCGATAAAATCTAATTAGATTAGATATAGTTCTGTTAGATGTTGAGCTAGGCATCAGCACGGGCTAAAGAATTAATGGTCTCATCAACGATCCAGATATATACTTTGACTATTCATCTGATTCGTTCGGATCATACATCGTGGCGATGTGATGATCGTATAAATCACATCAGATGATAATTATGCAAATCCGCTGATGAAAGTATTTTCTCAGCAGTTTGAGCCAACCGTACATAGTTTGGGTGTAAGACACTCGAGTGACTAGGTATAGGCCAAGTGTGAGATTATTGGACAATTATGACCCATAGCGTCACTATTTGTACAGATCATGGTGTTGTTGTATAAATTAACTATGCGACAAAGAAGATTGCACTCTTATCATTTGTGATTAGATCACCTAGATGTATAAATGATGACAGGTCCCTATGATTTGTTCCTGGACTGAGAATGATATGAGACAGTATCAGTCCACGAATGATAAATCATTAAATATCCCTAGTCAGAGTATTATCGATATTGGACATCGATAAATATGTAAAAGACTAGTATTACACTTGTGCGCGTTGTGAGGGCACAATGACATAGTTCTCATATATTTGGGTATAGGATACTCATGCAAATGTAATAGGAGGTTGTGTTTTATCGATGGTACGGGAAACAGCTTCGCTAATGATAGACCCCCTCGGAATTCCATTGGTAGTATGACTATATGTCTATGGGAGTCCGCAATCATGGTAAGTGTATTTGGTCTTAACCGGAGACTTACACCAATCAATATACTTTGGTTGCGATCGTCCAGGGCTTTAACCGGTTTTGAGTACGCCAATTCTGGATATATTGAGAATCGTAGTGTGTTGGGTGTGATGTTAAGACGAAAGTATCACTGCAGTCATAGTGGAGATGATGGTCACATAGGATACGGAACTTGTTCTCTTAAATGATCGAGCTGTCGGGATATTATGACTAGGTTATGTATATCCGATTATAAAGACTAGTTACCAGACATCCGATATGTGCTTCGTATGGGGCAGACACAATTCCAGCCTCAGGCCTAGCACGTGATCTTCCAATACTGGATCGAAATACGCAATACTACGTATACAACGCTTGATATAGATCACATATTCCTATAAGGATATTTCTGGAGAATTGGGTAGGCATGGCGCTTTGCTAGAAGCCAACCATGTCTTGAAAATCGGTATAAACGTAGTACGAGGTACTTACGTGTTCAGATAGTCCGACGACCGTATTTACTGCCAACATATCCGGGGATCTCATGGGTCGCTTCCCGAAGATTCACCGATGATGTATGACTCATACTTTATTAATCTGGGATTAATTTGAAGAGAGAGAAAATTAATCTGGGATTAATTACGGAGATATTTTAACTGGGATAAAATATTAATTAAAGAGCGAACGATTCATTTGGAATTAATCGATAAAATAATATATTTGATATATTATACGAAATTGGATTTCGAAGCGGAATTAAAATTAGATTTTAATTCGGACGAATGAGTTAATTTAGAATTAACTCGTTAGTGATGTGAATGGTGATTTCATTTGGATTTAAGTAAGCATTAGCTTCTTGGAATTATCGTTTCGATGTAATCATAATGGTGTATGATTTAATTCAAAACGAAATGATTCTTGTGTATATAATGAGGTTAGTGGGAGCGCACTAACAGTGGTTGTCCTATAAATAATGATCACATGTAATTTCTTAAGAATGATATTCCCATATTACAATCGGTGAAAGCTTGGCTTTCATGAAAATTCTCCGTAGAATTCTTGGGAGAAACAACCTTTATTCTATGAATAAAAATCTACTGAGATAGATTTAAAGTTGTTAAAACTCTCTGAGAATTCGTACATTGGAAATTGTACGTAACCTGGTGTCTCATACGTTTTGAGCATATGAATTCACAAACAGGACAATCCAAGTGATAGTCACTGGTTGATATTAAGAACATCCGTTAATATCTTAGAGAACTAAGGATGCTGTCTTAAAACTGTGGAGAATGAGAACTTGAAGTGACTGAGATCACTACTGCAAGTTTCCTAACCGATAAAAAATGACTATTAGTTGCAAACGGTACTATACAGTTTGAATAAAGGTACAGTGAGCTGGAAATCTTCCATGCAAGATACTGCTACCGAATAATCAACAAATGCGGGTTAATTGCTGCAGCTGAGGCAGCAATGGAATCCATCTGGGTCGATAATAAATCTAATTAGATTAGATATAGTTCTGTTAGCAGCTGAGCTAGGCATCAGCACAGGCTACAGAATTAATGGTCTCATCAACGATCCAGATATATACTTCAACTATTCATCTGATTCATTTGGATCATACATCGTAGCGATGTGATTATCGTATAAATCACATCAGACGATACTCATGTAAATTCGCTGACGAAAGCATTTCCTCAGCAGTTTGAGCAAACCGTACATAGTTCAGGTGTTAGACACTCGAATGACTAGCTATAAGTCAAGTGGGAGATTGTTGGATAGTTCTAACCTATAGCGTCACTATTTGTACAGATCATGATGTTGTTGTACAAATTAACTATGTGACAATGGAGATTGGTTTCTTATCATTTATGATTAGATCACCAAGATGTATAAATAATATGAGGTCCTTATGATTTGTTTCTGGATTGAGAATGATATGAGACAGTATCAGTCCATGAAGGATAAATCATTAAATATCCATAGTCATAGTATTATCGAGATTGGACATCGATAAATGCGTAAAAGACTAGTATTACACTTTTACATGTTATGTGAGATCATAACAGCATAGTTCTCATATATTTGGGTATTGGATACTCATGCAAGTGTAATAGAAGGTTGTGTTTTACCGATGGTACGGAAAACAGCTTCGCTCTGGATAGACCCATTCGGAACTCCATTGGTAGTATGACTATGCGTCTATAGAAGTCCGACATCAGGGTAGGTGTATTTTGTCTTAACTTGAGACTTGCACCGCTAATACTTACGACTATTAATATACTTTGGTTTTGGTCGTCTAGGGCTTTAACCGGTTCCGTGTACGCCTATGCTGTGTATATTGAGAATCCTAGTGTATTGGTTGTGATGTCAAGACGGAAGTGTCACTCCAATCATAGTGGAGATGATGTCACGTAGGATACGGTACTAGTACTCTTAAATGTTGTAGCTATCGGGATATTATGACTAGGTCATGTATATCCGATTATAGAGACTAGTTACCAGACATCCGACATGTTTTTCGTATGAGGAAGACACAGCTACAGCCCCAGGCCTAGCACGTGACAGTCCGATACTGGATCGACATGCACGGTACTATGTATACTACGCCTGATATAGATCACTTATTCATGTAAGCGTGTTTCTAGAGAATTGGGTAGGCATGGCGCTTTGCTAGAAGCCAACCTTGTCTTGTAAATCGATAAAACAAAGTACTAGGTACGTACGTATTCGGATAGTCCGATAACCGTATTTACTGCCAACATATCCGGGGATCTCATGGGTCACTTCCCGAAGATTCACCGATAATGTATGACTCGCACTTAATTAATCTGGGATTAATTTGATGAGAGAGAAAATTAATCTAGGATTAATTACGAAGATATTTTATCTAGGATAAAATATCAATTAAAGAGAGAGACGATTAATTTGGAATTAATCGATAAGTTAATATATTCGATATATTAAATGAAATTGGATTTCGACGCGGAATTAAAATCGAATTTTAATTCTGGCGAGCGAATTAATTTGTTAGCGACGTGAATAGTAATTATGCTTGGCATGATTATTTAATTAAATTAGATTTAATTACGTCACGATAGAAATTCGTTAATTTGGAATTAGCGAACCCGAGCCCGGGATTGTTTGCGAGTGCATTCGCATTTCGAATTCGAGTGCAGCACGTAAGTCAAATCAAGCGTCAAATCACTAGTCACTTCAAGCGTCAAATCACTTGTCACTTTGAGTGATGTGACTTGACAACTTGATTGATTTGATGTCTAGTAACTTTGAGTGACTTGACAACTTGTCATGAATAGTAATAGATGTGATGTGAATAGTGATGTGTGATAATGGAAGGCTTTAATGCATTTTTTCTTTTTGTTTTTTGCTTTTTGCTTTTTGACTTTTGTAAAGCAAAATTTTGGAAAATGAATTTTTGAAATTCAATTAAGTGTATAAGATACACAAAACCAAAACATCTTCATCTATCTACTCTCTCTCCAAATTCGGCCATGGTGGCCCATTCTCTCTTCTCTCCCTTTTGGTTTTTGAAACCAATTTCTTCAAAGAATCTTGCTTGGCCAAGAATGATAGGAAGAAATATGGTGATTTTGTGGCAAAATTACCTAAGTGCTAGCACACCAAAGAGGCGTACAAGGTGATAGGGAAACCTACACATGAGCATGGAATCACCATTTGCAAAGCTTGGAGCTTGGAGGATCAATGGAGGACAACACCATGCTTTGGCCGAGAGCTTCATCCTCATTGGAAGAAAAGTTTTGTTCTTTTTAGCATCCAATCCGATCAAAGTGAGTATGATTCTGCCATTCTCCTTTGTGTATTCAAATGCATTTCATTGCTTGATTTGATCCTTGGGACTTAATAGAAACCTAACAATGGTATCAGAGCCATTTTGAGCATGAAATGAATTTAGGGTAAAATTGGGTAAAATTAATTTGAGCATGTTTTGATGAAATTGATTTTTGATATATGCTTGAATGATGATAACATGGTGTTATGCATTGTCAATTTGATGAATTTTGAATTGGACAAATTTTCCCCAAATACATTAGCTTGGCCGAATGTATGTTGATGCCCTAAGTCTTGGAAGTTTTTGATTTTGATCATTGGATGAGTTGACATTGATTGGTTAATGTTGATTGTGGATTCAATTGGATTAGAATCGGAATCGGACTACTAAAACCCTAAATAGCCGAGACATAAAGCATGGAAAATGAGTTGATTTTGATTAAAATATGTTGGACATGTTTTGATTATAATGAGCATAATCAATTAGTTTAATTAGGTTAACTGATATTTCAGAAATGTTAAATTGATTAATTAATTATGGCTTTACACTTAGGTTAATTAGATTATGAAATTTGGAATTTGAAAATTTAACTAATTGGGCTTAAATTGGGTTTGGGCACTTATTTATTTAATTACCTAATACTTAAAAATTGAAATTTTGCATAAGAAACCAAATTTCTTGATAATTGCCGAATTGGCCCAAAACTTTACAAATTTTAGTCCTAAGATTGTCAAATATAATTTTGGATGATTCTAAATCATTTCTAAAACATGTCCAACATACCAAAATCATATTGCAAAAAATCCCCAAATTTTTGCTAATTACTGAACACACCCATAATTTTTTAGTTTTTGCAATTTGGTCCATTTTTGTTCAAAATATGTCAAGATCAAATCCAATAAAATCAAAAATTTATATGCATCATAACATCATAATACATCATATATATGAAAAGCCTTAAATTTAGAAAGGGTTAATAACTCTAATTTTACAATTTCTTCAAATTGACAAATTTTACCAAATCAATTAAACTCGACACTTTAATTCAAACTTTATCACACCAAACAAGTCTCACCATCATGAAACAACTCAAGAAAAATTCTAGGTCATCAATAAGTGGCTTAGTGTTGGACAATTATGACCCATAGCATCACTATTTGTAGAGAACATGGTGTTGTTGTACAAATTGACTATGTGACAAAGGAAATTGCTCTTTTATCATTTGTAATTGGATTACCGAGATATATAAATGATAAAAGTTCATATGATTATTTTTGAATTAATAAGATATGAGACATTATTAATCAACTAAGGTTTAATCATTAAATCATCCCTAGTCGTAGTATTATCGAGATTGGACATCGATAATGCGGAATAGACTAGTATTGTACTTGTGAGTGTTATGGGAGCATAACGGCATAGTTCACATATATTTGGGTATTGGATACTCATGCAAGTGTAATAGGAGGTTGTTTTTACCGATGGTACGGAAATAGCTTCGCTCTGGATAGACTCCTCAGAATTCCATTGGTAGTATGACTATGTGTCTATGGAAGTCCGAATCAGGGTAGGTGTATTTGGTCTTAACCTGAGACTTGCATCGCTAATACTTGCGACAATCAATATACTTTGGTTTTGGTCGTCTAGGGCTTTAACAGGTTCTGTGTACGCCTCTTCTGGGTATATTGAGAATCGTAGTGTATTGGGTGTGATGTTAAGATGAAGTATCACTTCAGTCATATGAAGATGATGATCAAGTAGGATACGAAACTAGTACTCTTATGTACTGCAGTCATCGGGATAATATGACTAGGTCATGTTTATCCGATTATAGAGACTAGTTACCAGAGATCTGATATGTGCTTCGTACGGGGCAGATAAAATTCCAGCCGCAAGCCTAGCATTTGAAATCTGATATTGGATCGTAATACGCGATACTACGTATACTACACCTGACATAGATTACATATTTCGTAAAAGAATATTTCTGGAGAATTGGGTAGGCACAGTGCTTTGCTAGAAGCCAACCATGTCTTGTAAATCGGTAAGAACGTGGTACTAGGTAAGCACGTATTCTGATACTCCGATGACCGAATTTACTGCCAAAATATCCAGGGATCTCATGGGTCGCTTCTCGAAGATTCACCGATGACGTATGACTCGAACATAATTAATCTGAGATTAATTAGAGGAGAGAGAAAATTAATCTAAGATTAATTACTGAGAGATTTTATTTGGGATAAAATACTATTTAAATAGAGAAAACGATTAATTCGATATATTAAATGAAATTAGATTTCATAACGGAATTAAAATTGGATTTTAATTATGGCGAACGAATTAATTAAGAATTAATTCGATAGCGATGTGAATAGTAATTTTACTAGGCATAATTATTTAATTAAATTTGATTTAATTACGTCGCAACGGGAAATTCGTAAATTTGAAATTTGCGAACCCGAGCCCAGGATGTGTTGCGGGCCCACTCGGATTTTGAATCAAGTGGGGCCCACAAGTCACATCACAAGTCACATCACTAGTCAACTTTATCACTTTAAGTTGATGGAAGTTGTTGGTAGGTGATTGTATGTTGAACACTCAAGTGTGAAAGGTTGAATGACTTTTACCAAAATCTTGGATTTGGTATATCATTCAAAATTTTGTTTTTTGAAAACACACAACACTTCACTCATTTTTTCTCTTCTCTTCATGCCTTGGGTGTGACTCTCTCCATTTTTTTTCTTTTGCTTCTCATTTGCCGAGAACAAGAAGACTCCAAGGAAGACATTTGTTGCAAACTCTTCCTAGTGCTAGCACACAAAAAGTTATACAAAGGTGTTAGGGAAACATATCCATGAGTTTGGAATTCAAGGAGATGCTTGGAAGATCAACATACATCAAAGGGGAGCTTGGAGCACAACACAAAGGTTTGGAATTTTTGTTACCTCCTACATCCAAAACCAATCAAAGTGAGTATTTTCCGCATTCTTACTTTGTTGTATTCACATGATTTCTTGCTTAATTAAATGGTTTCAGAGCCATGATTGAGCATGAAATTGAAATTAGGTTCTTAAACTTTAATTTTGGATTTTGTGATTTGATCATGATTTATTCAAATTGTTTGTTTGAGCATGCTTATAATATGTTAACTTTGAGTTGTGCATGATCAATTTGATGAAAATTAATTGGATTAATTTTCCCCAAATTTTGAGGCTTGGCCGAATGTGAACCCATTTGTAACTCTTGGTGATTTTTGAATTTTAGACAAATTGATGTGTTTAAAATGCATGGGATATATTAGTTTGTGATTTACTTGGATTGAAATCAAAATTGATATAAAAAATCCCCAATTGCCGTGAGCTATAGGAAGCATGTTGGGATTGATTTTGCTTCAATTTGTGTTGGACATAAGTTGATTAATTGAAGCATGATTAATTAGTGTAATTGGTGTTTTGAAAATATTTATTTGAATAATTAATTATGGCTATACACTTTAGTTAATTAAATTGTGATATTTGGAATATTGGGATTTAATTAATTAGGCTTGATTTGGAATTGGGCTATATTTGGGCTTAATGGGCTTGGTTGGCCAAGTTTGGTTTAGGTTAATTGGTTGGATCCAATTGGGCCTAAAACCATTTCCATAAAGTCCAAATATAATAAATGGGCCTTTAAAATTTAATTGGGCCTAATGGGCTAAAATTAATTTTGTGGAAAAGGGTGATTCCTTATTGGGCTTTGGTTGCCAAAGTCCATGCCTTATAAATTAATAGAAAGCCCATTGGACTTTAATTAAATTGACATTGGATGTTAATTGGGCTTTGAGGCCCGTTAAGATTAGATTTAGAATCTAAGTCGCAAAGGCTCATTAATAAAGTGTAATTATTTAATTTGGAATTAAATATGAATTAATTTTGAATACAAATTAAATTTGATTTAATATCGTAGTTCGATATAATTCAAGAATTCGTACTTTGAGTACTTATTCTCAAACGAGTTGGACTCGCGTAAATCAAATCGTTGTTTGAACATTGGATGGTCATTAATTAAAGATTAATTAATTTGATTAGATTGATTAATAACATTCTTTGTGTGAATACATGGATATGATGTATGAATAATATATATCGGATGGATATTAGATGGGTGAGGGCAATTTAGGGAAATTATTGTAATAAATTTAGAATTTATTAAATTGGACCTGCGTGTCCAGCCTATTACCTCTTGCCTATTTGTATTCTCTTCTCATATATTCCCCTCAATGTAAATGAGGTTTCTTTAGAAGTGTTATGTAATTGGTTAGAAGTAAGAATAGTGCTAGCGAGAGAGAGGAAATGGAGAGATTTATTCTAGGAATAAAATGTATTATATATCCATCTGCATATCATTATTAATTTATTTATCGCGCCTTGTTATGCTTTTAGAATGCATGTTTAAGGGTGTATGATGAGACCTAATCAAAGATAATTAATTGGTTGCCAATTACGTGAAAAACCCTCAATAAATATTAAGTGCTTTCCTTCCATTGAGTGATTCTCTCTCAAGATCCAAGATTGGCATTGGTTTGTTGGCCAAAGTCAAGACCTTTGTCCATCGCGGATGTGTTTGAATCATGAAGGCTTTGTTCCATATTGCATGTCTTGTCCAAGTTGTGATTTATTGGCCAAAGTCAAGATCACTTCTTGTCAATGGACATCGATTACGAAACTTTCCAAAGTCAATGGGTCCCGCTTAACTGGAATCATTAAGCTTGTTGTGCCAAAGCCAAAGCTTAGTTGATTCAGAGGAAAAAAGGTTAAGAAAATATATTGGATATATTGGCATATAAAATAATATATGTTTCGGACTTATATGTCCACCTACTGGATCTAGGAATTGGATGAGATCCAATTGATCTTAGAGATCTACCTAGATAAGTTTCATACAACTTGTTGGCCAAAGTTAAGGTTGTGTGTTATTTAACGGGATCCTAGCCCATTAGGAAACTAAGTTTCCCGAGTACTCAACAGAGGGTTAGAGGCTCGTCAAAAAATAGTGGGAGGCAAGTATTAAATTTGCAATTTCGTTTAGATACTTGCCAATACGCGCTCATTTCATTTTTCGTCATTATTTAAATATATATTAGTTGGACTAATATTTAATTGTTGTTTTAAATTAACAGTTGGATTGTATTCAAACTATTTCATTTATAGTTGATTATATAATTGGATTATAGTAATCAATAAATTTGAATTTAACCAATCAAATAGTAGTTGATTATATAGTTAGACTGTAGTAATCATTATATTTGATTATACCCGAAATCATTGATTGGATAGTTGGATTATTGGAATCAAGATAACTGAAAGATTAGCGTTTAGAACATAATCCTGGGTGAAAATGTCTTTAAACAGATCCAATTTTCAAATTGGGAATAAAACCTCCGGATAGTCCTGGGAACTGAGAAATTATTCTATTTGATAGAGTGCTATCTCGGACCTAAGCCCGGAGTTGAGCAAATAGTATAACATGATCTTTGGAAGATTCATGTGATGATAACTTTAGTGCTCAATCTGTTATGCTTGCCGCAAAGACTCCTTAATTTCTTCGTCAGAACTAAAGATTAGATCTTTATAGTATGATATTGAAATTGAAGGATCTTCATAGATCTAACCTTAGATCTTAGAAGTACTAATTGCAATAGAAAAATCTTGGAGAGTTAATGTCTATGCTCAAGGATACAAAGCCAAAATTTTTAAAAGGGTAAGAAGCGCAAAGCGCGTCTTACTTCGATATCTCAGAAGGCCAAGGCTTGGCCGAAGGTTTCTAGGGTGTGGAAAGGGGCAAAGGCAAAATCATCACAGTCTTCTAGGAAGACAAAGGACATATCCCAAGATGTATGCCTAAACTGTGGCAAACGGGGTCACTAGAAGCGTGACTGCGGTATGGATAAGGCAGACATGAAGGAAGTGAAGAGGGGCAAGGTTCCGACTTCAAGTATGTTTGTCATAAACATGTTCACTATTAATTTCAAATTTGGATTTTTGATACTAAGTGTTGTACATAAATATGTGCTGATATACAGAATCTGCTGATGAGCAAGATACTGACTTCAATTGAGATCGACCTACGAGTCGGAAACGGGACGAGAGTTGCTGTTTTGGTGCAGAAACCTAAGTTTTGGAACTACTCTTTGGGCATGTACCTAAATTAGGAAACTGTTATAATGTACCTAGTTTGACTAGAAACATTATCTCTATATCTAGTATAACTCGTTGCGGGTGCACGTTTATATTCTAAAACACTAAGTGTTTTATTTTATAAATATGATATTGAGATAAGCACATTAGATGTGAATAACAATATTTATATTTTGAATATAAACGAATCTTAAACGTATAACATGACAAACAAATTTCTCAAATTAAATTAATCAGATGAGACTTATTTGTGGCATTGTTGTCTGGGACACATTAACAAGACTCGTATATCCACACTTTCGAAGAGTGGATACTAGGATGGATTTGATTCTAATTCAAATGATGTCTACGAATCTAGTTTATTAGGCAAAGTGCCTAAAACACCTTTTACTTGGTAAAAGTACAAGTGCCACCGATCTATTAGCCCTCGTTCATAGTGACGTAAATGGGCCCATGTCTAGCTAGGCTAGAGGTGGATATGAATACTTCGTAACCTTTAGGGATGTGGCATCACATTATGGTTATATGTATCGTAATGAAACACAAGTTAGAAACTTTTAGAGTTTCAACTCGAAGTAGACACACATAATGGCTAAAGTATTAAACCGTCACGGTTAGACCGTGGTGGAAAATACTTAAGCAATAAGTTTCTCGAATATTTGAAAGAGTATAGTATTCTTTCATAATGGACTCCTCCCAGAACACCTCAATTTGATGGTGTGTCCGAACAGAGAAACCGAACCTTGTTGGACATAGTAAGGTTAATTATGAGTCATCTGAGATACCTTTTTCCTTCTAGGGATACACATTAAACAGTACTAATACTTATTTTGAATAAGGTTCCATGAAATTCTGTTGGAAATATTTCATATTAGATATGAATATGAAAGAAACCGGGTTTTCTCATTCCTGAATATTTGGGAATGTTGGGCATATGTTTGGATGATACCAAACTAGAACCCAAATCGGATTAGTGCCTTTTTGTAGGTTATCCCAAGGAAACCAAAGTATAGTACTTATACAACTCACAAGAGAACAATTTAATTGTTGATCTCCATGTGGTTTTCCTAAGAGGAATACCTATATGCAGTGGTAAGTGAGAGGAAAGTAAAGCTCGATGAAAATCAGAGTGATACTGTTCAAGGCACTGATTCCTTAATGGAACACAAACAGTTAATCAAGGATGAAACTGTACCAATAATCTTTGAATACACAAGAACCGCATAAGTCGGAGAGAGTCAGAAAATAACCTGGGAGGTATAGGTTTCTGATCTCACCTAATGAAGATGTCAATCTTATTGAGGAAGATGAACCGGCTACATATGAGGAAGTGATACAAGGTATCAACTACCTATTATGGCAAAGTGCCATGATGTCCGAAATGGATTCCATGTATACCAACCAAGTTTGGACACTAGTTGTTTTGTACCGAAAGGCATTGTGCCTAATGGTACTATATGAGTCTTCAAGGAAGACATACATGGATGGAAACATACAAACGTGCAAAGCTAGGCTTGTAGCGAAAATGTATCGTTATGAATATTGTGTCGATTACGACGAAACTTTTAACCATTGCCATAATTAAATCCATTTGGATAATGCTTACTAATGATGCAAGTTTCATTTATGAAATATCGCAGCGGAACGTCAAAATCACTTTCCTTAAAAGGAAACCTTTTGGAGGATGTTTACAATATCCTGATGGTTTTTGTCATACCAAGACAAGCAAACAAGGTTTGCAAGTTAATCGATCCATTTATGGATTGAAGCAAGCATTGTGTTTTTGGAACCAGCGTTTTGATGTAATCATAATGGTATATGATTTAATACAAAACGCAAATGATTTTTGTGTATATAAGAAGGTTAGTGGGAGTGCACTGACAACTATTGTCCTATATAATGATGATATATCATTTCTTGGAAATGACATTCCCATAATAAAATCGGTGAAAACTTGGCTTTCATGATAATTCTCCATAAAATACTTGGGAGATGCAACCTTTATTATAGGAATAAGGATCTACTGGGGTAGATCTAAAAGTTGTTGGCATTCTCCGAGAACTCGTACATTGAAAGATATGTACGCGACCTGGTATCTCATATGCTTTGAGCAAATGGAGTCACAATCAGGCCAATCCAAGTGATGGTCACTGGATTGATGTTAAGAACATCTTTAAGTATCTTAGATAAACTAAGGATGCTTTCTTAATCTATGGAGAATGAGAACTTTAAGTGACTGGGTTCACTGCTGCAAGTTTCCAAACCGAAAATAACGACTGTAAGTTACAATAAGGGTACTATATAGTTAAATAACAGAACAATAAGCTGGAAAAATTCCAAGCAAGATATTATTTTCGAATAAACAACAAAAGAGGAACATTGCTGCAATTAAGGCAGTAAAAGAAGCATTTTGGATCTAAATATTCCTAATTAGATTAGATGTAGTTCTGTTAGCGGCTGATCTAGGCTACAACATAGGCTAAAGAATTAATGGTCTCATCAACGATCCAAGTATGTACTTCAATGGTTTTAACTGATTCGTAAGATCATACATCGTGGCGATGTGATGATTATATAAATCATATGGCGATGTGATGATCATATAAATCGTATCAGATGACAACCTTGCAAATCCGTTGACGAAAGCTGTTTCTCAACAGAAGTTTGAGCGACCCGTACATAGTTCAGGTGAAGGACACTTGAGTGATTGGCTATAGGCCAAGTGGGAGATTGTTGGACAATTATGACCCATAGCATCACTATTTGTACAGAACAATGTGTTGTAGAACAAATTAACTATGTGTCAAAGTAAATTGCTCTTTTATCATTTGTAATTGGATTACCGGGATATATAAATGATAAAAGTTCATATGATTAGTTCCAGAATAATAAGATATGAGACAATATTAATCCACTAAGGTTCAATCATTAAAACATCCCTAGTCGTAGTATTATCGAGATTGGACATCGATAATGCGGAATAGACTAGTATTGCACTTGTGCATGTTATGGGAGCATAACGACATAGTTATCATATATTTGGGAATTAGATACTCATGCAAGTGTAATAGGAGGTTGTGTTTACTGATGGTACGGAAACAGCTTCGCTCTGGATAGACCCCTCGGTATTCCATTGGTAGTATGACTATGTGTCTATGGAAATCCGAATCAGGGTAGGTGTATTTGGTCTTAACCTGAGACTTGCATCGCTAATACTTGTGACAATCAATATACTTTTGTTTTGGTCGTCCAGAACTTTAACAGGTTCTGTGTACGCTTCTTCTAGGTATATTGAGAATCGTAGTGTATTGGGTGTGATGTCAAGATGGAAGTATCACTTCACTCATATGAAGATGATGATCACGTAGGATACGAAACTAGTACTCTTATGTACTGCAGTCATCGGGATAATATGACTAGGTCATGTTTATCCGATTATAGAGACTAGTTACTAGAGATCTGATATGTGCTTCGTACGGGGCATACACAATTCCAGCCACATACCTAGCATGTGAAATCTGATACTGGATCGTAATATACAATACTACGTATACAACACCTGATATAGATCACATATTCCTTAAAAGAATAATTCTGGGAATTGGGTAGGCACAATGCTTTGCTAGAAGCCAACCATGTCTTGTAAATCGGTGAGAACGTGGTACTAGGTACGCACGTATTCAGATACTCGGATGACCGAATTTACTGCCAAAATATCCAAGGATCTCAAGGGTCGCTTCCAGAAGATTCACCGATGACATATGACTCGACATAATTAATCTGGGATTAATTAGAAGAGAGAAAATAAATCTAGGATTAGTTGCGGAGAGATTTTATCTGGGATAAAATACTATTTAAAGAGAGAGAACGATTAATTCCGAATAATCGATAAAATAATATATTCGATATATTAAATGAAATTAGATTTCATAACGAATTAAAATTGGATTTTAATTCGGCGAACGAAATAATAAAATTAATTCGCTAGCGACGTGAATAGTAATTTTGCAAGCATAATTATTTAATTAAATTGATTTAATTACGTCGCAACAGAAAATTCATTAATTCGAAATTAACGAACCCGAGCCCGGAATGTGTTGAGGGCCCACTCGGATTTTGAATCAAGTGGGGCCCACAAGTCACATCACTAGTCAACTTTATCACTTTAAGTTGATGGAAGTTGTTGGTAGGTGATTGTGTGTTAAACACTCAAGTATGAAAGGTTGAATGACTTTTACCAAAATCTTGGATTTGGTATATCATTCAAAATTTTGTTTTTTGAAAACACCACACGACACTTCACTCATTTTTATCTTCTCTTCATGCCTTGGGCGTGACTCTCTCCATTTTTTTTCTTTTACTTCTCATTTGCCGAGAACAAGAAGACTCCAAAGAAGACATTTGTTGCAAATTCTTCCTAGTGCTAGCACACAAAAATTTATACAAAGGTGTTAGGGAAAGATATCCATGAGTTTGGAATTCAATGAGATGCTTGGAAGATCAACATACATCAAAGGGGAGCTTGGAGCACAACACAAAGGCTTGGAATTTTTGTTACCTCCTACATCCAAAACCGATCAAAGTGAGTATTTTTCGCATTCTTACTTTGTTGTATTCACATGATTTCTTGCTTAATTGATTTGGCTTGACCTTAGAAACCTCTACAATGATAATTTGATTATCAAATAATCAAAAGAAAGGTATGAAACCATTTCAAGCTTACTTGGAAACCATACATGCATACATCTTTCAAAACAAGTTCATAACCATTAAACACAAACTAAAAGTGTAGAGACAACATCATAGCAACACATATTTAAGCTAAGCATGGTAGAAATATTTTCTAAGTTGAAAGGTTTAAAGAAAAATTTACAAAATCAAGAAATTTACAAGCTTTTCTTTTGGTTCCTCAACTTTTGCTCTCAATTTTTTGTGTTTATTGGTGTAACTTGTTAACCTTAACCTAATGAAAATGAAACAAAAACAATATATACTCTCCAAAATTGCATTTGGCCGAAAATTGGAAGCTATATATTAATACCTAGATATTTTTATTTTTTTTTAAAGTTTGTTGTATCAACTTGCAATTTTGATCATTACAAAATTTAATGATTTCAAGAAGTAAAATAAGCAACTGAAGGCATCTCCAAAATATCAAAACTTAATATATTTATATTTTTAATTAATTTAACTATTTAAAAATTAAATAATTATTTAAATATAAATATTTTAAATAAATGTATTAATTTACTTTAAATATCAATACATATATATATATTTATTCATATTATTTTTGATATATGTCAAATATCACAATTTGACATTTAATTCATGTGTATTTAACAAAATCTATCATTAAATACAAATACACAAGAATTAGGAAATGACTATTAGGTCCAATCGCAGGTATTTTTCGTTTAACCTTAAACGACTTATAAATAATCAATATTATACATAAAGATTGCCCTAGTACTCTATGAGTAAATTTCACTAGTGAGACTCTCGAGATTTAGGCATATCCGTCACAAAATCAAATTTTGTGTCCATAATTTACCCATCCGTAAATTATGATGACCTCGGATAAACTCGCTGAATCATACAGGTCGAGGTCATGGCATATGTTTAATTCCTCCGTCAAAGGTATACGGCTATATCCTAGAGATATAGATGTAAACGTCAAATCTTTATAGGGATAATCCCTTCGATATCTCCATTAGTAATCTGAAAAAGAACACTTAGAACTCACTTATAAAGTGTACCATAGGCCCATGGTTTTTATCTGATTGTTAATAATAGATGGACTATTTATGCTCTGTACACAGAACTGACGGATCATATCTCGACACACACAGGACACCCTGAGGATCTATCCACACCCAATGAATAGACGGAGGTCTGATTTAAATAGATCTGTGACGTGACTGTCATCTAAGTATGGAAGATGTCTCATGTTCCCACAATGGTATCTCAAGTCGAAGAATCACAAATGCTACTCAACCCGAGAAGATTCTTATTGACGTTGGTGTACCATCCATTAAGAATCTAAGGTGAGTCATTCAGTATTTATCCTCTGTAAATACCTACAAGTCTATACGAGTCTCCAAGACTCATGGTTGATGAGTGGTAAATGTATCACTATTTCTCACTCAATTGACCTAATATTTTGTATATTTTCTTGCATTTTATGAATATTTTGATGCGTTTTATGTTATTTTATAGATAAATAAAATTTCAGGACTCTCTGGAGGTGATTTGGGGCCAAAATAGTGAAAAATGGACAAAAATGGAAAAATTGTCTGTCTGCTAACGTGCGCCGGATACATTTCATCATCAGAGAAGTTTGCTAAAAATACGTTGCGCCAAGTATCACAATCTGAGAAGTTTTCTAAAATGCACCTGCTAGCGTGCGCCTGCCACTTGTCAACATCACTATAAACTTGCTAACGTGCATTGTGCCATGTGTCACCATCACATGCTGCCGACAATCATCATCGCCACGTCAGAACAATTATTTAGTAATAATTCAGCCATGCCACGCATCACCATCTCAGCCAAATACGCCCGCCACGTGTCGCCATCTCTGTGTTATGGGCCATAAATCACAGCATGTCGCGACGCGCAAGGGTGGCGCGTTGCGACGTGCATGATCAAAAAATTTCTAAAAATTGAGACCAAATTTTCAGATTTGAATTCATAATTTCTTCTATGTAATTCCTTAAGAATACTAGAGGATTGTATCTTATGTGTTTTTTTTATAGCTTTCAGTAATTAATTTCCACTTTTGCACTTTCTTTTCTTTACTTTTCACTCTTTACTTTCTGCAATTTACTTTTCACTCTTTACTTTCATTTCTTTACTTTTCAGTAATGAGGAGGTAACTCCCCCCTGCTGGGGTAAAAAGTAAAGCTTTTATTACTAATATTTAGATTAATCTCCCTTAATTATAATATATAAACTAATTAAAACCTTACTTAATGAAGATACCGCTATATTGGTCAATTGGTAATTATTAAAGTTGGTTTTAACCTGACTAAATTGGATACCGCCTGATTGGTCTGTTGGTAATTAATTATTAATTTGACTTAATCAAGTTACTGCCTATATGGCAGGTTGGTAATGCCAGCAAAGTTAATATATTATATTAAGTGGGATATCTAAAATAGTAGTGATAAAAGTGGATCCTTTTACTTGAGCATTTTCTTTTATTGTACTTTTACATTTTTACATTTCAGCATTTACTTTTACGCATTTACTTTTCAGTATTTACTTCATGTCTTTTATTTTATTTAAGTTTTTACTAGCCGTAAATATGTGTCGTAACTAAGCCCGTTATCTGGGGTTGTGAAGAATTCCAATATCACCAGTTTATAAGGGGTGTATTTTATAGTTTGGTTAACATAAAGCTTTACTTATTAAGTCTTAAGCTTAATGCTTCTTGTTAACTGGCCACTAATAAGATTGATCAGGTAAACTTGAAATAAACTTGACAAATGAATTTTAGGTTCAGCCTTAGACTTAATAGCTCATGATCTTCCTTGAGGGTAAATAACCATTTAATAGATTTCCTTACAGGATAGACATATACCTGTTAGGCAAAAGTAGCCATAATTGAAACTTAATCTGAATGAATTCAAGTAACTTGGTTGACATAGACATATGGTTTAATTGGGTTACATTGGGTATTTACATCTGACCATCGATAAAGGCTTTTGCAGAATTTCGTGTTCCAGGTTAGTAAACTAATATATTACACAAACATAAAATAACCATTTCATCTTTTAAAAGATATTGGAAAGATTCACAACCCTAGATAGTTTGTTAATATTGAATTTGTCAATCTACTTTCGCGTTATTTCTCTTACTTGTTTTAATTTTAAAGTCACCACCCAATCAAACAATCAATCCATTAGATACCTGTAAAAAAATTTCTTCATAAATTAATAGCTTAGGTTTTAAGTCCTCGTGAGATCGATACTTTTTATACTATTTGAATGATACATTAGCTTACGTATACGCATGATATAGGCACCGATCAAGTTTTTAGCGGCGTTATTGGGGAACTTATTTATCTTTTACTATTAGTTTTGAGATTGGATACCTCTACTTGTATCTAATTTCTTTGTACTTTTATTTATATTTTCTGTGATTCAATTCTCATACACTACATGAGACGAACCAGAATCTTTGAAATCCGATCGCTTGACCCAGAGATTGAAAGAACCATTAGACAGTTAAGAAGGGAAAAGCGAGAAGGCCAAGAAGCACTGATCAACATGGAACCTAAACCTTTAGAAGTTGGACCACCAATTCTCATTCGAGACAGAACCATCCCGGTGGTTTACGGCTTCATTTTCTGTATTATACTTCCTCATTTACCACCAAATACGGGTGACATCAAAACATGTATTCAGATGATCAGCAGTTAGTTTAGTTTGGGGGAATGCAACTGAAGTTCCTAATGCCAATATCAGTAACTTCCTGGAAGTTTGCGACACTTTTAATTACACTCGAGTGGCTGAAGAAGCAATGAGACTACGTGTTTTTCCGTATTCTTTGAAAGACAGAGCTAAAGCTTGGCTACATTCACTACCAGCAGGTTCCATTACAACTTGGAACACTCTAGCCACCAAATTCCTTACAAAGTACTTTCCACCAGCAAGAACAGCAAAAGCTGAGGAATGACATCAAATCATTTGTGCAACAAGACTCAGAATCCCTCTGTGAAGCTTGAGAAAGGTACAAAGATTTACTCAAAAAATGTCTTCACTATGAGATTGCAAAGTGGCTACAAGTCCAAACATTCTATAATGGACTTTCTGGAATAATGAGAACCACAATTGATGCTGCTGCTAGAGGAGCTATAATGGAAAAATGGGAAGATCAGGCTTGGGACCTAATTGAAGAAATGGCCAACAATAATTCCTTGTGGCCAACAGAAAGGAGCTTGATCCAATGAATTACTGGAATTTATGAATTTGGAGCTAACATTGCAGTAAATGCCAAGCTGGATCATATATGTAAATTCATGGAAACTCTCAGCACTCAAGGCAATATTGGATCCACATGTTCACCATATGGAGGAGTACCAGAGCCAAACCAAAATGAAGAAATGGTGAATTATGTCAACAATTTCAACAGACATGGGAACAATCCATATTCCAACACCTATAACCAGGGTGAAGGAATCATCCTAATTTCGTATGGAGTAACAATTCAGGGCAAAAGAACTATCCATCACTTGGATTCCAACAACAGAACAGAGGCCATGAGCAAGAAAAAGAACTAGGAATAGAAGAAGTGCTAGCTCAGTTAAAGAAATATGATGCTATATTTTAGAGCCAATTTGCTTCCATTAAAGCACTGGAGAATCAAATTGGACAACTGGCCAATGATCAGAGTTACAGACTGCCAGAAAACCTTCCTAGCATCACAGAACCAAATCCAAGAAATCTAGGGAAGGATCAATGTCAAGCTATTACCTTGAAAAGTGTTACTGAAATCAACAAATATGTTGGAATCAAGGCATCCATTGAAGAAGTTCCAAAAGATACAGTTCCACAGATAGAGGAAAAATAAGCAAAGGAAAAAGATCAAGAAATAATCACTCTACCTCCATATTTTCCACAGTGTCTCCAGAAAAAAAAATAAACAAACAGTTTGCTCGATTCTTGGAGGTGTTTAAAAAGCTGCATATTAACATCCCATTTGTAGAAGTATTGGAAGAAATACCCAGCTATGTCAAAATCATGAAAGACATACTTTCACGAAAACGGAGATTGGGAGACTACGAAATAGTAGCATTGACAGAAGAATGCAACGCCATCATTCAGAGGAAACTTCCCCCGAAGTTGAAAGATCATGGCCGTTCACTATCTCAGGCACCATTAGGGAACATTACATCGGTAAGGCTTTATGTGATTTAGATACAAGAGTTAATTGATGTCTTTTTCTATTTACAGGAACTGTAAATTGGCGAAGCAATGCCCACCTCGATCTCTCTGCAACTTACTGATCGAACACTCACATTTCTTAGAGGAGCAGTTAAAGTTGTGATGGTAAAAGTTGACAAACTCATTCTCCTAGTAGATTTTATTATCCTTGACATGGAGGAAGACAAAGATGTACCTATCATCCTTGGGAGACCATTCTTGGCTACAGGTCGACTGTTATTGATGTAAATAAAAGAGAACTAACCATGACAGTTCAGGATCAAGAAGTTACTTTCAATGTTTTCAAAGCCATGAAATTCCCGAATGATGAAAAGGATGAGGAATATTTCAGAATTGATGTTGTTGATAGTATCATCCAAGATACTGATATAATTCCCATAGATGAACTTGAAGTTTGCATCACCAACATGACTGATAGCGAGCTAGATACTGAAATTCTGGAATATATCAACTATCTTGACAAACCATTCCGCTTCAAATAAACACCACAGATGGAAAGTCTGGAACTACCGAAGAGAGATCAAGTCAAGCCTTCAATTAAAGAACCACCGCAGCTAGAGTTGAAGTTGCTTCCAATCCATCCCAGGTATGCTTTCTTAGGAAACTCTTCTGAATTACCTGTGATTATTTCTTCTTCGCTAACATTGGAGCATGAAGAAAAGTTGCTGAAAGTGTTACGAGAACACAAGAAGGCCATTGGATGGACTATATCATACATTCGAGGCATTAGTCCATCATTTTACATGCATAAGATTCTGATGAATGATGAGTACAAACCCATAGTGGAGGATCAACGGAGACTAAATCCAATTATAAAGGAGGTCGTGAAGAAAGAAATCATCAAATGGTTGGATGCCGGTATCATCTACCCCATCTTTGACAGCACTTGGTTGAGTCCTATGCACCAAAGAAAGAAGGCATTATTGTAGTTACAAATGAAAAGAACGAGCTGATTCCAACCAGAACGGTGAATGGATGGAGAGTATGCATGGACTACCGGAAGCTAAATAAAGAAACAAGAAAAGATCATTTTCTGATGCCATTCATTGACTAGATGCTAGACAGATTGGTGGGACATGAGTTTTATTGCTTTTTGGATGGATACTCGGGGTACAATCAGATAGCTATAACTCCATAAGATCAGGAGAAAACCAATTTTACATGTCTTTATGATACTTTTGCTTTCCGTTGGATGCCATTTGGACTATGTAATGCTCCTACCACATTTCAACATTGCATGATGGCTATCTTCTCATACAAACTAGAATAAAGCATGGAGGTTTTCATGGATGATTTCTCTGTGTTTGGAGACTCTTTCGACCACTGCTTACAAAATCTTGAACATGTGCTACAAAGAAATGAAGATACCAACCTGATACTCAACTTGGAGAAATGCCACTTTATAGTATAGGAAGGTATCATCCTGAGACATCGAATTTCACAAAAAGGAATCGAGGTATACAAAGTAAAGATTGAGACAATTGAAAAACTACCTCCAACAATATCTGTCAAAGGGATTCGGAGCTTTCCCGGACATGCTGTCCTTTATAGGAGATTTATCAAAGACTTCTCAAAGATTGCTAAACCTCTGTACAATCTTCTAGAGAAAGATGTTCCTTTCAATTTCACCAAAAAACTCCACGAAGCTTTTGAAATCTTGAAATAGAAGCTGGTTTTTGCCCCCATCATAGTAGCACTAGACTGGACCCTTCCATTTGAAGTTATGTACGATGCTAGTGATTTTGCTGTAGGTGTAGTTTTGGGACAACGCAAAGTAAATTTTGGGACTACTATAGCAGAACTCTAAATGAAGCTCAACTCAACTACACAACCACTGAAAAGGAATTGCTTGCAGTTGTGTTCGCTTTTAATAAGTCTTGTTCTTATCTACTGGGTCCCAAAGTGGTGGTCTACGCAGATCATTCAACAATCAAATACCTAATCATGACGAAAGATGCCAAACCCAGATTGATCCGTTGGATAATTCTACTGCAAGAGTTTGACGTGGAGATCGGAGACAGGAAATGGATAGAAAACCAAGTGGCAGATTATTTATCGAGGCTCAAGAATGGAGAAACAGCTGGAAAAGAACTGACAATCAAATAAATTTTTCCAGATGAACAGCTATTTGCCATGAAACAGCATGATATCCTTTGATATGCTGACTATATCAACTATATAGTATCGGGAAAATGGAAATTGGAATGGACAACGCAACAACAGAAGAAATTCTTCAAAGAAGTCAAGCACTATGTCTGGAATGAATCGTACCTATTCAAACGATGTACTGATCAATAATTAAGACGATGTGTTCCACAGTAGGAGTTCAATAGTGTTCTGCAGTATTGTCATTCATCACCATACAGCGGATACTTCAGTGGGAATAAAACTACAGCAAAAGTCCTACAATTAGGTTTATTGTGGCTTACTCTTTTTAAAAATGCTTATCTATTTGCTCTTCAATGTAACAAGTGCCAGAGAACGGGAAATATTGCAAGGAGAAATGAAGGACCTCTGTAAAATATTTTGGAAGTGGAGATATTTGACGTATGTGGTATTGATTATATGGGACCCTTTATTTCATCATTCGGAAACTAATACATACTAGTCGTTGTAGACTACATCTCCAAATAGGTCGAAATAATTGCACTGCCATCAACTGATTCAAAAGTGGTGATTAAATTCCTTCAAAATAAAATTTTCACTCGCTTCGGAACACATCAGACAATTATCAGTGATGGTGGCACACACTTCTATAACAAATACTTTGATGCACTTCTTTCTAAATACGGAGTTACTCATAAGGCTGCCACTACTTACCATCCACAGTCAAATGGACAGGTTGAAGTTTTCTATTAGAGAAATCAAAAGAATCTTGGAAAGAACCGTTGGATCAATAATGAGGGACTGGTCTACAAAACTAGATGATACATTATGGGCCTACCGAACAGCTTATAAGACATCTATTGGTATGTACCCATATCAAATGGTGTTTGGGAAAGCATGCCATCTGTCAGAGGGCACTGAAGAAGTTAAATCTTGATCTGCAAGCAGCAGAAGAGAAAAAACTCCACCAACTCAACGAATTGGAGGAGTTCCACCTACAGGCTTATGAGGATACCAAATTGTACAAAGAAAAGACTAAGAAATGACATGATCGAAAAATAGTGCGCATAAAACTGGAACCAATACAGTAAGTGTTGTTATACAATTCTAGGTTGAAACTATTCCCTAGAAATTTGAAATGAAGGTGGTCAGGTCCATTTATGATTACCCAGGTTTTACCATATGGAGCTGTTGAG
Organism: Zanthoxylum bungeanum; assembly: GCA_019454045.1. NCBI lineage: Eukaryota > Viridiplantae > Streptophyta > Magnoliopsida > Sapindales > Rutaceae > Zanthoxylum > Zanthoxylum bungeanum. Next base: position 60,842 of record SKCR01026052.1, on the reverse strand, counting down.
TTACTTGATCCCAACACCAACGAAACATTCAAGGTTAACAGTTAACGTGTCAAACACTACTAGGGAGAATCATTTGAGCGACAAAAAGAAAGTGTCACAATTTCAAATCCATCCTAAAGTTCGGGCAGTCATGTCTAGCTGAAGACTTTAAACTTAGTGCTAGCTGGGAGGCAACCCATGCAATTTGTGTATATATTGTTATTTAGTGTGTTTTATTTTTATGTGTTTCATTTGTGTAGGAAAAGTAACATTTCAAGTCACAAGCAATATTCTTCTCTCCCTCAAAACATTATGCAGAAAGTTTACAAAGCTCGCTTGGAACGGATGAGACTACTGATAATCAAATGTATTCCTAATTACATTCAATGGATTATTGAAGCATGGGTCCGATTGGCAGATGAGTCTTCTGACTCTTTTATTTCACATCTGTCTGGTTTAGGAAGAAGCACATTTTCTAAAAAGAAAAGAGCTAAAAGAATGGATGTTTGTTATAAATGTGCTCATATGACATGTAATACTCGTTTTCATTCTTTAGGATGGTGTTGGATAATCGTGAAGATAAGATTAAATTCATTAGGGATGGCTTGAGTAAGGATTCTTTGGATGACATATCTAATACTCTTGATATGCATTCCAGTGGATATGTGCATCACATAATTCACATGTCTTATATATAATTTTGAAAATAAAGACAACAGTATAGTCTCGGGAATCTAACTCTAAAAGACCATGTTTGCCAATTAATAAGAAAATTGGATGGGAAGCTTGTCCCTAACGCATAGACATCATTCAAGGTGTTACTTTCTTGTAAATATTATATCTCTTTATCTTTTCCTAATAATTGTGATTTGTTTTGTTGTTTTCCTTTATTTTCTCCAATAGGATCCAGACTTTTTGATTTTCATAATTTATTTTACTGTTTAACAAATAATTATCATTTCGCAGGTACTAGTGCTATTATTACTCATCTTTTCAGCTATGACTCGACCCAATTCATATGATACCTCAACGAACTCTGGTTTAGAACCAATACTAGTACCGCAGAACACACAGATGTTTACAAGTCGTCTTCTTGAAGTGGCTTCCATTTTTATGTATTTCTATTTCAACGCATCATTGCACTCTTGAAGGCATTCAAGTTGAAATAGAAATACATAAAAATGGAAGCCACTTCAAGAAGACGAATTGTAAACATCTGCGTGTTCTGCGGTACTAGTATTGGTTCTAACCAGATTTCGTTGAGGCAGCACATGAATTGGGTCGAGTCATAGCTGAAAGGAATATGCAATTAGTATATGGCGGTGGCAGTCTTGGACTAATGAGGATCGTTTCAAGAGCTGTACAGGAAGGAAGTATTCAAGTATTAGGAATCATCCCAAAGCCCTTGGCAAATGTGAATCTTATTAGTGTAAGACAATTATGACCCGTAGCGTCACTATTTGTAAAAAACAATATGGTTTTTGTACAAATTAACTATGTGACTATGGAAATTACTATTTTATCTTTTTGTAGTTGGATTACTTAAACACAAAGTGATAAAAGTCCTTATGATTAGTTCCAGATTATAAGATATGAGACAGTATCAATCCACTAAGGTTTAATCATTAAATATCCGTAGTCATAGTATTATCGAGACTGGACATCGATAATACGGAATAGACTAGAATTGCACTTATGCGCTTTGTGGGAGCATAACAGCATAGTTCTCATGTATTTAAGTATTGGATGTTTATGCAAGTGTGATAGGAGGTTCCCACAAAATCACATTGGTTGTATGACAATGTGTCTATGGGAATCCGATTCAGGGTAGGTGTATTTGGTCTTAACCTGAGACTTGCATCGTCAATACTTTCGACAATCATTACGCTTTAGTTTTGGTCGTCCGAGACTTTAACAGGTTTTGTGTACGCCTCTTCTGGGCCTATTGAGAATCGTAGAATATTGGATGTGATGTCAAGATAGAAGTATCACTTCAGTCATATGAAGATGATGATCACGCATGGATACACAACTGGTACTCTAATGTGTTGCAACCATCGGGATTGTTGGACAATTATGACCCATAGTGTCACTATTTATACAGATCATGGTGTTGCTGTACAATTAACTATGTGACAAAGGAGATTGCACTCTTATCATTTGTGATTAGATCACCTAGATGTATAAATGATGAGAGGTCCCTATGATTTATTCCTAGACAGAGAATGATATGAGACAGTATCAGCCCACGAAGGATAAATCATTAAATATCCCTAGTCAGAGTATTATCGAGATTGGACATCGATAAATACGTAAAAGACTAGTATTGCACTTGTGAGCATTGTGAGGGCACAACGGTATAGTTCTCATATATTTGGGTATAGGATACTCATGCAAGTGTAATAGGAGGTTGTGTTTCACCGATGGTATGGGAAACAGCTTCGCTCTGGATAGATCCCCTCGGAATTTCATTGGTAGTATGACTATGTGTCTATGGAAGTCCAAAATCAGGGTAGGTGTATTTAGTCTTAACCTGAGACTTGCACCGCTAATACTTGCGACAATCAATATACTTTGGTTGCGGTCATCCAGGGCTTTAACAGGTTCTGTGTACGCCAATGCTGGGTATATTGAGAATCGTAGTGTGTTGGATGTGATGTCAAGACGGAAGTATCACTCCAGTCTTAGTGGAGATGATGGTCACGTAGGATACGATATTAGTACTCTTAAATGTTACAGCTATCGGGATAAAATGACAAGGTCAGGTTTATCTGATTATAGAGACTAATTACCAGACATCCGACATGTGCTTCGTACGGGACAGACACAATTCTAGCCCAAGGCCTAGCACGTGATCATCCGATACTGGACAGAAATACGCAATACTACATATATTATGCCTGATACATATCCTTTATTCCTGTAAGGATATTTCCGGAGAATTGGGTAGGCATGGCGCTTTGCTAGAGGCCAACCTTGTCTTGTAAATCGGTAAAACGTAGTACGAGGTACTTACGTGATCGGATAGTCCGACGACCGAATTTACTGCCAACATATCCGGGGATCTCATGGGTCGCTTCCCAAAGATTCACCAATGACGTATAACTCGCACTTTAAATAATCTGGGATTAATTAGAAGAGAGAGAAAATTAATCTGGGATTAATTTCGGAGATATTTTATCTATGAAAAAATTTCAATAAAAGAGAGATAACGATTAATTTGGATTAATCGGTAAATTAATATATTCGATATATTAAACAAAATTGGATTTCGACGTGGAATTAAAATTAAATTTTAATTCGGGCGAACGAATTAATTTAGAATTAATTCGTTAGCGACGTGAATAGTAATTATGCTTGGCATGATTATTTAATTAAATTAGATTTAATTACGACGCAACGGAAAAATAGTTAATTTGGAATTATCGAACCCGAGCCCGAGATTATTTACGAGCGCATTCATATTTCGAATTCGAGTGCGGCATGTAAGTCAAATCAAGCGTCAAATCATTAGTCGCATCAAGCTTCAAATCGTTAATCGTTTCAAGCGTCAAATCACTTGTCACTTTGAGTGATATGACTTGACAACTTGATTGATTGAGTGATGTGACAATTTGTCACTTGAGTGATTGATGTTGATGGTGGTTGGTGTGGCTTTTGATGGTTTGACTTTTAAAAGCCAAATTCAAATGAAATGCATTTGAAATTCAAATGTGTGTATTTAATACAAAAATTTGGTAACACTTCCATCACTTTTCTCTTTCTTCCCAACTCTCTCTTCTCTCTTTCTCCCTCTCATATTCACTCCCAAGGGGCTGTGAACACTCCCCAAACCGTGAGCAATAGAGGGCATGAAGAGCTTGATTTTATTGCAAAATCTGAAGTGCTAGCACACCGAGAGTTATACAAAAGTGATAGGGAAACCCACCCACGAGCCGGGAACCATTTGATGAAGCTTGGAGCTCTATTTCTTGGACTCAAAACTGAAAATTCTGGACAGTGGACTGCACTGCTTGGGCGCTCCTTTGGAAGGGAAAAACAAATTTTATTTATTACTGAATCATCTCAACCGATCGATGTGAGTATTCCGCTATCTCCGTTGATGTATTCACATGTTATTTTCATGCTTATATTGATCTTGGGACCTAATTTGAAACCAACAATAGCATCAGAGCCTAGGTTTGAGCATGAAAAGTTCAGTGCTTAAAATTTGGGTATTTTGAATTTGAGCATGATTTTATGAAATTGGATGATTAAGTATGCTTAAATATTGTTGAATTGAAGTTTGATTGTATCAATTTCAAGAAAATGTGATTGGATCATTTTTCCCCAAATTGGTTATGGTGGCCGAATGTTAATGCCCTATTTAGTCTTGGAATTTTGATTTTTTGGACATTGGATGTGTTGGAAATCATTCGGGATGTGGATTTAATATCGATTGTGAAATGAATTGGATTGAATTCGAATCGGATAAAAATCCCCTCTTTGGCCGAGACTAAGAAGCATGTATATGGGTTTGATTTTTGATAAAATGTGTTGGACATGTTTTGTTGATAACAAGCATGATTAATTAGGCTAATTGATGTTTTAGAAATGTTAATTGGGTAATTAATTATGTTGAACACTTTATGTAATTAAATTGGAAATTTGGAATTTGGTAATTTAATTATTTGGGCCTAATTTTGGAAATTGGACTTTTAAAGTTGTAATTGGGCTTGTTGGGCTTTGTTGTACAAAGTTGGGTTAAGGCAAATTGGATTGGATCCAACTGGGCCCAAAACCACTTCCGTTAAGCTCAAATGGGACTTATTGAACCTTTAAAGTTTAATTGGGCCTAATGGGCCAAAATTGCTTTATGGGCTTATGGGGTAATTCCCGGATTGGATTTTGGTTATTCGGTTTGACCCGAGTTGACCAAAAGTCCACGCTTTAAGAAATCAATTAAAAGCCCATTGGACTTTAATTAAATTGACGTTGGACGTTAATCGGTCTTTAAGACGAGTTACGATTAAATTTGGAATTTAAGTCGTAAAAGGTTTATTAACAAAGTGTAATATTTAATTTGGAATTAAATAAAGAATTAGAATTGAATGCATATTAAATTGGATTTAATAATGTAGTTTAATTTAATTCGAGAATTCGTACTTTGAGTACTTATTCACAAAACGAGTTTGACTCGAACAAAATCAAATCGTTGTTTGAACATTGGATGATCACTAATTATCAGATTAATTAATTTGATTAGATTGATTGATAACATGCTTGTGTGAATACATGGTTGTGATGAATGAATAATATATATCAGATGGATATTAGTCGGGTAGGGGTAATTTTAGAAATTGTTGTAGTAAATTTGATTTATTAAATTGGACCTGTGAGTCCAGCCTTATCACCCCATATTCTTTGTATTCTCTTCTCACCTATTCCCCTAAATGTAAATGAGGTTTCTTTAGAAGTGTAGTGTAACGGGTAGAAGCAAATACATGTGCTAGCGGGAGAGAGAAATAGAGTGATTTGATCTAGGATCAATGTGTAAAGTATCCATCCGCATATCATTATTATTTTTCATATGCGCTTTATTATGTGTTTAGAATGCATGTTTAAGGGTGTATGATGATGAGACCTTAACAAAGATAATAAATTGGTTGCCAATTTGCACGCGAAAAACCTCATATAATAATAAGCGTCTTTCCTTCCATTTAGTGATTCTTACTCAAGATCTAATACGGCATTGGTTTGTTGGCCAAAGTCAAGGCCTTTGTCTGTCGAAAATGTGTTTGAATCACGAAGGCTTTGTTCCATATCAGTGTCTTGTCCAAGTTGTGGTTTGTTGGCCAAAGTCAAGACCACTTCTTGTCCATCGACATTGATTACGAAGCTTTCTATGGTCAATGGGTTCCGCTTAACTGGGATCATTAAGCTTGTTGTGCCAAAGCCAAGGCTTAGTTGATTCAGAGGAAAAAGGTTAGGTAATACATTGGATGTATTGGCATATATAAGATATATGTTTCGGACTTGGATGTCACCCTACCGGATCTAGGAATTGGATTGGATCCAATTGATCTTAGAGATCTACCTAGTTAATTATCATACAATTTGTTGGCCAAAGTCAAGATTATGTGATATTTAACGGGATCCTAGCCCACTAGGAAACACGGTTTCCCGAGTACTCGACTGAGGGTTAGAGGCTTGCTGAAAAATAGTGGGAGACAAGAATTGAATTTGCAATATTCGTTCAATTACTCGCCATACGCGCTCAAACAAATATCATTCATCGTTTTAATTAAATGTTAGTTGGACTAATATTTAAATCGTTGTTTTAATAAATAGTTGACTATATTCAAACTATTCATTTATAGTTGATTTTATAATTGGATTATAGTAATCAATATAATTGAAATTAATCTATTAAATTATAGTTGATTAAATAGTTGGACTATTGTAATCATTATAATAAATAGTACCTAAATCGTTGATTAAATAGTTGGACTATTAGAAATCAAGATATAAATTGAAAGATTGATGTTTAATACATAATCCTAGGGAAAATGTATTTAAATGGTTTAATTTTCAAATTGGGAATAAATTTCAGGATGGTCCTGGAAAAATAATAAGTTATTTTATTTGATAAAATAATATATTAAGCCTAAGCCTGGAGTTAAGCAAATAGTAGAGCATAATCTTTGGAAGATGATGCAATGATAACTTTAGTGCTTAATCCATTAAGCTTGTCGCAGTAGACTCCTTAATTTCTGAATCAGAACTAAGGATTCGATCCTTAAACTATGATAATGAAATTGAAGGATCTTCAAAGAATCTATCCTTAGATTTTAGAAGTACTAAAATTGCAATAATAACTCTTGGAGAGTTAATGACTGTTCTCTAGGAGACAAAGTCAAAGTTTACAATTAGGCAAGTAGCACAAGGCGCACCATACTTCGATATTCTAGAAGGCCAAGGCTTGGCCAAAGGCTACTGGAATGTTGAAAAGGGCAAAGGCAAGATCATAATAATCTTCTGGGGAGATAAATGACATATCCTAAAATGTCTGCTTAAACGTGGCAAACGGGATCGCGGAAACGTGACTACCGTTTGGACAAAAGCAGACATGAAGGAATTGAAGACGAGTAAGGCTCTGAATTCAAATATGTTTGTCAAAATTATGTTCACTACTAGTATTGAAATTGGATTTTAAATACTTAGTATGGTACATAAAATATATGTATTGATGTGTAGAATCTGCTATGAGCAGGATACTGACTTCAGTTGAGATATATCTGCGGACTGGAAATGGGATGAAAGTCACTGTTTTAACCGTAGATACCTAAGTTTAGGAACTACCCTCAGGTATGTACTTAAATTAGGAAACTGTTATAATATAACTAGTTTGACTAGATACATTATCTCTATATCAGTGATTAACCCGTTTCGGGTGAACCTTTATGTTCTAAGACACTAAAGTGTTTTATTATATAAATATGATATTGAGATAAACACATTAGATGCGAATAACATTATTTATATTTTGAATATAAATAAAATCTCAAACATATAAAGACAAATAAATAGCTCAAGCTGATTTGATCAGAAGAAACCTATTGTGGCATTAATGTTTGGGACACAACTAAAACAAGAATCATATATCCACACTTTTGAAGAGTAGGTACTCGGGCTGATTTGATTCCAATCAAATAAAGTCTACGAATCTATTTTATTGGGCAAAGTGCCTAAAACACTATTTACTTGGTAAAAGTGTAAATGCCACCGACCTCTTAGCCCTAGTTCATAGTGAAGCAAGTGGGCCCATGTCTAGCTAAGCTAGATGTGGATATGAATATTTCGTGACCTATACGGATGTGGCATCGCGTTATGATTATGTGTTTCTTTTAGAACACAAATCGAAAACTTTTAAAGTTCCGACACGAAATAGACAAATAGATCGGCTAAAGTATTAGAACGTCACGGTAAGACCGTAATGTAAAATACTTAAGCAATAAGTTTCTAATATACTTGAAAGAGTATATTATTCTTTCAAATTAGGACTCCTCCAGGAACACGTCATTTTGACGGTGTGTCCGAACTGAAAAACTGAATTTTGTTAGACATAATAAGGTTGATCATGAGTCACTCTAAGCTACCTTTTCCTTCAACGGATGAGCATTAACAGTGCAGAACTTATTTTGAATAAGGTTCCATTAAAATCTGTTTGACAGATTTCATATTAGATATGAACAGGAAAGAAATTGGGTTTCACATTCCTGAATATTTGGGTATGCTAGGCATATGTTTGGATGATACCAAACTAGAACCCAAATTGAATTAGTGCCAATTGTAAGGTTATCCTAGGGATACCATAAGTATTGTACTTATACATCTCACCTGAGAACATTTAGATTGTTGCTCGCCATTCGGTTTTCCTAAGAGGAATACCGATATCCAGTGGTAAGTGGGAGGATAGTAAAACTCGATGAAAATCGGAGTAATACTGTCCCAGACACCAATTCTTAATGGAACATAAATAGTTCATGAAGGATAAAACTATTACCAGTAATCTTCAAATACACAAAAACTGCGTGAGTCGGAGAGAGTCAGAAAACTAACTGGGGTATGGGTTTCTGATCTCACCTCATAAAGATGTCTATCTTATTGAGGAATACCAACTGACTACGTATGAGGAAATGATACAAGGTATTGACTTCCTATTATGGCAAAGTGTCATGAATCCGAAATGGATTCCATGTATATCAACTATGTTTGGATGCTAGTTGATGTACCGCAAGGTATTGTGCCTACTGGTACTATATAAGTCTTCAATGAAGACATACATGGATGGCAACATACCAACGCATAAAGCTAGGCTTTTAGCGGAAAGGTATCGTTATAAACATTGTGTTAATTATTATTCAACCTTTTACCTGTTGCCACGGTAAATCCATTTGGATAATGCTTGCTGATGCTGCATGTTTCATTTATGAAATATGACAGCAGAACGGAAAATCACTTTCCTGAAAAGGAAACCTTTTGGAGGATGTTTTCAACATCCTGACGGTTTTGTCGTACCGAAACTAGCAAACAAGGTTTGTAGGTTATTCGATTCATGTTTGGATTGAAGCAAGCATTGGGTTCGTGTAATTATCGTTTTGATGTAATCATAATGGTGTATGATTTAATTCAAAATGAAATGATTCTTGTGTATATAAGAGGATTAGTGGGAGCGCACTGACAATAATGTCCTATAAATAAAATACGTCATTTCTTGGAAATGATATTCCCATAAAATTACAATCGGTGAAGGCTAGGCTTTCGAGAAAAACTGTCCGAGAAACTCGTATATTGAAAAATATACGCGACCTGGTGTCTCATATGCTTTGAGCATATGGATTCACAATTGGGGCAATCCGAGTGATAGTCACTGGATTGAAGTTAATATCATACTTAGTATCTTAGAGAACTAAGAATACTGTCTTAATCTGTGGAGAATGAGAACTTGAAGTGACTGGGATCACTACTGCAAGTTTAATTTGGAATTAATTGGTAAAATAAATTTAATAGTTAAATTTGATTTTTCTATTTAATTTATTGATATGAGCTAAAATTAATATATCAGATATATTAATTGGAATTAGATTTCAATGGGAAACGAAAGTCGGACTTTAATACAAGCGAACGGATTAATTTATAATTAATTCGTAAACGGCATATGTAATTAATTTACGAAACGTCGTTATTTAATTAAATTAGATTTAATTATTTAGCGACGAAAATTCATTTAATCGAATTGAATGGATTCGAGCCGCGGTAAACATTCGTAGAAACCATTTGAATTTTGAATTCAAAAGTGGGGCCCACTTCAAATGTGGTAGTTGGGAGAGTGGTTGGCATTTATGTCAAACCACCCATTTTCTAACCACCTAGAAATGGTTTTGGTGAAACCATTTACCCAACCACCTTGTTTAGGTGAAAAGGGTAAATTAGTTTTACCAAAAGCCATCTCTCTCTCTCATTTGGTAACACAACTCACAACACAAACCCTAGAGAACCTCTTCATGGGCGAGAGCTTCTCCTTCTTGTCTCTTTGATTTTGTGGCAAAATCATTCAAAGCTAGCACTTCAAAGATCAACAAAGGTGATAGAGAAACAACTCAAAGCTTGTAATCAACATTCAAAGGTTGGATCTTGGAGATATCTTCTCAAAATTTTAAATTCCAATCCGTTCATTGTAAGTATATTCCGCAACTTATAATGATCTTAATCACACCCACTCATGCTTATTAGATCCTTGGCATGTTCTAGGAACACTTACAATGGTATCAGAGCCAATTTTAAGCATGAAAAATTCTAGGGTTCTTGAGACTTTAATTTGGAGTTTTTATATTTTGAGCATGATTTCTTCAAATTGATTGTTTGAGTATGCTTAGAATATGATAACTTAGAGTTATGCTTGATTAGATTTGAGATAAATTGATTGGATCAAAATCTACTAAAATCTTACCTTGGCCGAATGGTGTAGACAGTGGACCGCACTCTGATTTTTTTTTTTTATAACAACATTGGATGTGTTTAATGCATGATTAAATGTTGATTGTTGGTTTGATTAGATTAGAATCAAAGTCAATAATGATTATGTTAAATTCAAAGAGCATGTTGAGCATGTTGAGCATGAAAATGATATGTTTTGCTTCAATTTGTGTTGAGCATAAATTGATTAACTTAAGCATGATTAATTAGTTAATTGGTGTTTTGGAAATATTAAGGTTAATTGATTAATCATGGCTAATGCATTTTTTTATACATCTAGGTGATCTAATCACAAATGATTACAGTGCAATCTCCTTATCACATAGTTAATTTGTATAACAACATCATGGTCTGTACAAATAGTGACGCTATGGGTCATAATTGTCCAACAATCTCCCACTTGGCCTATAGCTAGTCACTCGAGTGTCATACACTCGAACTATGTACTGTTCGCTCAAACTGCTGAGGAAAGGCTTTCTTCAGCGGGTTTGCGTGATTATCGTCTGATGCGATTTATTCGATCATCACATCACTACGATGTATGATTCGAACGAATCAGATGAATAGTCGAAGTATATATCTGGATCATTGATGAGACCATTAATTCTTTAGCCTGTGCTGACGCCTAGCTCAGCTGCTAACAGAACTGTGTCTAATCTTATTAGATTTATTATCGACCCAAATGGCTTCTATTGCTACCTCAGCCGCAGCAATAACCCACATTTGTTGTTTATTCGGTAACAATATCTTGCTTGGAAGATTTTCAGATCACTGTTCCGTTATTCAAACTATATAGTACCGTTGTTTTTATCGGTTAGGAAACTTGCAGCAGTGATCCCAGTCACTTCAAGTTCTCCTTCTCCATAGTTTACGACAACATCCTTAGTTCTCTAAGATACTAACGGATGTTCTTAACATCAATCCAGTGACTATCACTTGGATTGTCTTGTTTGTAAATCCATATGCTCAAAGCATATGAGACACCAGGTCACGTACATTTTTCAATGTACGAGTTCTCGGAGAGTGTCAACAACCTTAGATCTAACCCAGTAGATCTTTATTCCTAGAATAAAGGTTGATTCTCCCAAGAATTCTATGGAAAATTTTTCATGAAAGCCAAGCTTTCACCGATTATATTATGGGAATATCATTTCCAAGAAATGACAAATCATCATTATTTAGGACAGTCACTTTTAGTGCGCTCCCACTAACCTCCCTATATACACAAGAATTATTTTCGTTTTGAATCAAATCATACACCATTATGATTACATTAAAATGATAGTTCCAAGAACCCAATGCTTGCTTCAATCAATAAATGGATCGAATAACCTGCAAACCTTGTTTGCTAGTTTTGATACGACAAAATCATCAGGATGTTGAAAACATCCTCCAAAAGGTTTCTTTTTCAGGAAAGTAATTTTTCGGTTCAGCTGCCATATTTCACAAATGAAACATGCAGCATCAGCAAGCATTATCCAAATGGATTTAACGTGGCAACAGGTAAAAGATTTCGTTGTAATCAACACAATGTTGATAACGATACCTTTTCGCTACAAGCCTAGCTTAGTACGTTGGTATGCTGCCATCCACGTATGTCTTCCTTGAAGACTTATATAGTACCAATAGGCACAATGCCTTGCAGTACAACAACTAGTGTCCACAATAGTTGATATACTTGGAATCCATTTCAGACTCATGGCACTTTTCCATAATTGGGAGTCGATACCTTGTATCACTTCCTCATATGTAGTCAGTTCGTATTCCTCAATAAGATTGACATCTTTATGAGGTGAGATCAGAAACCCATACCAAGGTTGTTTTCTGACTCTCTCCAACTTACGCGGTTCTTGTGTATTCGAATATTACTAGTACAGTTTCATCCTTGATAAATTTTTTGTGTTCCATTAAGGACTTGGTGCCTTGAACAGTATAACTCCGATTTTCATCGAGTTTTACTATCCTCCCACTTACCACTGCATATCGGTATTCCTCTTAGGAAAACCGCATGGTGAGCAACAATTACATTGTTCTCAAGTGAGTTGTATAAGTACTATACTTTGGTTTCCCTAAGATAACCTACAATTGGCACTTATCCAATTTGGGTTCTTGTTTGGTATCATCCAAACATATGCTTAGCATTCCCAAATCAATAGGAATGAGAAAACCCGGTTTCTTTCCTGTTCATATCTAATATGAATTCCGTCAAACAGATTTTCATGGAACCATATTCAAAATAAGTATTGCACTGTTAAATACTTATCCTTTGAAGGAAAATGGTTGCTCAGAGCGACTCATGATTAACCTTATCATGTCCAACAAAATTCGATTTCTCCGTTCGGACACACCACCCTTTCAAGTAATTTGAGAAACTTATTGCTTAAGTATTTTCATCATGGTCTAACCATGATGGTATAAATACTTTAGCCGATCTGTTTGTCTATTTCGTGTCGAAACTCTAAAATTTTCCGATTTGTGTTTCAAAAGAAACACATAACCGTAACGCGATGCCACATCCGTAAAGGTCACGAAATATTCATATCCACCTCTAGCCTAGCTAGACATGGGCCCACTTACGTCACTATGAACAAGGGCTAACAGATCGATGGCACTTATACTTTTACCAAGTATATAGTGTTTTAGGTACTTTACCTAATAAACTAGATTCGTAGACATCATTTGAATATAATCAAATCCGTCCAACTACCCACTCTTCAAAAGTGCGGATATACGAGTCTTGTTTAATTGTGTCCCAGACTACAATACCACAATTAAGTTTCTTCTTATCAAATCAGTTTAAGCTATTAGTTTGTCATGTCATATGTTTGAGATTTATTTATATTCAAAATATAAATTCTGTTATTCACATGTAATGTGTTTATCTCAATATCATCTTTATAAAATAAAACACTTTAGTGTTCTGGAATATAAAGGTATACTCGCAACGAGTTATACTCGATATCTACGGTTAAAACAGCGACTTTCGTCCCGCTTCCAGTTCGCAGATTAATCTCATCTGAAGTCAGTATCCTACTCATAGCAGATTCTTCACATCAATACATATTTATATATCACACTTAGTATTTAAAATCCAATTTTAATAGTAGTAGTGAACATATTTATGACAAACATATTTGAAGTCAGAGTCTTGCTCGTCTTCAATTCCTTCATGTCTATTTTGTCCATACGGCAGTCACGTTTCAGTGATCCCATTTGCCATAGTTAAGCAGACATCTTGGGATATGTCATTTGTCTTCCTAGAAGACAGTAATGATTTTGCTTTTGCCCTTTTCTATATCCAAGAAGCCTTTGGCCAAGCCTTGGGTTTCTAGAATATCGAAGTAAGGTGCGCCTTGCGCTACTTGCCTTATTGTAAACTTTGGCTTTATCTAATTGAGAATAGCCATTAACTCTCCAAGAGTTATTAATTGCAATTTAATACTTTTAAGATCTAAGAATAGATCTATGAAGATCCTTCAATTTCTTCATCATACTTTAAGGATCTAATCCTTAGTTCTGATTAGGAAATTAAAGAGTACTTTTGACAAGTATAATGGATTAAGCACTAAAGTTATCATCATATGAATCTTCCAAAGATAATGCTCTACTATTTGCTTAACTTTGGGCTTAGGCCTAATATGTTATTTTATCAAATAAAGTAACTTATTAGTTTCCAGGACCATCCTGAAAATTTATTCCTAATTTGAAAAATTAAAGTCGTTTAAACATATTTTCATTAGGATTATGTTTTAAACACTAATCTTTCAATTTAATCTTGATTCTAATAGTCCAACTATTTAATCAACGATTTCAGGTACAATCTAATGCAATGATTACTATAGTCTAACTAAATAAATAGTTACAATTTTATTGGTTAAAATCAAATGTATATTGATTACTATAATCCAATTATATAATCAACTATAAATGATCGGTAAAATTCAAATATATTGATTACTATAATCCAATTATATAATCAACTATGAATGAAGGGTAAAATTCAAATATATTGATTACTATATTCCAATTATATAATCAATTATAAATAAAGTAGTTTGAATACAGTCCAACTGTTTAATTAAAACAACAATTGAATATTAGTCCAACTAATATATTTATTAATAGATAATGACGAAAATGAAATGAGCGCGTATTGGCAAATATCTAAACGAAGTTTGCAAATTTAATACTTGCCTCCCACTATTTTTCGGCGAGCCTCTAACCCTCTGTGGAGTACTCGGGAAACCTAGTTTCCTAATGGGCTAGGATCTCGTTAAATAACATACAACCTTGACTTTGGCCAATAAGCTGTATGATATTTAACTATGTAGATCTCTAAGATCAATTGGATCTCATCCAATTCCTAGATCCAGTAGGTGGACATCCAAGTCCGAAACATATATCTAATATATGCTAATATATCTGATATATTGCCTAACCCTTTTTCCTCTAAATCAATTAAGCCTTGGCTTTGGCACAACAAGCTTAATGATTCTAGTTAAGCGTGACCCATTGACATGGAAAGCTTCGTAATCAATGTCGATGGACAAGAAGTGATCTTGACTTTGGCCAACAAATCACGACTTGGACAAGACACCGATATGGAACAAAACTCTCATGATTCAAACACATCCACAATTGACAAAGGTCTTGACTTTGGCCAACAAACCAATGCCAACTTTGGATCTTGAGTAAGAATCACTCAATGGAAGGAAAAACACTTAATATTGTTTGAGGCTTTTTCGCGTGCAAATTGGCAACCAATTTATTATCTTTAATTAGGTCTCATCATACATCCTTAAGCATGCATTCTAAAAGCATAATAAGGCGCGATAAATAAATAAATTAATAATGATATGCGGATGGATATCTCACAAATTGTT
The DNA here is from genome assembly GCA_019454045.1 of Zanthoxylum bungeanum. Classification (NCBI taxonomy): domain Eukaryota; kingdom Viridiplantae; phylum Streptophyta; class Magnoliopsida; order Sapindales; family Rutaceae; genus Zanthoxylum; species Zanthoxylum bungeanum. Next base: position 45,462 of record SKCR01026052.1, on the reverse strand, counting down.
CCTAGAATAAATCACTAATTTTCATCTCTCCGCCTAGAACTATTCTAACTTCTACCCAATTACATAATACAATGAAGAAACCTCATTTACATTGAGGGGATTAGGTGAGAAGAGAAATACAATGAGAAAAGAGATAAAAGGCTGGACACGCAGGTCCAATTTAATAAATTCTAAATTTATTACAACAATTTTCAAAATTGCCCTCACCCTTCTAATATCCATCTGATATACATTATTCATGCAATACATTCATGTATTCATACAAATCATGTTATTCAATCAATCTAATCCAATTAATTAATCTTTGAATTAATGACCATCCAATGTTCAAACAACGATTTGATTTGCGTGAGTCAAACTCGTTTAAGAATAAATACTCAAAGTAAGTATTCTTGAATTATATTGAACTACAACTTTAAATCCAATTTATTTGTATTCAATACTAATTCCAAATTAAATATTTACACTTACTTATAAGCTTTAAAGACTTGGATTCCAAATCCAATCTTAATGGGTCTCAAAAGCCCAATAACATCCAATGTCATTTGAATTAAAGTCCAATGGGCTTTTAATTAATTCTTAAGGCATGGGCTTTGGCCATAATGGATCAAACCCAAAATGCCAAGGCCCAATAGGAATCACTTTATTGCCAACAAATCAATTTATGCCCATTAGGCCCAATTAAATTCTTTAAAGGGCCAAGTGATGTATTTGGACTTTATGGAATTGATTTTGGGCCCAATTGGATCCAATCCAAAAGTCCAAAACCAAACTTGGTCAAACCAAGCCCATTAAGCCCAAATACACACTTTTAGCCCAATTCATAATTTAAAGGCTTATTAACATAATTATAATATTCGAAATATTACAATTATTTTAATTAAAGTGTATTAGCCATGATTAATTAATTAAACTCAATATTTCTAAAATACCAATTAACTTAATTAATCATGCTTAATCCATCAATTTATGCTCAACATAATTGAAGCCAAAACACAACATTTCATGCTCAACATGCTCTTGAATTTAACATAAATATTATTGACTTTGATTCCAATCTAATCAAACCAACAATCAACATTTAAACATGCATTTAAACATGCATTTAAACACATCCAATGGTGTAAAAATTAAAAAATCAAAGTGCAATCCAAGCAGTGAAGATTCGGCCACACTAAGAAATTTTAAAAATTTTGATCCAATCAATTTTTCTCAAATCTAATCATGCACAACTCTAAGTTAACATAATCTAAGCATGCTTAAAGCATCAATTTGAAGAAATCATATTCAAAACATAAAAGCCTCAAATTTTAGTCTCATGAACCCTAAAATTTTCATGCTTAAAATTGGCTCTTGATACCATTGTTAGTGTTCCTAGAACATGCCAAGGATCTAATAAGCAAGAAAAGGTGTTCATAAATTCATTATAAGTTGCGGAATTACTTACATTGAATGGATTTGAGCTTTTAAAATTTTGAGAAGAAGATCTCCAAGATCCTTCCTTTGTTGATTCCAAGCTTTGAGTTGGTTTCCCTATCACCTTAGTTGATTTCTTGAAGTGCTAGCTTTGTTGATTTTGCCACAAAATCAAAGAGAATGTGAGAGGCCATTCACGCCCAAACTTAGTGTCTAGGGTTTTGTGTTTTGTTTCAAATGTTGTGTAAATGAGAGAGAGAGATGAGTTTTGGTAAAAGGCTTTTACCCTTTTCACCTAAACTTGGTTGTTGAGAGTCTTGGTTTTACAAAACCAAAACTTGGTGGTTGAAAAGCAAGTGGTATTGGCTTAAATGCCAACCACTCTCTCAACTACCACTTCACACATGTGAAGTGGGCCCCACATTTGAATTCAAAATTCAAATATCTCTACGAACATTTACCGCGGCTTGGATCCATTTAATCCGATTAAACAAATTTTCATCGCTAAATAATTAAATCTAATTTAATTAAATGACGATGTCTCGCAAATATATTACGAATGTCGTTTACGAATTAATTCTAAATTAATTCGTTCGTTCGTATTAAAGTCCGACTTTAATTTCATAATGAAATCCAATTCATAGTAATATATCTGATATATTAATTTTAGCCCTACGAATAAATTAAATAGAAAAATCAAATTTAACTATTAATTTATTTTACAGATTAATTCCAAATTAATCGCGTTCTCTCTCTTCAGAACACATTTAATCCCATATTAAATAATACCTCAATTAATTCCAGATTAATTTTCTCCACTTTAATTAAACCCAGATTAATTCTAATTTAAATCAACTATCATCGGTGAATCTTTGGGAAGCGAACCAAGAGATCCCTGGATATGTTGGCAGTAAATACGGTCATCGAATTATCCGAATACGTGCGTATCTCGTTCCACGTGCTTACCGATTTACAAGATATGGTTGGCTTCTAGCAAAACACCGTGCCTACCCAATTCTCCAGAAATATTCTTACTGGAATATATAATCTATGTCAGGCGTAGTATACGTAGTATTGCGTATTGCGATCCAGTATCAGATGTCACGTGCTAGGCCTGAGGCTGGAATTGTGTCTGCCCCGTACGAAGCACATGTCGGATGTCTGGTAACTAGTCTCTATAATCAGATGAACATGACCTAGTCATATCATCCCGATGACTGCAGTACTTAAGAGTACTAATTCTGTATCCTACGTGACATCATCTCCACTATGACTGGAGTGATACTTCCTTTTTGACATCACACCCAATACACTACGATTCTCAATATACCCAGCAGAGGCGTACAATATACCCAGCAGAGGCGTACACAAAACTGGTTAAAGCCCTGGACGACCAAAACCAAAGCATATTGATTGTCGCAGGTATTAGCGGTGCAAGTCTCAGGTTAAGACCAAATACACCTACCCTGATTTCAGACTTCCATAGACACGTAGTCATACTACCAATAGAATTCCGAGGGGTCTATCCAGAGCGAAGTTGTTTTCCGTACCATCGGTAAAACACAACCTCCTATTACACTTGCATGAGTATCCAATACCCAAATATATGAGAACTATGCTAATGTGCCCTCACAACGCGCACAAGTGTAATACTAGTCTTTTACGCATTATCGATGTCCAATCTCGATAATACTCTGACTATGGATATTTAATAATTAATCCTTCGAGGACTGATACTGTCTTATATCATCTCAATCCAGGAACTAATTATAAGGACCTCATATCATTTATACATCTAGGTGATCTAATCACAAATGATAAGAGTGCAATCTCCTTATCACATAGCATCACTATTTGTACAGATCATGGTGTTGTACAAATTACTATGTGACAAAGGAGATTGCTCTCTTATCATTTGTGATTAGATCACCAAGATGTATAAATGATAAGAGGTCCTTATGATTTGTTCCTGGATTGAGAATGATATGAGACACTATCAGTCCATGAAGGTTAAGTCATTAAATATCCCTAGTCAGAGTATTATCGAGATTGGACATCGATAAATGTGTAAAAGACTAGTATTACACTTGTGCGCGTTATGAGGGTATAACGGCATAGTTCTCATATATTTGGGTATAGGATACTCATGCAAGTGTAATAGGAGGTTGTGTTTTACTGATGGTACGGAAAACAGCTTCGCTCTGGATATACCCCCTCGGAATTCCATTGGTAGTATGACTATGTGTCTATGGAAGTCCGAAATCAGGGTGGGTGTATTTGGTCTTAACCTGAGACTTTCACCGCTAATACTTGCAACAATCAATATACTTTGGTTTTGGTCGTCCAGGGCCTTAACAGGTTCTGTGTACGCCTCTGCTGGGTATATTGAGAATTGCAGTGTATTGAGTGTGATGTCAAGACGGAAGTGTCACTCCAGTCATATGGAGATGATGATCGCGCAAGGATACAGAACTGGTTCTCTAAAGGGTTCCAACCATCGGGATAATATGACTTGATCATGATTATCCGATAATAAAGAGACTAGTTGCTCGTTATCCGATATATGCTTCGTACGGGGCAGACACTGAACCAGCCCCAGGCCTTGCATGTGATCATCTGATACTGGATCGAAATACGCAATACTACGTATACTACACCTGATACAGATCAACATTTTCCTGTAAGGATATTTATAGAGAATTGGGTAGGCATGGCCCTTTGCTAGAAGCCAACCTTGTCTTGTAAATCAATAAAACATCGTACTTGGTACGTACGTGATCGGATAGTCCAACAACCGTATTAACTGCCAACATATCCGGGGATCTCATGAGTCACTTCTCGAAGATTCACCGATGACGTATGACTCGCACTTTATTAATCTGGGATTAATTAGATGAGAGAAAATTAATCTGGATTAATTACGGAGATATTTTATCTAGGATAAAATATCATTTAAAGAGAGATAATGATTAATTTGGAATTAATCGGTAAATTAATATATTCGATATATTAAATGAAATTGGATTTCGACGCGGAATTAAAATTAGATTTTAATTCGAGCGAACAAATTAATTTGGAATTAATTCGTTAGCTGTGTGAATAGTAATTATGTTAGGCATGATTATTTAATTAAATTAGATTTAATTATGACGCAACGGAAAATTCATTAATTTTGAATTAACGAACCCAAGCCCGAGATTATTTACGAGCGCATTCATATTTTGAATTCGAGTGCGGCTCACAAGTCAAATCAAGCGTCAAATCATTAGTCGCATCAAGCGTCAAATCACTAGTCACTTCAAGCGTCAAATCACTTGTCACTTTGAGTGATGTGACTTGACAACTTGAGTGATGTGACTTGACAACTTGAATGATGTGAATAGTGATGTGGAGTTGGAAGGCATTTAACTATTATTTACTTTTGACTTTTGTAATGAAAAAAAGGTATATGTTTAGTTTGTTTTTGGAAATCAAACAACAAACACATTTTTTCATCTCTCTCTTTTCACCATCTTCTTCCTCTCTCACAGGCCCATAGTGGGCTATTTTTCTTCTTCTAAAATCAGTTCACTGTCGTGACCAATGGAGAAGCAAATGATGATTTTGTTGCAAAAATCAAAGTGCTAGCACACTCCGAAGTTGTCCGTAGGTGATAGGGAAACCCACCCGTGGGCTTGGAATACCATTCGGAATCTTGGAGCTTCATGGAACCATTTCCATGGCCGAATGGGCAGAAAATTGATTTTTGTTCGTTGCCGCATCGCTCAACCGCTCGATGTAAGTATTTTGCAACTTCCTCGATTTGTATTCGCACTAATTTCTTGCTTATTATTCAATCCTCGGGACCGTAGAAACTCCAACACTTGGATGTCCACCTACTGGATCTAGGAATTGGATGAGATCCAATTAATCTTAGAGATCTACCTAGTTAAGTATCATACAATTTGTTGGCCAAAGTTAAGATTGTGTGTTATTTAACGGGATCCTAGCCCACTAGGAAACAAGGTTTTCCGAGTACTCAACAGAGGGTTAGAGGCTCACCAGAAAATAGTGGGAGGCAAGTATTAGATTTTCAATTTCATTTAGATACTTGCCATACGCGCTCATTTCATTTTTCGTCAAATAAATTAACATATTAGTTGGACTAATATTTAATGTTGTTTTAATTTAACAGTTGGACTATATTCAAACTATTTCAATTTCTAGTTGATTTTATAATTGGATTATAATAATCAATATAATTGAATTTTAAAAATTAAAAGTATGGTTGATTATATAGTTGGACTATAGTAATCATTGTATACAAATAGTACCTCAAATCGTTGATTAAATAGATGAACTATTAGAATCAAGATAAACTGAAAGATTAACGTTTAGAACATAATCCTGGGTGAAAATGTGTTTAAGCAGCTTTAATTTTCAGATTGGGAATAGAACCTTAGGATAGTCCTAAGTACCGAGAAGTTATTTTATTTGATAAAATGACATCTCAGGCCTAAGCCCGGAGGTGAGCAAAAGGTAGAGCATGATCTTAGGATGATTCATGTGATGATAACTTTAGTGCTTAATCCGCTAACCTTGTCGTAATGAATCCTTAATTTCATCGTCATAACAAAGGATTAGATCTTTAAATCATGATGTTGAAATTGAAGGATCTTCATAGGACTATACTTAGATCTTAGAAGTGTTATTTGCAATAGATAACTCTCAGAGAGTTAATGGCTATGCTCAATGAGACAAAGCCAAAGTTTGCAAAAGGGCAAGAAGCGCAAGGCGCATCTTAATTCGATATCCCAGAAGTCCAAGGCTTGGTTGAAGGCTTCTGGGGTGTAGAAAAGGGCAAAGGCAATATCATCTTAGTCTTCTAGGAAGACAAATGACATATCCCAAGATGTTGTCTAAACTGTGGCAAACAGAGTTACTAGAAGCTTAACTGCCGTATGGACAAGGCACACATGAAGGAATATAAGAAAGGGCAAGGCTCTGACTTCAAATATGTTTATCATAAACGTGTTCACTACTAGTATTAAAATTGGATTTTAGATCCTAAGTGTGGTACATAAATATGTACTGATGGGCAAAAACTGCTTATTAGCAGGATACTGACTTTAGATAAGTTTTATCTGCGAATCGAAAACGGGACGACAATCGTTGTTTTAACCGTAGAAACCTAAGTTTAGGGACTACTCTTCGGGTGTGTACTTAAATTATGAAACTGTTATAATGTAACTAGTTTAACTAGAAACATTATCTGTATATTGCGTATAACTCGTTGCGAGTATACCTTTATATTCTACAACACTAAAGTTTTTTATTTTATAAAGATGATATTGAGATAAACACATTAGATGTGAATAACAGTATTTATATTTTGAATATAAATGAATCTCAAATATATAACATGACAAACAAGTAGCTCAAACTGATTTGATCAGATAAGACTTATTTGTGGCAGTGTTGTCTGGGACACATTAAACAAGACTCGTATATCCATACTTTTGAAGAGTGGATACTAGGATGGATTTGATTCAAATCAAATAAAGTCTAGGAATCTAGTTTATTGGGCAAAGTGCCTAAAATAACTTTTACTTGGTAAAAGTGTAAGTGTCATCGATCTATTAGCCCTTGTTCATAGTGACATAAGTGGGCCCATATCTAGCTAGGCTAGATGTGGATATGAATATTTCGACACGAAGTAGACAAACAGATCGGCTAAAGTATTATACTATCACGGTAAGACCATAATGGAAAATACTTAAGCAATAAGTTTCTAATATACTTGAAAGAGTATAATATTCTTTCAATTAGGACTCCTCTTCGAACACGTCAATTTGACGGTGTGTCCGAACTCAGAAATTGAATTTTGTTGGACATGATAAAGTTAATCATGAGTCGCTTTGAACTACCATTTCCCTTCAAGAGATACGCATTAAACAGTGTAAAACTTATTTTGAATAAGGTTCTATAAAAATCTATTTAACAGACTTCATAATAGATATGAACGGGAAAGAAACTAGGTTTTCTCATTCCTGATGATTTGGGAATGCTAGGCATACGTTTGGATGATACCAAACTAGAACCCAAATCGGATAAGTGCCTAATGTAATTGGTTATCCTAGGGTAACCAAAGTATAATACTTATACATCTCACAAGACAACAATGTAATTGTTGCTTGCCATGCGTTTTCCCAAGAGGAATATCGATATACAGTGGTAAGTTGGAGGATGGTAAAACTCGATGAAAATCAGAGTAATACTGTTCAAGGCACCGATTCCTTAATAGAACAGAAACAGTTCATCAGGGTTGAACCTGTACAATTAATCTTCAAATACATAAGAACTTCATAGTTGGAGAGAGTCAGAAAACAACCTGGGAAGTATGGGTTTCTGATCTCACCTCATAAAGATGTCAATCTTATTGAGGAATATAAACTGACTACGTATGAGGAAGTGATACAAGGTATCGACTCCCTATTATGGCAAAGTGCCATGATGTCCGAAATGGATTCCATGTATACCAACTATGTTTGGATACTAGTTGTTTTACCGCAAGGCATTGTGCCTATTTGTACTATATGAGTCTTCAAGGAAGAAATACATGGATGGCAACATACCAACGTACTAAGCTAGGCTTGTAGCGAAGAGGTATCGTTATCAACATTATGTCGATTACAATGAAACATTTTACTCGTTGCCATGGTTAAATCTATTTGGATAATGCTTGCTGATGCTGCATGTTTCATTCATGAAATATGGCAGCTGAACGTCAAAATCGCTTTCTTTAAACGGAAACCTTTTGGAGGATGTTTTCAACATCCTAACGATTTTTTCGTACCAAAACTAGCAAACAAGGTTTGCAGGTTATTCGATCCATGGATGGATTGAAGCAAGCATTGCGTTCTTGGAACTATCGCTTTGATGTAATCATAATGGTATATGATTTAATTTAAAACGAAAATAATTATTGTGTATATATATATATAAGGAGGTTAGTGGGAGCGTACTGACAATCAATATCCTAAATAATGATGATATATCATTTCTTAGAAATGATATTCCCAAAATACAATCGGTGAAAGCTTGGCTTTCATGAAAAAATCTCCGTAAAATTCATGGGAGAAAACAACCTTTATTCTAGGAATAAAGATCTACAGGTTAGATCTAAAAGTTGTTGGAACTCTCCGAGTATTCGTACATTTAAAAATATACGTGACCCGGTGTCTCAGACGCTTTGAGCATATGGAGTCACAATCAGACCAATCCAAGTGATAGTAATTGGATTTATATTAAGAACATCCTTTAGTTTCTTAGACGAACTAAGGATGCTGTCTTAATCTATGGAGAATGAGAACTTGAAGTGACTGGGTTTACTGCTGCAAGTTTCTAAACCGATAAAATGACTATAAGTCATAATAACGGTACTATAAAGTTTGGATAACGGAACAGTGAGCTGGAAATCTTTCAAGCAAGATACTGTTACCGAATAAACAACAAAAGCGGAACATTGATGTGACTGTCACAGTAATAATAGCATCTTGGATCTAAATAAATCTAATTAGATTAGAAATAGTTCTGTTAGCAGCTGAGCTAGGCTACAGCACATGCTAAAGAATTAACGGTCTCATCAAAGATCCGATATATATTTTAAACTATTTTCTTCTGATTCGTCGGATCATACATCGTGGCGATGTGATGATCGCATAAATCACATCAGATGATAACCTTTTAAATCCGCAGATGAAAGTTGTTTCTTCAGCAGAAGTTTGAGCGACCTATACATAGTTCAGGTGTAAAGCACTTGAGTGACTGGCTATAGGCCAAGTGGGAGATTGTTGGACAGTTATGACCCATAGCGTCACTATTTGTACAGATCATGGTGTTGTTGTACAAATTAACTATGTGACAAATGAAATTGCTCTTTTATCATTTGTGATTAGATCACCAAGATGTATAAATGATAGAAGGTCCATATGATTAGTTCCGGATTGCGATGATATGAGACAATATCAATCCACGAAGGTTTAATCATTAAATATCCCTAGTCGTAGTATTATCGAGATTGGACATCGATAATACTGAATAGACTAATATTACACTTGTACGTGTTATGGGAGCATAACGGCATAGTTCTCATAAATTTGGGTATTGGATACTCATACAAGTGTAATAGGAGGTTGTATTTTACCGATGGTACGGAAAACAGCTTTGCTCTGGATAGACCCTTTCGGAATTCCATTGGTAGTATAACTATGTGTCTATAGAAGTCCGAATCTGGGTAGGTGTATTTGGTCTTAACATGAGACTTGCACCGCTAATACTTGTGAAAATCAATATACTATGGTTTTGGTCGTCCAGGGCTTTAACCGGTTCTGTGTATGTCTCTTCTGGGTATATTGAGAATCGTAGTGTATTGGGTGTGATATCAAGATGGAAGTATCACTTCAGTTATAGTGGAGATGATGATCATGTAGGATACGAAACTTGTTATCTTATATGCTGCAGCTATCGGGATATTATGACTAGGTCATGTATATCCGATTATAGATACTAGTTACCAGAGATCTGATATGTGCTTCGTATAGGGCAGGCATATTTCCAGCCCTAGGCCTTGCAAGTGCCCATCTGATACTGGATCGACATACATAATACTATGTATACTACGCCTGATATAGATCACATATTCCTGTAAGAATATTTCTGGAGAATTGGGTAGGCACGGTGCTTTGCTAGAAGGCAACCATGTCTTGTAAATCGGTAAAATATAGTACTAGGTACGTACGTGTTCGGATAGTCTGATAACCGGATTTACTGCCAACATATCCGGGGATCTCATGGGTCGCTTCCCGAGGATTCACCGATGACATATGACTTGAACTTTATTAAACTGGGATTAATTAGATGAGAGAGAAAATTAATCTGGGATTAATTATGGAGATATTTTATCTGGGATAAAATATTATTTAAAGAGAGAAAATGATTAATTTGGAATTAATCGATAAATTAATATATTTGATATATTAAACGAAATTGGATTTCAACGCGGAATTAACATCGGATTTTAATTTGGGCAAACGAGTTAATTTAGAATTAATTCGTTAGCGACGTGAATAGTAATTTTGCTAGGCATAATTATTTAATTACGTCGCAACAGAAAATTCATTAATTTGGAATTAGCGAACCCGAGCCTGAGAGTGTTTGCGGGCACACTCACGGCCCACAAGTCACTTCAAGAGTCAAACACTAGTCACATCAAGCGTCAAATCACTTGTCACTTTGAGTGATGTGATGTCTAGTCACTTGTGATGTGAATAGTAGATGGGAGTTATTGGAAAAACTTTTGAAAGCTTGAAAGATATTTATCAATTTTTAATTGATATTTGACTTTTGGTAAATGAATTTTGAAATTCATTTTTATGTGTATTAGATACATTTCTTCTCCAAATTTCTTCTTCTCTCTCACGGTCATAAGGCCATTTTTCTTCTTCCTTTTTTCTACTCAAAGTTCAGAATGGCAATGAGAAGCTAGGTGATTTTTTCGGCAAAAATTAGAGAGTGCTAGCACACATTAATAGTCGTATGATGGTGATAGGGAAACCTACATGTGGGCATGGAATCACAACACAAAGCTTGGAGCTTTATGGATCAACATGGCCGAATTTGGAGGAGCTCAAAACCAGTAAATGCTGTGAGCTTCATGGAGTTCAAAGGGCATAAAACATTTTGTTCTTCGACGCATCGCCTCAACCGATCGATGTAAGTATTCCGCAACTTCTTCGAGTATTCACATATTGTTTCATTGTTTTAAATCGATCCTTGGGACCTTAGAGAAATCCAACAGAGATATGAGTTACAGAAGAAGCTCTTTCGTGCTCACATGTCAGAGGGTACGTCTGTTGAGCACCATGTGTCACAGATGATTACTGACATCAATCAGTTGACACAGATGGGCATTGTCTTCGAGGCTGAGACTTCGATAGATTTGAACTTACAGTCTCTCCCTGACACTTGGAGTGGGTTCATCATGAACTACAATATGATGAACCAAGATGATATTCTTGGAGAGTTAATGTCCATACTAAGAGAAGCTGAAAAGGAGCTTCTAAAGGGCAAGAAGCGCGGCGCACTTCGCTTCAACATCTCAATCTCCAAGGGCTTGGCCCAAGGCGACGGGAGGTATCAAGAAGAAGAAGAAGAACGGCAAGGCAAAATCGTCAAAGACTTCTGGGAAGTCAAGGGACAAATCCCAAGATGTCTCCCTGTAGTTTGGTAAACGGGGTCACTGGAAGCGTGACTGCCGTGAGTACAAGGCCCAGATAAAGGATAAGAAAGCGGGCAAGGCACCGGCTTCAGGTATGTTTGTTATTGAGATAAATATATCTACTTCTAGTTTTAAGAATTGGATTTTTAATTCTGGTTGTGGTATTCATATATATACTGATGTGCAGGATCTGCAGATTAGCATGAGACTGGCCTCAGGGAGATTGATCTACGCGTTGGAAATGGGACACGAGTCGATGTTTTGGCTGTTGGCACTTTTGTTCTAGAACTGCCCTCGGGGCATGTACTTAAACTTTCAGACTGTTATTATGTACCTAGTTTGACTAGGAATATTATCTCTGTATCTTGTTTGACCCAATGCGGGTAAACTTTTATATTTCGAAACACTAGCTAATAATGGTCTTTATATTTTGAATATAAATAAATCTAAAACATATAATATAACAAACAAAAGGCTTAAACTAAGTAACAAAGATGAAACTTATATGTGGCATGGTCGTCTGGGACATATTAACAAGACTCGTATATCCATACTTTCGAAGAGTGGGTACTTGGACGGATTTGATCCAAATTCATATGACGTCTGTGAATCTTGCTTATTAGGCAAAATGCCTAAATCACCTTTTAGCGGTAAAGGTGTACGTACCACCGAACTGTTAGCCCTCGTTCATAGTGACGTATGTAGGCCCATGTCTAACTAGGCTAGAGGTGGATATGAATACTTCGTAACCTTTACAAATGATGCATCGTGTTATGGTTATGTGTATCTTATGAGGCACAAGTCAGAAACCTTTGAGAAATTCAAAGAGTTTCAATACGAAGTAGAAAAACAGACCGGAAAAAGTATTAAGACATTACGGTCGGACCATGGTGGAGAATACTTGAGCAATGAGTTTCTTGACTACTTGAAAGAGTATGGTATTCTTTCACAATGGACTCCTCCAGGAACACCTCAGTTAAATGGTGTGTCCGAACAGAGAAACCGAACTTTATTGGATATAGTAAGGTCTATGATGAGTCGCACAGAGCTACCTAATTCCTTCTGGGGATACGTATTGAATAGTGCAATACTTATTTTGAATAAGGTTCCGTCAAAGTCTGTTCAACAGACTCCGTATGAGATATGGACAGGAAAGAAACCGGGTTTCTGATTCCTGAAGATTTGGGAATGCTGGGCATACGTTAAACGTTTGGAAGGTACCAAACTGGGACCCAAATCAGATCAATACCTATTTGTAGATTATCTTAGGGAAACAAAATGATATTACTTTTACAACCCACAAGAGAACAAAGAATTTATTGCTCTACATGTAGTTTTCCTTGAGAGGGAATTCCTTAATGCAGTGGTTAGTGGGAGGAAAGTAGAACTCGATGAAAATCGGAGTGATACTGTTTTTGGCACAAAATCCTTAACGGAATAACAATAGTTCATTAGAGATGAAACTGTACCAAAACCTTCTAATACACAAGAACCACGTAGGTCGCAGAGAGTTAGAAACCAACTTGAGAGGAATGGGTTTCTGATTTTACCTCATGTGGATGTCAATCTTATTGAGGAAGACGAACCAGCTACATATGAGGAAGCGATACAAGATATCAACTCCACTTTATGGCAAGAAGCCATGAAGTCCGAAATGGATTCCATGTACACCAACCAAGTTTGGACACTGATTGATACACCAGAAGGCGTAAAGCCTATTGGTTATAAGTGGATCTTCAAGAAGAAGACCGACATGGATGGCAACATACAAAGATACAAAGCTAGGCTTGTAGCGAAAGGGTATCGTCAACGACATGGTGTCGATTATGACGAAATGTTTTCACCAGTTGCCATGATTAAATCCATTCGGATTATGCTTGCTATTGCTGCATATTTTAATTACGAGATATGGCAGATGGACATCAAAACCACTTTCCTTAACGGAAACCTTTTGGAGGATGTTTATATGCAACATCCTGACGGTTTTATCGCACCAAAACTTGCAAACAAGGTTTGTAAGTTAAATAAATCCATTTATGGATTGAAGCATGCATCGCATTCTTGGAACCAACTTTTTGATGAGATCATCAAAGAATATGATTTCATTCAAAACGAGGATGACCCTTGTGTATATAAGAAGGTTAGTGGGAGTGCACTGACATTCATTGTCTTTTACGTTGATGATGTATTGCTTATGGGCAATGACATTTCCATGCTACAATCGGTGAAAGCTTGGCTTTCATTAAAATTCTCCATGAAAGATCTAGGAGAGGCAGCCTATATTATAGGAATAAAGATCTACCGGGATAGATCTAGATGTTGGTTTAAATCTAGGTCCCAAGATCATCAAACAAGCATGAAATATGTGTGAAAACAAATCAAAGAAGTTGCGGAATACTTACATTGATCGGTTGAGACGAAATAACGAACAAAACTTCAAAAATGCTCACTGGTTTAGGCGCCTACTACAGCAGATTTTTGTCCAAAAATTTCAATTTTGATTCATGAATTTGAGCCTCGAATTTGCGTCAAACGATTCCCGGCTCGTGGGTGAGTTTCCCTAACACCTTCGTATAACTCTCGGTGTACTAGCACTTGGCAATTTTGCCACAAAACTTGCTAAAAATTGCTTCCATTTTCGACCAAAAACAGAAGCAGTTCACTGCCCTTTGGGCATGAACATAAGGAAGAGAAAGAGAAGAGATTATGTTGTGTTAGGTTATCTAAATGGTAAATCATTTTAGTTTATATATTTTCCAAAAATAATAAAATGATTTTCCATTTAATTTTCTTTCAAAAAGTCAAATTAATTAACCTAATGAGCTTGAGTGTTCCACACTCCAACATCACAAATCCATCAAGTCATATCAAGTCTTTCAAGTTGTCAAGTCACATCACTCAAACAGACAAGTGATTTGACGCTTGAAACGACTAGCGATTTGACGCTTGATGCGACTAATGATTTGACGCTTGATTTGATTTACGTGTCGCACTCGAATTCAAAATACGAATGCGCTCGTAAATAATCTCGGGCTCGGGTTCGTTAATTCCAAATTAACGATTTATCCGTTACATCGCAATTAAATCTAATTTAATTAAATAATCATGCCAAGCATAATTACTATTCACGTCGCCAATAAATTAATTCTAAATTAATTCGTTGGCCTGAATTAAAATCTAATTTTAATTCCGCGTCAAAATCCAATTTCGTTTAATATATCAAATATATTAATTTACCGATTAATTCCAAATTAATCGTTATCTCTCTTTTATTGATATTTTATCCTAGATAAAATATGTCCGAAATTAATCCCAGATTAATTTTCTCTCTCTTCTAATTAATCCCATATTAATTAAAGTGCGAGTTATACATCTTTGGTGAATCATTGGGAAGCGACCCATGAGATCCCCGGATATGTTGGCAGTAAATACGGTCGTCGGACAATCCGAACACGTAAGTACCAAGTACTGCATTTTACCGATTTACAAGACAAGGTTGGCTTCTAGTAAAGCGCCATGCCTACCCAATTCTCTGGAAATATCCTTACAGGAATAAAGGATCTGTATCAGGCGTAGTATACAGCGTATCGTGCATATCGGTCCAGTATCGGATGGTCACGTGCTAGGCCTGGGGCTGGAGTTGTGTCTGCCCCGTACGAAGCACATGTCGGATGTCTGGTAACTAGTCTCTATAATCATATATACATGGCCTAGTCATAATATCCCGATGGCCGCGCAGCACTTAAGAGCACTAATACCGTATCCTGCGTGACATCATCTCCACTATGACTAGAGTGATACTTCCGTCTTGACATCACACCCAATACTCTACGATTCTCAATATACCCAGTATCGGCGTACATAGAACCGGTTAAAGCCCTGGACGACCTCAACCAAAGTATATTGATTGTCGTAAGCATTAGCGGTGCAAGTCTCAAGTTAAGATCAAAAAAACCTACCCTGATGTCGGACTCCCATAGACACATAGTCAAACTACCAATGGGATTCCGAGGGGGTCTATCCAGAGCGAAGCTGTTTTCCGTACCATCGGTGAAACACAACCTCCTACCGCACGTGCATAAGTATCCAACACTTAAATATATGAGAACTATGTCGTTGTGTCCTCACAACGCGCACAAGTACGGTTCTAGTCTTTTACGTATTTATCGATGTCCAATCTCGATAATACTCTGACTAGGGTCCTTCGTTGATTGATACTGTCTCATATCATTCTTAATCAAGGAACAAATCATAAGGACCTCTCATCATTTATATATCTATGTGATCTAATCACAAATGATAAGAGTGCAATCTCCTATGTCACATAGTTAATTTGAACAACGACACCACGATCTGTACAAATAGTGACGCTATGGGTCATAACTGTCCAACAATCTCCCACTTGGCCTATTGCCAGTCACTCGCGTGCCTAACACCCGAACTATGTACGGTTGGCTCAAATTGCTGAGAAAAGCTTTCGTCAGCGGATTTGTATGATTATTGTCTGATGCGATTTATACGATCATCACATCGCCACTATGTATGATCCGAATGATTCAGATGAATAGTCAAAGTTTGTATCTGGATCGTTGATGAGACCATTAATTCTCTGTGCTGACGCCTAGCTCAGCTCGACCCAAATGGCTTCTATTGCTGCCTCAACTGTAGTAATAATCTGCATTTGTTCTTTATTCGGTAACAGTATCTTGCTAGGAAGATTTCCAGCTCTCTGTACCGTTATTCAAACTGTATAGTACCGTTTGCGACTTTCAGTCATTTTATCGGTTTGGAAACTTGCAGTAGTGATCCCAGTCACTTCAAGTTCTCCTTCTCCACAGAATAAGACAGCATCCTTAGATCTCTAAGATTCTAACGGATATTCTTAACATCAATCCAGTGACTATCACTTGGATTGGCCTGATTGTGAATCCATATGCTCAAAGCGTATGAGACACCAGGTCACGTACATTTTTCAATGTACGGGTTCTCGCAGAGTTTTAACAATTTAATATATCCCAGTAGATCTTTATTCCTAGAATAATGGTTGTTACTCCCAAGAATTCTACGGAGAATTTTCTCGAAAGCCAAGCTTTCGCCGACTGTTTTATGGAAATATCATTTCCAAGAAATGACATATATGTTATCATTATTTTATGCAGGACATTCATTGTCAGTGCACTCCCACTAACCTCCTTATATACACAAGAATCATTTTCGTTTTGAATTCAATCATACACCATTATGATTACATCAAAACGTTAGTTCCAAGAACCTAATGCTTGTTTCAATCTAAACATGGATCGAATAACCTGCAAACCTTGTTTACTGGTTTTAGTACGACAAAATCGTCAGGATGTTTTAAACATCCTCCAAAAGGTTTCCGTTTAAGGAAAGCGATTTTGATCTTTAACTGACACATTCATAAATGAAACGTGCAGCTTCAGCAAGCATATCCAAATGGATTTGCCGTGGCAACAGGTAAAAGGTTGAACCGTAATCAACACAATGTTGATAACGATACCTTTCCGCTACAAGCCTAGCTTTGTACGTTGGTATGTTGCCGTCCATGTATGTCTTCCTTGAAGACTTATACAGTACCTATAGGCACAATGCCTTATGGTACATCAACTAGTATCTTAACATAGTTGTTTTATATGGAATCCATTTCGGACTCATGGCACTTTACCATAAAAGGGAGTCGATACCTTGTATCACTTTCTCATACGTAGTCGGTTGGTATACCTTAATAAGATTAACATCTTTATGAGGTGAGATCAGAAACCCATACCCCAGGTTGTTTTCTGATTCTCTCCGATCTACGCGTTTCTTGTGTATACGAAGATTAATGGTATAGTTTCATCCTTGATGAACTATTTGTGTTCCATTAAGGACTTCATGCCTGAAACATTATTACTCCGATTTTCATCGAGTTATACCATCCTCCCACTTACCACTGCATATCGGTAATCCTCTAAGGAAGACCGCATGGCGAACAACAATCACAATTGTTCTCCAGTGAGATGTATAAGTACTTACTTATGGTTTTCCCTAGGATAACCTATATTTGGCACTTATCCGATTTGGGTTCTAGTTTGGTATCATCCAAACGTAAGCCCGGCATTCCCAAATCTTCCGGAGTGTGAAACCCTGTTTCCTTTCGGTTCATAACCAATATGAAGTCTGTCAAACAGAATTTACATAGAACCTTATTCAAAATAAGTTTTGCACTGTTTATGCTTATCTTTGAAGGAAAATGTAGCTTAGAGCGACTCATGATTAACCTTATCATGTCCAACAAAATTCGATTTCTCCGTACGGACAAACCGTCAAACTGACGTGTTCCAGGAGGAGTCCTCATTGAAATAATATTATACTCTTTTAAGTATTTATGAAACTTATTGCATAAGTATTTTTCATTACAGTCCTACCGGGACGGTTTAACACTTTAGCAGATCTGTTTGTATATTTTGTGTCAAAACTCTAAAAGTTTCTGATTTGTGTTCTTTAAAAGAAACACATAATCATAACGTGATGCCACATCCGTTAAGGTCACGAAATATTCATATCCATATCTAGCCTAGCTAGATATGGGCCCACTTACTTCACTATGAATAGGGCTAATAGATTGGTGGCACTTACACTATTACCAAGTAAATAGTTTTTAGGTACTTTACCTAGATTCGTAGACTTTATTTGAATAATTAAATCAGTCCTAGTACCCACTCTTCAAAAGTGTGGATATACGACTCTTGTTTAATTGTGTCCCAGACAACAATGCCACAAATAAGTCTCTTTTTGATCAAATCAGTATGAGCTATTAGTTTGTCACATTATATGTTCGAGATTTTATTTATATTCAAAATATAAATACTGTTATTCACATCTAATGTGTTTATCTCAATGTCATCTTTATATAATGAAACACTTTAGTGTTCTAGAATATAAAGGTTTATCCACATTGGATTAAACATTGATATAGAGATAATGTTTCTAGTCTAACTAGTTACATTATAACAGTTTCCTAATTTAAGTACATACCCGAAGGTAGTTCCTAAATTTACGTATCTATGGTCGAAACAGCGACTTTTATCCCGTTTCCGATTCGCAATTAACCTCAGCTTGAAGTCAGTATCCTGCTCACAGCAGATTCTGAACATCAATACATATATTTTATGTACCATACTAAGTATTTTAAAATCCAATTTTAATACTAGTATTGTACATAATTTTGACAAACATCCTTAAAGTCAGAGCCTTGCCCTTTCTTTAATTCCTTCGTGTCTGCCATATCCAAACGACAGTCACTTTGGGATATGTCCTTTATCTTCCCAGAAGATCATAATGATTTTGCCTTTACCCTTTTTCAATATTTCAGAAGTCTTTGGCCAAGCCTTGGATTTCTAGAATATTGACGTAAAGTGCGCCTTGCGCTACTTATCTAATTGCAAAGTTTGACTTTATCTCCTTGAGATTAGTCATTAATTCTCCAAGAATTATTAATTGCAAATATAATACTTCTTAAATCTAAACATAGATTTATTACAAGCATATTGAATTAAGCACTAAAGTCATCATCACATAAATCTTCCAAAGATTATGCTCTACTATTTGCTTAATTCTGGGCTAAGGCATAATAGGTTATTTTATCAAATAAAGTAACTTATTATTTATTTCCAGGACCATCCTGAAATTTCATTCCTAATTTGAAAATTTCAACCATTTAAATATCGTAATCCAAGATTATATTTAATATCCAATCTTTCAATGTTTCTTGATTTTAATAGTCCAACTATTTAATCAATTATTCAGGTACTATTTATCATAATGATTACAATAATACAATCATTTAATCAACTATAATATTAATTCAATTATATTGATTACTATAATCCAATTATAAAATCAACTATTTATTGAATTTGTTTGAATATAGTCAAACTATATTAATTAAAACAACATTAAGTATTAGTCCAACTAATACTTTTAATTATATGACGTGTGATATTTGTTTAAGCGCGTATGGCGAGTAATTGAACGAATATTGCAAATTCAATTCTTGCCTCCCACTATTTTTCGGCGAGCCTCTAACCCTCTGTCGAGTACTCGGGAAACCGTGTTTCCTAGTGGGCTAGGATCCCGTTAAATGTCACACAATCTTGACTTTGGCCAATAAATTGTATGATAATTAACTAGGTAGATCTCTAAGATCAATTGGATCCAATCCAACTCCTAGATCCGGTAGGTGGACATCCAAGTCCGAAACATATATCTTATATATGCCTATATATCCAATATGTAACCTAACCGTTTTCCTCTGAATCAACTAAGCCTTGGCTTTGGCACAACAAACCTAATGATCCCAGTCAAGCGCAACCCATTGACCATGGAAAGCTTCGTAATCAATGTCGAGTGACAAGAAGTGGTCTTGACTTTGGCCAACAAACCATAACTTGGACAAGACACCGATATAGAACAAAACTCTCGTGATTCAAACACCTCTTCGACGGACAAACGGCTTGACTTTGGCCAACAACCCAATGCCAGTCTCGGATCTTGAGTAAGAATCACTCAATGGAAGGAAAAACACATGATATTTGATGAGGGTTTTTCGCGTGCAAATTGGCTACCAATTTATTATCTTTGTTAAGGTCTCATCATCATACACCCTTAAACATGCATTCTAAATACATAATAAAGGGCATATGAAAATAAATAATAATGATGTGCGGATGGATACTTAACATATTGATCATAGATCAAATCTCTCCCTTTCTCTCAAACTAGCACTTGTATTACTTCTACTTGTTACACTACACTTCTAAAGAAACCTCATTTACATTTAGGGGAATAGGTGAGAAGAGAATACAAAGAGAATAGAGGTGATAAGGCTGGACACGCAGGTCCAATTTAATAAATCGAATTTATTACAATAATTCCAAAATTGCCCCCACCCGACTAATATTCATCTGATATACATTATTCATTCATCACAACCATGTATTCACACAAGCATGTTATCAATCAATCTAATCAAATTAATTAATCTGATAATTAGTGATCATCCAATGTTCAAACAACGATTTGATTTTGTGCGAGTCAAACTCGTTTTGCGAATAAGTACTCAAAGTACGAATTCTCGAATTAAATAAACTACAACATTAAATCCAATTTAATATGTATTTAATACTAATTCACTTTCAATTCCAAATTAAATATTACACTCTATTAATAAACCTTTTACGACTTAAATTCCAAATTTAATCGTAACGCGTCTCAAAGACCGATTAATCTCCAACGTCAATTCAATTAAAGTCTAATGGGCTTTTAATTGATTTCTTAAGGCGTGGACTTTTGGTCAACTCGGGTCAAACCGAATAACCAAAATCCAATCCGGGATTTACCCCATAAGCCCATAAATCAATCTTGGCCCATTAGGCCCAATTAAACTTTAAAGGTTCATTAAGTCGCATTTGGGCTTAACGGAAGTGGTTTTGGGCCCAATTGGATCCAATCCAATTTGCCTAAATCCAACTTTGTAAAACAAAGCCCAATAAGCCTATTTACAACTTTAAAAGCCCAAATCCAATTTTAAGGCCCAAATAATTAAATTACCAAATTCCAATTTCCAATTTAATTAACCTAAA
The DNA here is from genome assembly GCA_019454045.1 of Zanthoxylum bungeanum. Classification (NCBI taxonomy): domain Eukaryota; kingdom Viridiplantae; phylum Streptophyta; class Magnoliopsida; order Sapindales; family Rutaceae; genus Zanthoxylum; species Zanthoxylum bungeanum. Next base: position 24,144 of record SKCR01026052.1, on the reverse strand, counting down.
GTGTATATCATGATTAATCACCTAAATCATATTTCCAAAACATTAAATTAGTCCAATAAATCATGCTTTTATCATCATCACATGTCCAACATACTTTGATGAAAAATCAAACCATTTACATGCTAAAAGTGTCTCGGCCAAAGAGAGACTTTTTATCCGATTCGAATTCAATCCAATTAATTTCACAATCGATATTAAGTCCTCATCCCGAATGATTTCCAACACATCCAATGAATTAAAAAATCAAAATTCCAAGACATTCTAGGGCATATCCAATTCGGCCATCATAAGGAATTTGAGGATTTTTGTTCAATTCAAAATTCAATCCAATTAATTTCAAATTAACATCATCCTACATGATTCTAACTCATCTAATGAATCAAAAAAAAAAATTCCAAGAATTCCAAATTCACTATACATTCGGCAAGCTCCAAAAATTGGGAAAATTGATCCAATCAAACTTCAATGAAACATCATTTAAACATGCTCAATCAAACAATTTAACTAAATCATGCTCAAAATCAATTTACCCAATTTTAAGCCCTAAAAGTTTCATGCTTGAACCTAGGCTCTTGATGCCATTGTTGGTTTAAATCTAGGTCCCAAGATCATCAAACAAGCATGAAATATGTGTGAAAACAAATCGAAGAAGTTGCGGAATACTAACATTGATCGGTTGAGACGAAATGACGAAATAAAACTTCAAAAATGCTCACTGGTTTAGGCGCCCACTACAGTAGATTTTTGTCCAAGAATTTCAGTTTTACTTCATGAATTTGAGCCTCGAATTTGCGTCAAACGATTCCCGGCTCGTGGGTGAGTTTCCCTAACACCTTCGTATAACTCTCGGTGTGCTAGCACTTAGCAATATTGCCACAAAACTTGCCAAAAATTGCTTCCATTTTCGACCAAAAACAGAACCAGTTCACTGCCCTTTGGGGCGTGAACATAAGGAAAAGAAAGAGAAGAGATTATGAGTGTTAGAGGTTATCTAAATGGTAAATCATTTAGTTTATTATTTTCCAAATAATAAATGATTTTCCATTTAATTTGCTTTCAAAAATTCAAATTAAATTAACCTTAATAGCTTGAGTGTTCCACACTCCAACATCACAAATCCATCAAGTCATATCAAGTCTTTCAAGTTGTCAAGTCACATCACTCAAAGTGATAGGTGATTTGACGCTTGAAACGACTAGCAATTTGACGCTTGATGCGACTAATGATTTGACGCTTGATTTGATTTACGTGCTGCACTCGAATTCGAAATGTGAATGCGCTTGTAAATAATCTCGGGCTCGGGTTCGTTAATTCTAAATTAACGATTTATCGTTGCGTCATAATTAAATCTAATTTAATTAAATAATCAGCCAAGCATAATTACTATTCACGTCACCAATGAATTAATTCTAAATTAATTCGTTCGCCCGAATTAAAATCTAATTTTAATTCCGTGTCGAAATCCAATTTCGTTTAATATATCAATATATTAATTTACCGATTATTTCAAATTAATCGTTATCTCTCTTTTATTGATATTTTATCCTAGATAAATATGTCCGAAATAATCCCAGATTAATTTTCTCTCTCTCTAATTAATCCCAGATTAATTAAAGTGCGAGTCATACATCATTAATCATGGGAAGAGACCCATGAGATCCCCCGGATATGTTGGTATAAATACGGTCGTCGGACTATCCGAACACGTAAGTACCAAGTACTACGTTTTACCGATTTACAAGACAAGGTTGGCTTCTAGCAAAGCGTCATGCCTACCCAATTCTCCGAAAATATCCTTACAGGAATAAAAGGATCTGTATCAGGCGTAGTAAATAGCGTATCATGCATATCGGTCTAGTGTCGGATGGTCACGTGCTATGCCTGGGGCTGGAGTTGTGTCTGCCCCGTACGAAGCACATGTCGGATGTCTGGTAACTAGTCTCTATAATCGGATATACATGGCCTAGTCATAATATCTCGATGCCGCGCAGCACTTAAGAGCACTAATACCGTATCCTGCGTGACATCATCTCCACTATGACTAGAGTGATACTTCCGTCTTGACATCACACCCAATACTCTACGATTCTCAATATACCCAGTATCGGCGTACACAGAACTGGTTAAAGCCCTGGACGACCTCAACCAAAGTATATTGATTGTCGTAAGCATTAGCGGTGCAAGTCTCAGGTTAAGACCAAATACACCTACCCTGATGTCGGACTCCCATAGACACATAGTCAAACTACCAATGGGATTTCGAGGGGGTCTATCCAGAGCGAAGCTGTTTTCCGTACCATCAGTGAAACACAACCTCCTACCGCACTTGCATAAGTATCCAACACTTAAATATATAAGAACTATGTCGTTGTGTCCTCACAATGTGCACAAGTGCGGTACTAGTCTTTTACGTATTTTTCGATGTCCAATCTCGATAATACTCTGACTAGGGATATTTAATGATTTATCCTTCGTTGATTGATACTATCTCATATCATTCTCAATCAAGGAACAAATCATAAGGACCTCTCATCATTTATATATCTAGGTGATCTAATCACAAATGATAAGAGTGCAATCTCCTATGTGACATAGTTAATTTATACAACAACACCATGATCTGTACAAATAGTGACGCTATGGGTCATAACTATCCAACACTAGAAAGCTATTTGGACTCTCCCAGAGCACGTACATTGAACAAAGTGTTGAAGTGATTCAACATGGATAGTACAAGAGGGGACTGTTGATAGTGTCACATGGGTCACTCTATTTAAGGACATATGTCCTAAAACTCAAGATGAGAGAGAAAACATGATTCGGATCCTATTCGCTTCGGCAGTCGAATCGATCATGTATGACATGATATGTACGCGACCTGATGTCTCGTATGTTTTGAGCATATGTAGTCGCTATCAGGCCGATCCAAGTGATGGTCACTAGATGGCGGTTAAGAATATCCTTAAGTGCCTTCTTAATCTATGGAGATGGATAACTTGAGGTAACTGGGTATACCGACGCAAGTTTCCAAACTGATAAAGACGACTCTAAGTCACAATCTAAGTATGTATTTTATTTGAACAGCAGAGCAGTTAGCTGGAAATCTTCCAAGTAAGAGACTGTTGCCAATTCACAACAGAAGCGGAGTACATTGCTGCAGCTGAAGCAGCAAAAGAGGCAGTTTTGATCCGTAAATTCCTAATTGGATTAGGAGTAGTTTCGTTAGCAGCTGAGCCTGTTCCATTATATTATGACAATAACGGGGCTATAACACAGGCTAAGGAGCCGCGTTCTCATCAACGATCCAAGCATGTTCTTCGATGTTTCCATCTGATTCGTGAGATCATACATCGTGGCGATGTGAAGATCGAGAAGGTCGCATCAGATGACAACATTACAGATCCACTGACGAAAGCTATTTCACAGTAAAAGTTTGAGCGACATGTACATAATTCAGGTGTTAGATGCTTGAGTGACTGGCTATAGGCCAAGTGGGAGATTGTTAGACAATTATGACCCATAGCGTCACTATTTATAAAAGACATTATGGTTTTTATACAAATTAACTATGCGCCTATGGAAATTGCTATTTTATCATTTTGTAATTGGATTACTTAAACATAAAGTGATAAAAGTCCTTATGATTAGTTCCAGATTATAAAATATGAGACAGTATCAATCCACTAAGGTTTAATCATTAAATATCCCTAGTCATAGTATTATCGAGACTGGACATCGATAATGCGTAATAGACTAGTATTGTACTTATGCGCATTATGGGAGCATAACGGCATAGGTCTCATATATTTAAGTATTGGATGTTTATGCAAGTGTGATAGGAGGTTGTGTTTACCAATGGTATGGAAACAGCTTCGCTCCGGATAGACCCCACGGAATCCCATTGGTTGTATGACAATGTGTCTATGGGAATCCAATTCAGGGTATGTGTATTTGGTCTTAACTTGCGAATTAGCTAATACTTGCGACAATCATTACGCTTTAGTTTTGGTCGTCCGGGACTTTAACAGGTTCTGTGTACGCCTCTTTTGGGCTTATTAAGAATCGTAGAGTATTGGATGTGATGTCAAGATGGAAGTATCACTTCGGTCATATGAAGATGATGATCACACAGAGATACACAACTGGTACTCTAATGTGTTGCAAGGCAATATTTAATCTGAGATTAAATGTGTTCAGAAGAGAGAGAGTATGATTAATTTGGAATTAATCGATAAAATAAATTTAATAGTTAAATTTGATTTTTCTATTTAATTTATTGATATGGACTAAAATTAATATATCGGATATATTAATTGGAATTAGATTTCAATGCTAAATTAAAGTTGGACACATTTAAATTGGAATTAGAATTAATTCATAAGCGACAATTGTAATAAATTTACGAGGCGTCATTATTTAATTAAATTAGATTTAATTATTTAGCGACGAAAATTCATTTAATCGGATTGAACGGATTCGAGCCGCGGAAAACATTTGTAGAAACCGTTTGAATTTTGAATTCAAAAGTGGGGCCCACTTCAAATGTGGTAGTTGGGAGAGTGGTTGGCATTTATGTCAAACCACCTACTTTCCAACCACCTAGAAATGGTTTTGGTGAAACCATTTACCCAACCACCTTGTTTGAGTGAAAATGGTAAATTGGTTTTACCAAAAGTCATCTCTGTCTCTCATTTGGTAACACAACTCACAACACAAACCCTAGAGAACCTCTCCATGGGAGTGAGCTTCTCCTTATTGTCTCTTTGATTTTGTGGCAAAATCATTCAAAGCTAGCACTTCAAAGATCAAAAAAGGTGATAGGGAAACAACTTAAAGCTTGGAATCAACATTCAAAGATTGTATCTTGGAGATCTCTTCTCAAAATTTTAAATTCCAATCCGTTCATTGTAAATATATTCCGTAACTTATAATGATCTTAATCACACACATTTATGCTTATTATATCATTGGCATGTTCTAGGAACACTAATAATTATACCATCAGACGGAGAAGAGCTGATCATGCCAGGTATGTCTGAACTTCTGGTAGAAATGATTAACCATCCTGATGCTTTTATTGCTTTACCATGAGGCTTGGGTACGATGGAGGAAATTTTTACAATACTATCTTGGGTGAACTTGAACGTACATCAGAAACTGCTTGGACTGTTCAACACTGATGGATTTTATGATTTTCATTGTGTGTTTCTTGATGATGCCCAGAGAAATGGGTTGTGCCAAAACCTATAAAAGAACTCATTTTTACTGCCAGAACTGCTGCAGCTCTAATTGACCAAATCTTAGCCTTTGAACCACAAATTGACCCTATCCTTTCCAAGATAAACTGGTCCGACAATGATCATGGTAAGAAGTGTCAGATAAATCTGGATCTTAATCTTTAATTTTTCATTAAAATGTAGAATTTCAGCTAACCAGATACTGTTTCTAAACTCTTTCTCTACTTTTTACGACATTGGGGACGATATCTCATTTAGGTTTGGGGGAGGGGAATAGTTAATTAGTATCTTGATTTTATTGCGTTATTTTTAGTCTAAAATCTTTGAAAAAAATTCAAAAAATTTTACCAAAAAAAATAATATTTTATGTTTTATGTTTTTAATTTGATTAATCGGGTGAAATTGGTGTGGCATAGCTGTGTAAGGAATTTCCATTCCTGAGACGTATCTCAACCTATTTCAGAACAAGTTAATTTTGATTTATTTCCTTTTAAATTATCTAATCTGTGAATTCTCTAAAAAACTGTCTGAAATGGATCTTCATATGCTCAATTGACAGGTATTATCAACATACATGGTAACATAAGATATGAGATGTAATTGAAAAGTTTGTAATATTCAGTGCTCTAGTTTAATTGGAGAAAGCATCTAAAAAAATTACTTGAAAAAATGTGTGAATTCTGATATAACTTTAGAACAAAAATATTACTCACTTATTAATTACACTTGTGACTATTGTGGGTAAAAATGAGTTGATTAATATTTTGTTTGCTATGTGTATGGAGAATGATACAAATAATCAGAGAATTTACTTATTCGGTAATTTAAAAAGAAAGAAAACAACTCTAAACTTGGATAAGAAGTTTCACCTGTTTAATCACTAACTTTTTATTCTCTTTTCTCTTGTCTTTTTTCTTTTGTGTGCATTAGTTTTACAATCATTTTACTTTTGTAAAATGTTTGTGGATATTTTTGCTGTAAGCCTTCACGAGACTACAACTCGTCCACTAGGGACAACTGGGGGTTTAAAGACTTGTTGCATATGCTAAATGCAACCGTGATGCGTGGTCAATGTATCATTATTTCCCACTCAGTTGACCTAATATTTTGTATAGTTTCTCAATTTTTGTGAATACTTTGATGTGTTTTGTAGTATTTTGTAGATAAATAAAGTTTCCAGACTCACTGGAGGTGATTTGGGGCCAAAACAGTGAAAAATAGACAAAAATGGCCAAATTGTCATTTGGGCGTCGTGACCGCTAACGTGCGCCGGAGTCTGCTAATGTGCGTCGGATACGTGTTATCATCATAGAAGTTTGTTAAAAATGTGATGCGCCACATTTCAGAATTTGAGAAGTTTTCTAAAATACGCCTTGCTAACGTGCGCCTGCCACGTGTCAACATCACAACTAACTTGCTAACGTGCACCGTGCCACGTGTCACCATCACATGCTGCCGACAATTATCATCGCCACGTCAGAACAATTATTGAGTAATAATTCAGCCATGCCACTTGTCACCATCTCAGCCAAAGACGCCCACCACGTGTCGCCATCTCCGGGTTATGCGTCGCAAATCACGGCTTGTCACGACGCGCATGATCAAAAAATATCTATAAATTGAGACTGAATTTTCAGTTCCTTAAGAATACTAGAGGATTGTATCTTGTGTGTTTATTTACGGCTTTCATTAATTAATTTCCGCTTTTCACTTTCTTTTCTTTCCTTTCCATACATTACTTTCTGCAATTACTTTTCTGCACAGTACTTTCCTTTCTTTACTTTCCAGCAATTTACTTTTCAGTAATGAGGAGGTAACTCCCCCCTGCTGGGGTAAAAGGTAAAGCTTTTATTACTAATATTTAGATTAATCTCCCTTAATTGTAAAATAAAAACTAATTAAAACGTGACTTAATGAGAATACTGTTATATTGATCGGCTGGTAAATATTAAAATTGGTTTTAACCTGAATAAACTGGATATCGCCTGGTTGGTCGGTTGGTAATTAATTATTAATTTGACTTAATCAGGTTACCTTCTATATGGCAGGTTGGTAATATCACGCAAAGTTAATATATTATCTTAAGGGAGATATCTAAAATAGTAGTGATAAAAGTGGATTATTTTACTCCAACATTTTCTTTTGTTGTACTTTTACATTTCACTTTTCAGCATTTACTTTTACGCATTATCTTTTTTGCATTTACTTTTCAGTATTTACTTTATGTCTTTTTATTTTATTTAAATTTTTAATAGCCGTATATATGTGTCGTAATTAAGCCTATTATCTGGGGTTGTGAAGAAGTCCAATATCACCGGTTTATAAGGGGTTATTTTATAGTTTGGGTAATATAAAGATTTATTTATTAAGTCTTAAGCTTAATACTTCTTGTTAACTGGCTACTAATAAGATTGATCAGGTAAACTTAAAATAAACTTGACAAAAGAATTTTAGGTTTCATCCTTAGACTTAATAGCCCACAATCTTCATTGAGGATAGATAACCCTTTAATAGATTTCCTTACAGGATAGACATATACCTGTCGGGCGGGGATAACCACAATTGGAATTTAATCTTAATGAATTCAGGTACTTGGTTGACATAAGCATGTGGTTTAATTGGGTTACACTGGGTATTCGCATCTGACCATCAACAGAGGCTTTTACAGAATTTCGTGTTCCAGGTCAGTAAACTAATATATTACACAAACGTAAAATAACCACTTCATCTTTTAAAAGATATTAGAAAGATTCACAACCCTGAATAGTTTGTTAATATTGAATTTTCCTCAATCTACTTTCGCGCTATTTCTTTTACTTTTTTTAATTTTAAAGTCACCATCGAATCAAACAATCAATCCATACCTGTAAAAATTTGGCTTCATAAATTAATAGCTTAGGTTTTAAGTCCTCGTGGGATCGATACTTTTTATACTACTTGAACGATACGTACACTTGAGTTATACGTGTGTGATTACGCACTGGTCAATGGTTCATTGAGAAACCATTGGAATCATATATTTCAGTATACGACATGTATCGGTCTCAACGGGTTTACTTTACTGACCAAGTAGTGTAAACATTGACCAGGAACTGTCTGAGAATGACAACGTCATGATACAACCCAATGTCATTTGCGACGCTTTTGCAACTGCATCATGACTAATCATTCTAAGGTTAATTATATCTTTACCATATAAGAAGATATATTATATTATAGAAACTGCTTATTTATTCATGATAAAATATTTACAATAGTATTTATAAAGAAATACAACCGGGAATTGGCGCTCTGAGCACCAACTCCAACAATATTCACCCATCAGCTATCAGAATAACATGACAAGAAAAATGAACAGGCAATTCAATATGCAATTCCATGAAAATAGTAAACAAAAGAGAAAAATGGCCAAGCTTAAAGCTTACCGTGATGACGATACAGAGAGTGAACTAGTAGCGATGATCCAGATCTGCTTCACGAGTTTTGAGAGAGAGAGAGAGAGTTGTTTCACAAGTTACAATAGTTTTGTGATAGATTTAACTCGTGATTGATAATATTTTATCATAAGTCCGTTACAGACCTTTGTGACATATAATATTCTGTCTTCAGTCTGTTAAAAATTTCATGACATAAAATATTTTATCATCAGTTTATCTAAATATGTGATATAAGGATTTTTTCCCATAAACTGTCACGAATTATCTATTAAGGTAGGCATATTTTCACATTGTTTGCGCAGGTTTTACGCGTGCAAAGAAAAAGAGCGTGTAAGGTTCAAACCTTCTGAGACAAAGTCCCAGCAAGGGGTGTATTGAATTAAGTGAATAAGCCTTCAAGGGGCACAAGCACACAAGTTACAGTCCTAAATTACAAGCTAAGAAATAAAAAGATAAAATATGCTCGATTGAGTCTTCATTTTTCTGTCCTCTTTTCCTCTTGGGATGGGCGGGCTTTTATAGTGCCGCTTGATAACTGATTTAAGCAGTTCCATCATCTTTTCCTGCAGTTCTGAGTGGTGTTTATAACTGCTGGGTCGTGTGCCTTAACTGCCTGATCGTGGAGGGACAACCGCTCAACTGCTTTGGTGATGAAGATAACTATATCGCACGTTTTCGTCTTGGTGATTGGCTCGATCGCTCTGAGTCCTTTATCATTCTTCGCCTTTTGCCCTCTTTCTTTTCGCACCTCCTCTCGTTCTAGGACGAATTCGTCCTGCGGGGATTTTATCGGCCAATAGTTGTCCCCCAAATTTACCTCAATTGAACTGAGAGGAACTATCGAGGGGAATTTCATCTATTGTTATGGTTCGCTCTTCCTTCACTCCTGGTTGGATAATCACGACTATTGCTATAGATGCTCTTCATTCCCGCTTGACCAACTATCTGGTTCTCTCCTTCTGGAAAAAAACATCACCGTGGGGGAGATTGAGGCGATCTTTGCCGGTCATTGCTTCCCCCGTCGTGACCCTTGTTGACCAGCCCATCGTATAGCTAGTCCCTCAGTCCAGAGAACCCGTACTCCCACGTAAGTAGCATGCCCCGAGTGGATAAGCTTAAGCAAGCCATTGCTAATGAGCGTGACCTACTCACCACCTGAGGAATGCAGTACCTTCCGCACCGAGGTTCTCGGACAATTGTCGCTAACGGACATAGTCCATCCACATCCTTACATTTCATTTTACACCTTACTCCGTGTGGATGGCCGTTAGCGCACCTTTTTACATTCCATTTCACACCTTATCCCATAGGAACCCTCACTTTTGGTGGCCTAAATTTCATTACCTTCCACGATCTTCTTTTCTTCATTTTTGAGATTCTCCTTGATTTGGTGGTGGTGTGAGGCAGGTCAGTCTTTAAATAGATGGTGAGCAGCTTTTTCTCTTCCTGTTGCGCATGTTTCCAATGTGCCCATTGCTCTTCCTGTTGCGCATGTTTCCAACACGGGTACTATTGGCACATGAAGGGTCTTTCCATGCGTTACGCGATCAGTTGGAGGTCTTCTGCCCAAGGTCTGTATCAGCCCAAAGCGAGCCTGTGGCCCGACTATCCTGTCACATCAGTTTTGTCTCCATTACCAGTGTCAATAATGCCGATAGCTATCATTGGCCGATTCTGTAGGCCGAAGGTAAGGCCTTGAGCTTGGCCGAATGGATTAAGACCGCATTTGTGAATTAGGGCGAGGGAGGGGACGAGCCTTTCGTCCTAATTTGTTACGCCGCCCTTTGGAGTTTCATTGAAACCATCTATCAATCTGCAATAAATGCGTGACCCTTTCTCCCACGTTTCATCATGAGGCCTATTCAGTAGCCGTTTCAGTGTCGCTTCGGTGTTCCCTTTCCTAGCACGTCACTCGCAGCAAATCGCGTTTGAACACCTATCTAGGGCAAATTTCATCCCTTTCTATTTCCCATTTCCCCCCATTTCGCCCACCTGTCATTTGTTTGGCTATAAGGTTTCATTTTTTCTCCGTTTTCAAACTTCGCTCTCTTTCTTTTACAACTTTGCCTGCCTTCGTGATTTCGAACTATTAGCCCCCTATGGCTTCTTCTTCTTCAGTCCCCAAAACCGATGCTTCGACTTCCGTCGATTATCAGGCGGCGTTAGAGTCTGATTCAGTGGGCGTTTTCGGCGTTCATACCCTGAATGAAGAGGTCGCCCAGTGCACCCTTGGTCCTATGTTTACAGACACCGAAGCCATTGCAACAAACCCGTTGGCTCAGCAATTTCCTGCTTCTTCCAGCATTCTATTTTCTAAGCCGCTAAATCTTTCTGCCCTCTCTTATGCCCACCCAATTCAGACTTGGCCTAGACCCGACATCACTTTTGAAGCCTGGTATAAACGTATGCTATCGCATGAGGATACCGGTCCTTCTTGGATAAGCACCGCCTCCTTCCCCTTATCGAGCTTTCCTTGAACCTGCCGGCTTTTGATCGCAGCCTATTCCCTATCTCTTTACTTTTCTGGTCATCTGATTATAACGTGTTTGTCTTTCCCATCGGGCCATTCACGATGTTAATGCCTTAACTGGGTTGTCACCCTTGGAGCGACCATATCGGCCTCTACATTGTTTCACTTCCCTCCCCCTAAGATGGACCCTTCTTCTTTGTCATCGTATTCCTCTCTTCTCCGTGCCTATTCGAAGACGGTGGGGTCAGTTTCTCTGTTGGAACGACAACATTTCTTCATTACTGGCTGTGTAAGTATATCATTTGCACACCCAGCCAGAAACCCACGGCGGGTTATCTCCCCTATCTCTTCTGACCTTGCGAATGGTCGTCGCCTAGATTGGCCTCCTTTTCCTTGCTGCCACGTACAGGGGTTTGGCCCATCCTCCAAAAACAGCTTCGCTCCGGGTCCTCAGCCATCGCTTCTGGCCCTCTATGGATTGTCCAGCTTTGGCTGAAAGCATATTTTCCTTTTTTTCGGCACAATTGAGCCGACTTGCTCTTACTCATGCGCCGGTCTTCATTACGCCCACTTCGACAATCTTCTGTTTCCCCTCACGCCACTTTTGCCTACTTTTATACTCTTTCCCATGTCCCTTCGTTTTTTTCCTTTTTCAACGTCGAATAGTCCGTCCTTCACCCTTGATTCTCTCCCCTTTCTGAAACGGAAGAGACGACCCTTCGCATATGGCGTAAATTTTTGTGTGGCCGCGAATTGGCTCATGATATTTTGACATGAGCCAATGGTAAGGCCGGGGCAGAAGAATATTCACCCAATTTTATAGCTCGTCAGTTCGGCCCTGTCCAAGGAAGGCCTCTTGCCTTTTTCCATTCGTATTCTGCGTCATCAGACCGTTTCAAGGTCTTTTTGGTCTCAGAGGTTGAGGACTCTAAGGAAGAGACTCGATCCTTACTGGCTTCTTTCGCCGTAGCTTCTTTCAGTCCTTGTACATCCGTTCACCCCTATTTTGACCGTTTCTGGCCAACGGCCCGTGAACGATTTTTCTCCCTGCCTTCGGTGAAGGTGTATTCCTCTCTTTCCTTGCATCCCAAGCCATCTGAGTCGCCGGGGTCAAAGAAAACTGCCGAGGCCTCTAAGTCAAAGAAGACAAAGCCCGTCAAAAGGAAGCAGCCTTCCCCAAGCCAAAGTTCTGACTCGGACGTTCCTCTGGTTCGTCGTTCTAAGGTATAAGTTTGAAATTTGCCCTTTCTCATTTCTATGACGCATTGCGGTATACTGATGCTAGTATTGTATGATTTGACGCAGGCCTTGAAAATTGATTCGCCTTCGTTCCCTACAGCACGTGGGACGACACCAACCCCAGAGGTCGAAACTCCTGTGGACGGCAATGTGAGCGAGGAACTCGCGAGGGAGTCGATGATTGAACTTCCTTCTGATGATGAACGCGCGGGCGAAAGACCGAGCGTAGATCCGTTCTTAGGAGAGGGGAGTACAAGTGGAGCTGTCCCCCAACACTCGATGCCGGAGGCCGTGTCCCCCAGTGTTCTTGGGCATGCGGCGTCGTCCTTAGCCCAGCCATCAGCCTCGGCCCCTCTACCTCCTTCTCCTCAAAGGTCCGCTCAAATTGAGGAACCTGAGCTTAGGCAACCATCGCTTTCAGCCCTCGTGGTCGTTCCATCAGTGGCACCGACAGTTCAAATACCAATCATTGTTGAACAAGTATTTTCTCCTTGGGCCGAACCCCAAATATATCGTCGACTTCGCCTCCTCAGTCGATTTCTTCTGCGCAGTAATTAGTTGTTATCCCCCAGCGTTCGCTGTCCCCCGAGCAAGGACCGGTGCAACCCGCAGCTGGAACATCTGACTTACAAGCTCATCAACCTTCTAGTTCTGCTTCTAGGATGGTGAGTCACTTTTCCCTTCTTGCGTTATGATCTTAACCTGTTTTGCTAACTCTTTCCTTATGTGTAGGCGCCTGATCAATTGCTACAATCGGTCCAGCGTCTTCTGGATCATCTTGGAGAAGTGACCTCCGCTTCTTATCGCACATCAACACCCCTAACTGGTGCGGGCTCAGACTTGGAGAGTCTTCGGGAGGTTCTTCGTCAGTATGCTTCTTTTAATGTGATGGATATTCGCCAAGCTGTTCAGCCCCAAAACATGCATCAATTGGGCCGGTGTTCCTCCGAGTTAAGCCGACTACTGGCTTTTCCTTCATCGTCCGTATCTATTGACGACCGTCTTTTTCTCCAAGAGATGTAAGAGGAAATAACGAACCTACTCTCCCGGCATCGTGTAATTCATAGCCAGAGGATTGGGCTCCGCTCCACTTTGGTGAAACGAGAAGAGCTCCGTGAATCTTTTGGAAAGCTACAACAGGCCTTGGAGGAGATCACAGAAGAGATGGTGACTGAAGAATCAATCTTCATGGACCTGGAGCAGCAGTTGAAAGAGCTTCAACGTCGTTTGGACGAAAGTCAGATGAGGAGAGAGGCGAAGGAGAGAGCCGTCATTGCTCAAATGGAGGAGGTGGAACGGTCGATGGGCGAATTTAAGGGGTTGGCCTGTATTGACTTCGAGAAGGAGTTGGCCGATTTGGATGCAGCGAGCGCGACTGTACAGGAAGACTGGGGCCTGACAAGGGAGACGCTTTCAGCCATTAAGGACCAGCCTGGGGGTTTTAGGCAATTTTCGGGCCAAGGATGATGTAATTGAGGACGTTATATCGTCCATTTTGTAATCTAGGACGTTCTCGTCCATTATTAATGTGAAATTCTTATTGTTTTTTCTTGAATTTTTTCGTGCACCCATAACGAGGGAACATATTTCTTTAAATACTTCCCGTTTATCGCTCTTATATGCACCCGTCCTTTTAAATCTTACAAATGATAGGACCCCATGTGGTAACACGCTTCTACTATAAATGGTCCTTCCCAGTTGGGCGACCACTTGCCATATGCTGGTTCCTTAGATCCAACTGGCAATATTGTCTTCCATACTATTTCGCCCTTCTCGAAGGACTTGGCCACTACCTTGCGATTATACTCTTTGGCTATCTTTTTCTTCTGCGCTTCTAGGCGGTTGAGCGTATCGCACCTAATATCGTCCAATTCCAGCAAATTCTGGATCATCGCCTCGTTGTAATCTCTTTCGTTAGTTTCTCCTACAACATTACCCTAGTGGACTCAATGTTCATTTCCACAGGGAGCACAGATTCTTGCCTATACACCAACTGGAAAGGTGTCACCGGCGTGCTTGTACGCGGTGAAGTCCTGTAAGCCCATAAAGCTTGACTCAAGTATTCGTCCCATCGTCTAGCATTATCCGTCACCATCTTTCGAATAAATCCTTTGAGGGTTTTGTTGGATGATTTGGCTTGACCATTTGACTGAGGGTAATATGGAGTGGCATTCACCAGCCGAATCCCATACTCGGCTAAGAAGTCTTTTACTTTTTCACCGTTTAATGAGGTACCATGGTCTACCATGATTGTTTGTGGTATACCAAACCGGTGAATTATATGTTCCTTTATGAACTTGACTATCTGCTCTTGTGAGATCTCTACAACTGGAATAGCCTCTACCCACTTGGTAAAGAAGTCAGTGGCAACAACGATAAAGGTGTGTCTTTTGCTTGAAGCAGGATAAATCTTCCCTATCAAGTCTATCGCCCACCCAATAAACGGCCAGAGTTTAATGACTGAGACCATTTCAATCGCAGGGGCCCTTTGGAGAGGTCCATGCTTTTGGCACGCTATGCACCCTCTAGCGTACGAGTTACACGATTCCCCTATCTTCGGCCAATAATAGCCGCTTCGTATGATCAACCATCTCATCTTGATTCCCGCTTGGTGAGCCCCACATACGCCTTCGTGTATTTCAGCCATGATAGTTTTAGATTCTGATGGTCCTACACACTTCAATAATAATCCATCTTGTCGTTTTTTATAGAGCACATCCCCTGACATTACATAGTTCAAGGCTTTAAGCTTCACCCTTCGGTCTTTTCCTAGTTCATGCTGTGTTAAGAACGCCCTGATTTCGTCTCTCCAATCGTCCTCTGTGTCAAGAGCCATGACGTCTTTTTCTGGGCTCTTCTCATGAGGGCTGGTTCGATTTCTTCGCTTCTGTACGCCCCACTAATGTTGGTTTGTTTATACCGGAAGCCGCCTGGGCTAAGTTGTTGGTCGATTCATTCTTTGTCCTTAGAATGTATTCCAAATCAGCATGATCAAACTGTTCTATTAGTTTTTTGGCTATGTCTAATAATGCCACGACCGACGGGCTTTGGCACTTATAAATCCCCATTACTTGTTGGATTACCAGCTGCGAGTCTCCCTTGATAGACACATGGGTTACTCCCATGTCGAGGAGTGTTTCCAACCTCAGTATCAAGGCTTCATATTCTGCTGGGTTATTGGTGCAGTATTCGTTCAATTTGGCTAAAAACTGGAAGGGCTCTCCCAATGGGCTGACTAAGACAACCCCTATTCCAGCCTTCTCTGCCGTGCTGGATCCGTCGAAATACATCGTCCATGGTTTTAGACTGCATTAGTTCAAATCCAGTTCTCTTTCTCTCTCTAGTTATACTTAGGCATGGATGGTCGGCCAGAAAATCGGCCAAAGCTTGATTCTTGACAGCCTTTTGGGGTTCGTGCCGTATATCAAATTCTGAGAGCGACAGAGACCAGAAACCAACCCTTTGATGCAAAATAGGACGAGAAAACATGTACTTTATTATATTGATTTTTGTGATCAAATATACAATGTTCGGCCTAAGATAGGCATGTAGCTTAGTACATGTAAAATATAAAGCCAAACATAACTTCTCCATGGGAGAGTAACTACATTCATAAGTCAGCAATTGCCTGCTGATGTAATAAATGGCTCTTTCAACATTTATGTCATTGTCCTGCGCGATCATACCGGCTATGGACTGCTCCTCAGCTGCTATGTACAACTTTATTGGTTTTCCTGATACTGGAGGCGCCATTACCGGTGGCTGTGATAAATATCTTTTCAGACTGTCGAATGCTTGTTGGTGATCTTCGGTCCAGACGAATTCGTCCTCTCCCTTCAGCTTTAATAGGGAGGAGAATGCCCTGGTCTTTCCCTGCACAATTGGAGATAAATCGTCTTAGGAAATTGACCTGCTCTAGAAACCTTTGCAACTCTTTTTTGTTTTGGGGTGGCATGGCTTCAGTAATCGCCCGAGATTTATTGGTGTCAATCTCGATTCCCCGTTGGTGTACTAGAAAACCTAAGAAGTTTCATGCGCATACCCCAAAAGCACATTTGGCAGGGTTCAATTTAAGCTTGAACTTTCTCATTCGTTCAAAAGCCGACGCTAGATGGCTAAAATGCTCATCCGTAGTTACGAATTTAGCCACGATATCATCAACGTAGACTTCTAGGAATTTTCCGATCATGTCATGAAAGATGGAATTCATGGCTCGTTGATATGTGGCACCGGCATTCTTTAAGCCGAAAGGGCATTACTACCCATTCGTAGCATCCTAGAGACCCTGGGCATCTAAAATCCGTTTTATGCATGTCATCCTCAGTAATGTAAATTTGATTATAACCCACATACCCATCCATAAATGAGTATACTTGATACCCTGCCGTGGAATCCACTAGGGAATCGACCGTCGGCATTGGGTACTGGTCTTTTGGCGTTGCTAAGTTCAAGTTCCTGAAGTCTATACAAATCCTTATCTTCCCATTCTTTTTCCTGACTGGGATGAGGTTTGACAACCATTCTACATACCTGGTCGTTCTAATAAACTTTGCCTCTAACAATCGCTCGACCTCCTTTTTAACATCAGGCAAAACATTAGGCGCGAACCTCCGTGGAGGCTGCCTATGGGGCCTATGGTTTGATAGGATCGGCAGCCTATGTTCCACCAAGGCCTTATCTAGGCCGGGCATCTCATTATAATCCCATGCAAAACAATCTCTGTATTCTTGCAATAAACAGAGCAATTTTTCGTGTACCTACCTGGGACTCAATTCCCTGCTGACATAAGTTATGCGCTTATTGTATTCATCCCCCAGATTTACCTCTTCTAGAGCATCTTGTCCTCCTGAGAAGTTTGTCTTGCGTCGCCGTTCAGCGCGTATTCATCCTCCAGTGCGTCTTCTCCCTCTATCAGACAGTCCACCCCACACAGTTCTTTCACCCTATCCTCCAACTGGCTCGTCAGCAGCTTCCCTCTTAAAGCCGAAACAGCGGCCACCACCTCGTCCTCATTTTTTCATTCCAGAACGTAGGCCATTAAATTGGCCTTAGAGGCCACAAGGGCAGCTTGCTCTTTACTCTGGCCATGCTTCATTAATACCGACGAGTGTGGGCTCTCCGAAGACCACTTTGGTTGGTCTTGTTTCTGCGAACAGATCGTTTAACAATCCATCAGGGCATGGCTCATCATTCTGGGCTACAATGGTTGGGCTCTCTCCTTCTTCAGTTCAGAACTCTGGTTGGCCCGTAATTTCCCTCATACATATAATATTTTGCCGAGTTCGTGTCTGCGGTGAAGGGTCTGTTGTCACCGTGTACGATCTCCACTTCGTCCTTTTGGTTCCAGAAAACCAGGCACTGATGGAGGGATGATGGGATGCATCGGCTGCCGTGTATCCAGTCTCGCCTTAGAAGCATATTGTATGAGGTTGGCCCATTTATGACGAAAAACACCACTGTCTTCGTAGTGCTTCCTACCTGCAAGCCCAGTGGTATGACTCATTTCGCAATCGTCGCTCCTCCGTTAAAACTGGTGAGGACTACTTCTGTGGGGAGGAGGTCCTCCTCGGATTTGGCCAAACGCCCCAGCATCCTAACTAGAATTGCATTGATGGCTGCTCCGTTATCAATCAGTACTTTGGATATGGGGATACCATTGGCCTTCGCCTTCACGTACAACGGCCTTAGGTGTTTTGTCATCTGAGCTAGTGGCTTTGGGAAAATTACCTTCCCTGACATGCCAATTTCCATGGCTTGACCTCCCCCTTTGTTGGCTTGGGATGACTCGTCTTCCATATCCCACCGGGAAGATGGCAGTGTGGGAGGTATCTCCTGGGAGATGTGATTGATAGTCAGCCTTCTCTTCTCGTCCTTGGTGACAGCCCGCCTTACCTTAGGCATTCCATATAGAACGAGGAACGGGTATTGCCCTAGGTCTTCTCCCAGTGTTCCGACTGCTGGATTCCCGGCCTCATATAGTTCTTTCAGAAGCCGATTTTGCGAAATTCCTCATCTCCTAGCTTCCGTCCTAATGTCAATTTCCTCCTCTATATCCGTTAAGTCTTCCTCTTCGGCCTCTCGTCTTATAGCCTCTTAGTTTGTTATGGAGAGTGCCGCAAATTCGGCCTCATCTCCGTCATAAGTATTGTCACTCTGTTCAGCTTCCCCATTGTCATTTCCCCAGAATTCTCTGGGCAACAAGTAGTGATTTGCCACGACTGGTGGCATGCTGCCGAATTGGATGACAATAGGAGGCCCTTCATCATCGGTCCCGTCCCGTTTCTTTCCATGAAGCTTAGTGCACTCATCGACATTGGTCACTTTCTTTCTTTTCTCATCACGTGCCTTCTTATGGTTTTTTGACTTCTCTGTGGCATGAGGGCTATGGCCGGAGGCAGCCTTTGCCTTGTTCTGTTGGCGCATCAAACGGCCGTAGTTCCTTTGGTGCCTCCTCAGCTGTGTCCTTGTCATTTCATCTATGGGAGGATATTTTCCATCTGCCCGTCGCTCTGAGTTCGCCTGTTGTCCTGGGTATGACTTTCGGTATGAGTGCCACACGTTGGGCCGATGGTTCTTTGGCCGAAATGTCCTCACGTTTTGGATGAAGTTCGAATTTTCTCCATAGAACCTTGGCGCAAAGGTTCATGGCTGCCAGGACGATACTCTCTTTACAGACCTCTCACAAGTGTCTTCTAGTTCCCTCATCCATTCAATGTTGTTCTTACACCTCACTCAATGTTTTTCCTGTCCTTTCGTTCTGCAGGTTCCTTGATCCTCTCCAGCGCACTCGGGTGATGGCGGTGTTGTCTTTCGTCCAGCACTACCTTTACCCTCGGCTGGTTTATCCTGGTATGGACTGGATTGATCATATTTAACTCCGTCGATTTCGGGAAAGGATTGCTGTTTACTGCCATTTTCTTTTCGAACGTGATTCATTCGGATTCTATGGCATCCTGCAAAATATTGTGAAAAATAAAGAAATTGCTAGTTGTGTGAGACCATGCATTATGCCATTTGCAGTATCTTTTACTGTCGATTTGCTCGACTGTTGGCAACGTATGTCTGTCGCTCAAGCTGATTTGCTTATCTTTGTACAATTGGTCAAATATAGCTTCGACTTTAGTAATGTCGAAGGAGAATTTCCTGCTCTTTTTATCACTCGTTTCATTGGTTTGGGGTTCCGTCCACATTTTGTAGACGTAGGGTTTCCCTTTCACCAATTCGGCCAAACACAGATCAGCCGATTCAGCGTTCACTTCGCCCATCTCGTAGTCAATGTTTCTATAATACGTCCCTTTGCTCGAATTTTTCATCTGCTCATCTTCTCGTAATAATCGCTCATAGCGCACCACACTGGTAGTGAGTTAGGGCAAGTCCCTAAACTCACGATCCTGGAACTTCTTCTTCAGATCGAGATTCAGGCATCCTTGAGCGATTCTACGAACTCTTTTTCGGCAAAGGCACATAACATCTACCTCGGGCTACCTTAAACTGTTGTAGAAACGCCTCGGCCCATTCCCCTGGCAATTGTCTCAAATTTGCCAAATCAGCTAAGGCCACTTCAGATTCGGCCTTATAAAACTGCGCATGGAACAGTTGCTCCATTTGCTGCCAACTTCCTACTGAATTGGTAGGTAGGCTGACATACCAGAAGAAAGCCACTCCTGATAACGAACCATGAAACAACCTTAGTCTGTGGAATTCATTGACTTCCCCACACTGAAGGGTGAAACGTCCCATGTGCTCTATAGTGGAAACTTCTCCAGATCCCGTAAAGAGGGTAAAATTTGGTATCCTGTAGTTCCTTGGCCACGGATAAACCACATCGATCCAATCAGGGTAAGGCTTCCGATATCTAGGCCGAATTGGTCGTATGCCTAGACCGAATTGGTTTTGCAGGATTTCGGTCATTTGCTCCATTAGCATATCGTTGCCATTGAATGGCATCGCTATAGGGGGCGGTTGCGGCCCTCTCGGGGGTGGCACATAATCATGATTCTGTCCCTCGGAAATTTGGACACCCTGAGGCACCACGATTTCATGTTGAGCCATATTTGGCCCTTGGTGAACGCTTGGCCCTAATTGTGGGTCGTGCCCTCCAGGGCTCGTCCCTCCTCTGGGAACCATAGGGGTATTAGTTCCTTGTATGGGAACACCACTAGGACCAGCTTCCTGACTGCCTATTGTAGGGAAAGGCGTGGTCGACGGCAGCGCTGTTCCGCCGCTTACATATTTGGCCACCAAGTGTTTGGCCATATTTTCATAGTGCAAGTTACTAGTCGATACGAATTTGTCCACAACATGTGCATTTTGGAGCCTGACCTGTTCGATGGCATCCTCCTGCGTGAATTCGCCAATCAGTGTGCGCATCGCATTAGGGCTGAGCTCCCTCATTGGTTCGTACCGGCTGACATCTGCTAGACCCTCGAACTGACCCACTATGGCTGGAATATTGGGCTGGTTGGTTTGGTCCAGTCCACCTTCCTCCACGGTTGAGCCAGTTTGAGCGTTTCTTTTCGGAGGCATCTCCACTTTGTTACACCAATTCTCCCACTGTGGTCGCCAAAAACTGTTTGCGCAGGTTTTACGCGTGCAAGGAAAAAGAGCGTGTAAGGTTCAAACCTCCTGAGACAAAGTCTCAGCAATAGGTGTATTGAATTAAGTGAATAAGCCTCCAAGGGGCATAAGCACACAAGTTACAGTCCTAAATTACAAGCTAAGAAATAAAAAAATAAAATATGCTCGATTGAGTCTTCATTTTTCTATCCTCTTTTCCTCTTGGGATGGGCGGGCTTTTATAGTGCCGCTTGATAACCGATTTAAGCAGTTCCATCATCTTTTCCTGCAGTTCTGAGTGGTGTTTGTAACTGCTGGGTCGTGTGCCTTAACTGCCTGATCGTGGAGGGACAACCGCTCAACCGCTTTGGTGATGAAGATAACTGTATCACATGTTTTCGTCCTGGTGATTGGCTCGATCGCTCTGAGTCATTTATCATTCTTCGTCTATTGCCCTCTTTCTTTTCGCACCTCCTCTCGTTCTAGGACGAATTCGTCCTGCGGGGATTTTATCGGCCAACACACATAGTGTGTCATGCTCGCTTTGAATGACTTTTCAGAGCATTTGACATCTCACCATAAAAGTATAAGTGTCACACTTCAGTAAAAATTGCTTTTAAATGAACTCGAATGCAAATTTTAAATGGAAATGAAATAAGATTGTAACTGGACTAAATTTAAAACAAATGAAATATAAAATAGCTCAGTTATCACCTTTTGATATATGATGACCGTGTTCATCTGCCTCAAATTTTTTTATTGCGATATAATTCATATCCCATACCACATTAGCTCATTTACCACGTCGGCACACATACCTACCACGTCACCATTCTCATGGAATCTTATAAATTTCAATGAAAGCTTAATACATTCATATTTTTTAAAAGAATAAATAAGTGTTGAGAAATTCATCAAAAAAAAAAGGTATGTATATTTGCAATTGCAGACAGGCCATGTGTTGCGATACATTGATACATTAAAGTCGTCCTTATCTTAGCAAATATAATAATTAGCATTACAAAATTGATCAAAATTATTTAATTAACTAAAACATTACTGGTATCGATCCGTCACAGTCAAATACCTAAGTCCTAATACATTCATTAACACGTGTGACAACTTGAATACATAATAGGGTACCCATGTCACATTCCACTTTCACATTATTGCACTTCTTTTACATCACAGGTTACACTTGTTAACCTCTCATTAGTCGATCTTATAGAGCTCAAATACAAAAAAATATTAACCACCTTTCGTTATATCTTTTTCAATTTTTGTCTGTTTATAAAAGAAAATGATAAACACTTAATTATTAAGGGTAATGTAATGATAATACTTGTTTATTATCACGCGAGACGTGGCCATCTTGGATACTTGGAAAAAGGTAATGTCCGTGTTACCGCACACGTGGCGTGTATCTGGTGGTATTACGTTAGCACGTGCATGGAGTGATCTACGTAGGTTCATTTGTGGGGTCCATTAACAATGAAATGTTTGCCACGTGTAACTAATCAGCAGGTTTTTGGACTGGTCCACACGCACTACCTAATATTTCTGGGCACCACACAAATTCTCTTCGGCCGACACTTCTAACAAGATAGAAAAGTAAATATTAGGACCTTTTTGAGGTTGCTCCTTTTTGTTCTGAATATTTATAATTTTGACCTAAAACAATTTTGAATTTTTATTATGATTTTCATTTCTCGACTCTCTTCATTTCCACTAGGAGTGTTCATAGGATCGGGTCAATCCGTGACCCGACATGACCTGACCCGATCCTCGCGGGTTCATAAAAAAATTTACAAAATTTTGACCCGAACCGAAATTTCAAGTTGGGCAACGGGTTTGATACTAAAATTCGACCCGACCCCACCCGACCCTATATAATATTTATTATTTTTCTAAAATTTTTATTATTTTCTAAAATATTTATTATTTTTCTAAAATATTTATTATTATTTTTAAAGTTAAAACTTTTACAACTACCAAAATCATCCATTTGATTATTGATCAAGAAAATACCTTTGGATTGGTAGGGTTTTCAAATTGCTGCAGATAAGGTAATGTGGCTGACATCACGAATTAGTATAATAGTGGAGTTCGACACGATATATAAAGGGGTTAAGAACTCATTGTAAGGGGGGTTAATTTTTATGACGGTCGGGTAATTGTTTTGTTGGAAATTTAGCATTCTGATAGCTTGCAAAGGAGAGCAAAAGTTTAGGGGGGAGAGAGATAGAGCAAGTCGGTCTGACCCAACCTCATAAAAAAGATTTTATTTCAGTTGCATCAGTGGATGTAGATTGGATCCATTCCACCGAACCACGTTAAATCCTCTGTTTTTATTCGTGAGTTTCCTTGTTTGTCTGTCAAGTTTACTTTGGTTCCCAACAAACCGAACAAATTCATTGCTTGGGGAGGTTTTGTTAGAGGAATCAATTTTCCCAAATCGCCCCTGGAATGGAAAATAACTGTCAACAATTGGCGCCTTCTATGAGGAATCGGTATGAAAACACACTAAGACAATGGCAGGAGACGGAAACCATAAAATTTCAGAGGCTTCTATGGCGGAATGTATTGAGAAAATGGAAGAAGCCCTGCGAAACAATAGAGAAGATGCTTGAAGGGAAATGGAAACAACCCAAACCTTCATGAATGATATGTTGAAGAAGATTGAGAAGTTAGAAAAGAACATGAGGCAAAAATGAAGAAGGCCTTAGTGGAAGGAGAGAAGATAGCAATGAGCAAATGCCTTTGTTCACAATAGTGGGGGTTGAGGATGACATTGGTTGGAGATTTGAACCAAACCAGAAAGAATTATTACCGGAGTAAATAATCAGAGGTGCTGACAACGGAAAGGGCCCCAAGAATCCAGAAGACCATATCGGTGGCCATAATATTCACCGAGGAGGACACCCAGAGAGTCAACTACCCTCGTGATGACATACTGATAATCAAGGCCAATATCGATGGGGCCGAGGTGGATAGGATACTGGTAGATCCCAAGAGCCCTGTAGATATTATCTCCAATGAAGCCTTAAATGATTCGGATGTGAAGTACACAACTTTGATCTAGGGCGCAACACCATTGTATGAGTTTAGGGGAGCAACAAGGTCCCACAGGGCTGGATACAGTTAACAATGACTATTAGGACAGTTCCCCATACCTAGATTATTATGATGGATTTCACAGTAGTAG